>JARHVA010008829.1:7500-70000 GCA_037957365.1 Torreya grandis | reverse complement strand
TTTCACGAAATTATTATTGTTTTCCCTAGTTATGTTTAACACATTTAGAATCTTAATATAAATATAAGTAGAACATATCTAAATTGACTGAGATAAAATTTTGCCTATCACACAACACAAAATAGAAATAGACCGAGCAAAATATAGAATGCTTTGATAAGTACATGCCTAGAGGTTTCCTTCTTAGCATTCCTGTTCCTTCCCTACTTGGGTGCTTTTCCTTCTCCCTTCCCAAAACATTTTTTACATAACATACCCTTATTCCTTTATGGATTAAACAAACAAAGCCATGTTAATCAAGGTGGATCAATCTAGAAGGGAAACATGAAGGGTACTATGACTGCCACGACATTCCCAAGGTATAGGAGATCTGCATAGGGAAGATTGCCTTAGTTGTTTGTCGTCAAAATATTTTCCAGACACTGGTAAGCGATTGAGGTAAAATTGCAAGTAAATTACCTAGGAATAGGTGCACCGCCCAGCTATGCAAACAAAAATCCTTGATCCTACACTCTGCATGACGGCATTTAATCTGTTGAAATGAGCCAGAAATAACATGAATCAACTTATTCCAATCAATGTTAAGGAAAAAAATATTTTAATCCATCGGTTAACACATTCTCACTTTGCCTTTAAAAAAATGTTAAGATACTGTTAAACATAAAAAATAAAGTAATTTGATTGGACAAACACAAATAGAATAATCATTGTTTAAGGTTAAATGAATCCATTAGGTAGCTCTTCGAGCCTAATAACCAAATGACAATTTCTAAAACCGAGATAATTTATTAATTAACAATAAATTGAAACTAAAATTTAACCTAGAAAAAACATTACCTCTTTCAAACCATAAAAGAATAGAATGACATCTTGTCTACATATTATCAAGATTAATATTTAATTGATATAAAAATATCTTTTGAAATTAATATTTAATTGATATAAAAATATCTTTTGAAAATTACTAGACTTATGTAAAAAACATATTCTTGCCTAAGTTGAATAGTAACAATATAAATAGAATGAACCAAATACATAGGTCTACACATTCTTTATTTAATAATAATTAAATATATCGTCATTCTCATCTTAAGAAATTTCAATTTTTGTTTTGGAAATATTAAAGAGATAATAGAAATTGACACATTCTTAGCATTTTATTTTTAATTTTTCAAAGTTTCTTTTGACATACATGTCAATCACTAGTACACAGATGTCTTCATTACATTTCAATAGAGTTTAGTTTGACCAAAGTCAGAAGAGTGACTAAACCTCAATGTATTCCTAGATTAAGAGTAAGGAATCACTCCTCTTTTAAGTGCCCTAATCAATATTAAATAACAGATTTTAAATTTATAAATCATTTTGTTAAACTTCTTCCAAGGCATAGACAAGCAGAAGAAAAATAACATAATATAATTATGTCAAATATGACCCTACAATTTAAATATAATATTCATGTTATCCTTAGGCAAAAGTTGGGACATGTGTCACCTCTTAAGAATTAGTTGAGAATTCACAAATAGAAAAGCTATTATAATCAAACAAATCGTCCTAGTGTAGAAAAATTGTCGGCGAACATGATTCAATTAAATAAGAATTACTCATTTAAGGTTTATAAGGATTTTCCATACGTTTTAACGTTCCAACAGAATTAATCCAAAGATAGCGTATAGCCTTTAGAAGAATACCACGAAGCATAGATATTACAATAGACTCTAAGTGAAATGTTAAGTACTGGATTAACGACATGAGCATACTCAGCTCATGATCCATAATATTCAATAGTTAAATAAAAGAACATTTGAATTCCCTAATAAGGCAACCACATTACAGATTACCTTGAGATTGTTACCATGAAATGACATATACAAATTTCCATATGGCTGATTATAAAACACCATTAAAATAGTTGGTCATAACAAGAATCGAATTCAAAACAGGACGAATTATCTTTAATACCCATAATTAACATGGATGAATCCACAACGGAATATTACACAAATCAAGGATCTGTAAATCATGTCAGAATCACAGAGAGCATGCTAAAAAACAGGAACTCAAACAAATAAATAAGAAAGAATCCAATTGCTACAGCAATCTCTTGAAAGAAAAAGATTCTATTGATCTTCAATTTTCCTTGCTTACAATGTGCACCCAAAGCATCTTTAAATAGATTTGAATCTAAACAATAATTAGAAAATAAACTCAAGACTAATTTTAGTCTTTCCATGCAAATTAATTCTTTAACAAATTCTCTAACAGTTTAACTAACTGTTTGTTAACTAATTGATTGCTCAATTGTCAGTTTACTTACTGATTGCTTAACTGTAGCTAACTGCTTGCATGCATGAGGAGTGGAGAAATTAACTCCAATTTAACTTGAGTTTCTAACACTCCCCCTTAATTTCTACCACTTACAATTTTACCATTTACTATGCCTAAATTTTGTCTCAAATAATCAAAGGTCTCTTTTGGTAATGCCTTTGTAAATATATCTGCCAATTGATCTTCAGATCTGTAGAAGTCCAAATGGATTTCCCCATTGTTCACTAATTCTCTGATAAAGTGAAATCTCTTATCAATGTGCTTGCTTCTCTTGTGAAACACATGATTTTTACATAAAGCGATTGTTGATTTATTATCACAGAAGATTGGTGTTGACTCCTTCTGTGCCTATAATAAATCTTTCAATATTCTTCTCATCTATGTTGCTTGACGTGCTGCTGATGTGGCTGCAACATACTATGCTTTAGCTAATGAAAGTGTCACTATAGGTTGCTTTTTGGATGCCCATGTGACCACACCTGTGCCTAAAAGAAAGGCATATCTAGAAGTACTCTTCCTATCATCAACGCTACCTACAAAATCACTATCTGTAAAACCAATCAAACTAAAATTGTTAGTTGTGGAATATAAAATTACATAATCTGTAGTTCCTGCCACATATCTCAATATCAATTTTCCAACTTGCCAATGTGAGTCTTTTGGTGACTCCACGAATCTTGAGATTAAACTAACCCCATAACTGATATCTGGTCTACTAGCTGTAAGATACATCAAACTGCCAACTAGTCTTTTGAATGTTGCAGAATCAACATTAGACCCTTGGTCTTCTTTGCTATGTTTAGTCCCTGTAGCAACTGGTGTAGGTGTTGGTTTACAATTAAGCATCTTAAATCTCCTTAACACATCCTTTGCATATTTAGTTTGACAGATAAAAATTCTTTTATCTAATTGTACAACTTATATTCCCAAAAAATACTTCATTAATACCAAATCTGTCATTTCAAATTCTTTCTTCATTGCTGATTTAAAAATGTCTATAGACAAATTTTTAGTAAAAATCAAATCATCAACATATAAACACACAATCAAAATCTAACCTTCTTTGTTGATTTTTGTGTACAAAGTAGGCTAACTATCGCTTCTATTGAATCCATTGTTTATCATATATGAATCAATCTTGCTATACCATGCTCTTGGTGCTTGCTTGAGACCATAAGGAGCCTTCTTCAATTTGTAAACTGTTTCTTCATGTCCTTGAACTTCATAACCTGTGGGCTGTTTCACATATACTTCTTCATCTAGAAAACCATTCAAGAAAGTGGATTTTACATCCATTTGATATACATACCAATTATTTTGAGCATCTATTGCTAAAACCATTCTTACAGTATCCAGTCTAGCAACTGGTGCAAATGTTTCATTATAATCAACTCTATGTTCTTGTGCAAAACCTTTTGCTACTAACCTTGCCCTGTGCTTTTCAACATTTCCATCTGCATCAAATTTAGTTTTATAAACCCATTTGACTCCAATACAATCCTTAACTTTAGGTAAAATAGTTAGATCCCATGTTTGATTTCTTTCAATGGCATTCAACTCTTCATCCATTTCTTTTAGCCAATGTTCCTCATTAACTGCTTCTTCATAATACATAGGGTCATGAGTTAAAAGAGAAAAATTTGAAACCAAATCTAATTTCTCTTCTTCTTGATTATAAATCTCATTCAAACTTCTCATTTTCTTACCTTTCAATCTTGATCTTAAAGTAGCAAGAGTTGGATCTTGTTCTTCACTTACTTGTGAATTTGGAGTAAGGTGACATGCATGACTAGATGATTCACCTTGTTCAAACCTTCTAGGTGTTCTTACTGGAGTGCTTGTGCCTACTTGTGAAGAGGATTGTCTACCCTGCAAATTTTGTTCTTCAAAAACTTCTTCATCTTGTGGAATTGGTGCTCCAACTGTGATGGTGCTACCATCCCATGCTTCTGCTTCCTTAAATTCAACATCTCTGCTTATAATCACTTGCTTTGAAATAGGGTTATACAGCTTATATGCCTTTGATTCTTCACTATAGGCAATAAAAATGCATTTCTCACCACTATCATCAAGTTTCTTTCTCAATTTAGATGGTATAAGAGAATATGCAACACAACCAAAAATTCTGAAATGATATAAACTATATTTCTTACCACTCCATGCTTCTTGCGGAATTCGATCTCTGACACTCTTTGTTGGGCTTCTGTTCAGAATATACACTGCATATGCTACTACTTCTGCCCAATATTCATTTGACAAGTGTTTCACTTTCAACATGCTTCTTGGCATTTCCATGATTGTTTTATTTTTTCTTTCTACTACACCATTCTGCTATGGTGTGTATCTTGTAGTCAATTGCCTTTTGATTCCATGATATCTGCAAAAATCTTGAAATTGGTTAGACATATATTAGCCTCTTCTATCTAATCTAAGCACCTTTATATAATGACCACTCTGCTTTTCAGCCATTGCCTTGAATTCTTTAAACATTCCAAAAGCTTCAGACTTATTTTTGAGAAAGTATATCCATGTCTTTCTACTAAAGTCATCAATGAAGGTTAGAAAATGAGTACTACCTCCAAATGATGGAGTTTGCATTGGTCCACATAAATCACTATGAACTAACTCTAATATTACCTTAGCTCTATATAAGCCTCCTACTGAAAAGCTCTCTCTATGTTGTTTTGCCAGAATACAACTATCACATGAACTTCCTGGCTATTCGATTGGTGGTAAAACCTTCACCATATTTTTCTTTTGTAACAAATTTAAACCTCTAAAATGTAAATGTCCATACTTTAAGTGCCATAACCATGATTGATCTAGCTGCATGGATTTGAAGTGGGCTTCCTCTTCTCCTTGGATGCACTGAATATTAAGAGGGAACATCCGATTCTTGGTCATCTCCACTTTTCCTATCAACCTGTCACTTGGACAGTTGTCCAGTATTGTGCAAACATTATCCACAAAGGATACTCTGTAACCTTTCTTCACTAACTGACTAACACTCAAAAGATTATGTTTTAGTCTAGGTACAAACTAAACATTAGGTATAAACCTTTTTTCACCATTCTTGGCCAAAACATTTATGACACCTTTACCCATGACATCTATTGTGATATCATTTCCTAATTTCACTTCTGATTTTACACAATCATCAAGACTAGCAAAAAAAAATTCTTTCCTATCATATGATTACTACATCCAATATCTAAGAACAAAATATCTTTAGCCTTTTCTTGAGTAACATTACAAGTAAGAAACATGCTTCCAGGGTTAGAACTAGATTCACCTGGATTAGAACTAGATTCACTTGTGTAATTAGCATTCTGCTTGTACACATATCCTTGTTTACTTCTATAGTCACTTGCATAATGTCCATATTTTTTGTAGTAATAACATTGAACATTAGATTTAACAAACCTCTATGAACCTTGTTGGAAGTGATTGTTGCCACGTCCTCTACTACTGTAGTTTTGATTACTATTCTCACCTTTATCTGGATTGTTCCTTCCATATCTGCCTCTACCTCTTCCTCTACCAACTAATACCTATGACTTGAAGGCATTCTCAAGAGAATATTTATTTCTATTCATTTTGGATTCATGTGTTAACAAAGTACCCATTAATTCATCTACAGATAATTGTTTCAAATCCTTGGTTTCCTCAATAGCTACAACTATAGCATCAAATTTACTGGGTAAACATCTGAGTATCTTCTCTATGATCTTTTGATCCGTCACAATTTCTCCATTAGATCTAATTTGATTCACTATATTCAAAACATGACCCATAAACTGGTCTATAGATTCTGATTCATTCATTTGCAAATTTTTAAAAGTTCTCCTAAGAGATTGCAATTTAGCAATTTTTACCTTCGTATTACCTCTATAGGTAGTTTTCAATATTTTCCATGCCTCTCTGGATCTTGTTGCTGCTACAACTCTACAAAATATAGATTCATCCAATGCTTGTTGGATGAGAAATAAAACTTTTGCATTTTTCTTCCTGTTCTCTTTAAGCTAGTCCTTTTGTGCTTGATTTAATGCCAGATGGGCTACCTCATCCTGCAGTTCTACAAAACCACTCTCTACCAAATCCCAAACATCTTGTGAGAAAAATAAGGTTCTCATCTTAATTGCCTAAAAATCGTAATTTTTACCATTGAAAACAGGAATTTGACACTGTAAAATACTATTATTTGCTGCCATTTCTCATGCTGAAATGGCTTTCTGGTCACTGTTTCTGACACACAGTTGCCGACGATGGTTAAACTTCTGCGGTTGATCAACTGATATTGCCGACGTTAGTTATATTGCCGATGTCGGTCTTGGAGTCGCCCGATGTCGGTCGCCTGTCTGCCAATGTCAGTCTCTATGCTGCCTGTTGGCAATTCCTGCACCTGACTGCTTCGCTCTCCTTTCTTCTTGTCATTTCTCTGCTGGCTGCTTTCCTAACCAGGCTCTGATATCAATTTGCCAGAATCACATAGAGCATGAAAAAAAACAAGAACTCAAACAAATAAATAAGAAAGAATCCAATTGCTACAGCAATCTCTTGAAAGAAAAAGATTCTATTGATCTTCAATTTTTCTTGCTTACAATGTGCGCCCAAAGCGTCTTTAAATAGATTTGAATCTAAACAATAATTAGAAAATAAACTGAAGACTAATTTTAGTCTTTCCATGCAAATTAATTCTCTAATAAATTCTCTAACAGTTTAACTAACTGTTTGTTAACTAGCTGATTGCTCAACTGTCAGTTTACTAACATGCATGAGGAGTGGAGAAATTAACGCCAATTTAACTTGAGTTTCTAACAAATCATTTATGAATTTACCATCGCCACACATAATTTTCTCTAATATCATCAAACCAGTATATTTTAAAACTGTAACAGCATGTAATTTTAACCAGGATAAAAGGTTGGTATCAACAGAAATTTAACAAGATGTTTTAAGGAATTAGTAACTCCATATGATGCATATCAACCAATCTACGGTAATTGTAGATAGCGGGAAGACATGTGTGTCCAGAATCGGCCTCCTCTTCTTCTCCAAGCCGTGCCATTACGCCATCTACAAAACACCTATTCCCAAATCAAACCACACATTGTATTTACTTGAAAGGATCCAAAATAATAAAATTTGGTAGCTTAATCCCCGCAACTAGCTAAGATCATTGCCACAACATAAAAAGGGTTTGTATCAAGTGAATTGAGTGCGTAATTAACGGAACAAGATATTCTTCATTTCAAGATGATCCAAGGAGATGTGATAGAGGATGATTTATTCCCCAAAAATGAACACCAAAGACAGACGTCCTACACACAAAATTCGGGGTAAATTTAAGTTCTTGTTTTCAAGATGACATCTAAACTAAACATTGTCCTATCCCGTTTTCCATAAGTCTCATAATTTCGCCAATTCGAAGTTTCATAGGTTTTTCAACATAGGTTGTATAATTTCATGTCACCATTATGACCGTTGATTTTTTTTTCATAAAATGATATTATTGCATACACATTTCAAGGTGTATTTGCAATTGGTCGTTTTTAACAATTTTCAATCACTAGTTCACAGTTGTAATCCAAAGTCTTCACACACCATTAATTGCATTATTTATGCAAACTCATAAGTTCTTACAGGCCCTTAACCGCTGACCAATCTCTGACTAGTAACAGTCGTCAATCTAGGTTTACAGAGAGCTTGTGCCTTCATTTGGATCAGATTTAAATTTTAATTTGAAGCATAGTTGTTCACATAAAGATTTTAATTCTGATCAAAACCACTTTGGATAATAGTCATTGTCTTAATATCAAGTCTATGGAATATTATTTTATTTAGCATAGTAAGAGCCGACTTTCCCCATGACAAAAGTGGAGGTTGTCAAGCTCTGATGAAAGTGATGTTTTAAAACCGCAAATTGTAATTGATTAATATCAAAACCTTTCATTTCCAGCATGAGTTCTATGTTACCATTATGCAGTTGACGACGGAACATTAATCACCACATGCTTTTTTAAAGTATTTATTGTTTATTAAGGTATTCTAATGTTAGAGTATTTAAAAAGGCTTGATACACACTTCTATTTCTCGATCATCAAATCAGTTTTGCATTAAGAGCTCGAAGGTTGAAAGGCGTTTTTTTTTTTTTTTTTCTTGGGGTGCTCAACACCAATGAAGATCTCAAAAGGAGTCAAGCTACTCTACATCTTCAATGGGTATGCAAAATAATAGAAGAAAATGAAGGAATTATATATATATATAACTATTTGAAATGAAAATTTTATAATTTATAAATTTAAGAAATTTAATTTGTTTATTTTTAAATTAAAAATTAAAAAAAATATAATCCATACCAGACTGAAAAATTAAATGAAAAACAATATTCTTTAAAAACAATAATCATTCTTTGAACAATTATTTTTAACATCTCTTCAATTTTAAAATACAGCCTAGTTTCTGTGTTTGGACATTTCTTTATTATTGATGATGGATAATGGGTGATTCCAATATCAACCAAAAACTTTTATACAGTTTTTTTCTCGAAAAGCCAATTTTCTATCTAACACTAGTTATATATTAAAGTGAAAAATGAAAATGCAAGATGTATACGCTCGTGAATAAAAATGAATCGGTCGAAATCTTTTTTTTTTTTGATAAATCAGAATCCAGTGTGTACAGAGGTCATACTGCATTAACATATTTAATTTAGCTGCATGCCCTGATTCACAAAAATTCTCGAGTGTGCGTGATT
The DNA here is from genome assembly GCA_037957365.1 of Torreya grandis. Lineage (NCBI taxonomy): Eukaryota > Viridiplantae > Streptophyta > Pinopsida > Cupressales > Taxaceae > Torreya > Torreya grandis. Next base: position 60,915 of record JARHVA010008829.1, on the reverse strand, counting down.
GTAAAAATAATCAATAATTACACAATGTAAAAATTGACAAATAAAATTCATTGTCTGTATTTTTTTTTAAAGAAGATCTTCCTTGTTGGAAACTCTAAAATAGAGCTATTTTCGTCATTGTTGAAAACCTAATACATAGTGAAATGTAATGGAAGTATATACAGTTTTCTATAAGAGAAAACATCATACAGTAGGTCAACATACTTTTGTAACTAGAGTTATCAGAGTCCTAAGCATGCAACTATGGTATTCTGAAAAAAGTTGCTTAAAATTAGAAGTAAAACTCCCCAAAAATATACATCAAAATTGTCAAACCTGAAAATCAATGCATAGCTTAAAATTAGAAGTAAAACTCACCAGCCTCAAACAAGCATCAATGAAGGAGTGCAGAGAAAAATAACAAAGATAATATACAAACTGATTGCTACAGCAATGAATATTTTTCTTGAATCTTATTAATTCTCTAATTACCAATGTGATCAGGTTCACATAAATAGAGTAAAAGAAGAAACCAAAAACTGAAAATAGACAGATGTTTAACTAAAGTTATCCATGCAAACTGAGATAACTAAAGCAATTGATCATGTAAACTGCGTGCATGATGTAGTCTAAACAGTTAGTGAAGAAATTAACCGCAGTTCTAACACTCCCCCTTAATTTCTACCACTAACTACTTCAAATTTGACAATGCCTAAATTTTGTCTTAGATAATCAAAACTCTCCTTTGATAATGTCTTTGTGAATATATCTGCCAATTGTTCATCAAATCTACAAAACTCCAAATGAATTTCTCCATTGTTTACTAACTATTTCATAAAATGAAATCTTGTATCAATGTACTTGCTCCTCTTGTGAAAAACACGATTTGTTGACAATACAATTGCTGATTTGTTGTCATAAAAGATTGGTGTTGACTCCTTCTATGCTTGTAATAAATCTGTCAATACTCTCCTCATCCAAGTTGCTTGACATGCTAATGATGTCACTACTACATACTCTGCTTCAGCTGATGAAAGTGTCACTATAAGTTGTTTTTTGGATGCCCATGTGACCACACCTATTCAAAAAAGAAAGGCATGTCCAAAAGTACTCTTCCTGTCATCAATGCTACCTACAAAATCACTATTAGTATAACCAATCAAACTAAAATCATTAGTTGTGAAATATAAAATTCCATATTTTGTTGTTTCTACCTCATATGTCAATATCCTCTTTCCAGCTTGCCAATGTGAGTCTTTTGGTGACTCCATGAATCTAGAGATTAAGCTGACCCCATACATGATATCTGGTCTTGTATCTGTAAGATACATCAAACTACCAATTAGTCTTTTGAATATTGTAGAATCAACATTAGACCCTTTGTCTTCTTTGCTAATTTTGTTTCCTGTAGCAACTGGTGTAGGTGCTGATTTACAATTCAACATCTTAAACCTCCTTAACACATCCCTTGCATATTTAGTTTGACAAATAAAAATTCTCTTCTCTGATTGTACAACTTCATTGCCCAAAAAATACATTAATCCCAAATCTGTCATCTCAAATTCTTTCTTCATTGCCGATTTAAATGTGTCTACAGAGAATTGTTTAGTGAAAACCAAATCATCAACATACAAACACACAATCAAAATCTAACATTCTTTGTTGATTCTTTTGTACAATGTAAGCTCACTATTGCTTCTATTGAATCCATCATTTGTCATGTATGAATCAATCCTGCTATACCATGCTCTTGGTGCTTGTTTGAGACCATATAGGGCCTTCTTCAATATGTAGACTTTTTCTTCATGTCATTGCACTTCATAACTTGGTGGTTATTTCACATACACTTCTTCATCTAAAAAACCATTCAAAAAAGTCAATTTTACATCCATTTGATATACTTTCCAATTATTTTGTGCAGTTATTGCTAAAACCATTCTAATAGTATCAAGTCTAGCAACTGAAGCAAATGTTTCATTATAATCAATTCCATATTCTTGTGTAAAACCTTTTGCTACTAACCTTGCCTTGTGCTTTTCAACCTTTCCTTCTACATCAAATTTGGTCTTATAAACCGATTTGACTCTTATGCAATCCTTACCTTCAGGTAGATCAATTAGATACCATGTTTGGTTTCTCTCAATGGCATTCATCCTTCATCCATTGCTTTTATCCAATGTTCCTCATTAACTGCTTCTTCATAATACATAAGATCATGAGAGAAAAAGACAAAATTTAAACACAAATATAACTTCTCTTCTTCTTGATCATAAATCTCATTCAATTTTTCCATTTTTTTACCTTTAAATTTTGATCTTAAAGTGGCAAGAGTTGGATCTGATTCATCACTTACTTGTGAATTGGGAGTAGGATGACATGCACGACTAGATGATTCACCTTTTGCTAAGCTCCTAGATGTTCTTATTGGAGTTCTTGTTCTTGCTTATGGAGAGAATTAATCACCTTGAAAATTTTGTTCTTCAGATTCTTCTTCATTTTTGGGAATTGGTGCTCCAATTGTGATGGTTTTATCAATGCTTCCTTAAATTCCACATCTCTGCTAATAATCACTTTCTTTGAATTAGGGTTATACAACTTATAAGCCTTTGATTCTTCACTATAGCCAATAAAAATGCATTTCTCACCTCTATCATCAAGTTTTCTTTTCAATTTAGATGGTATAAGAGAATATGCAATACAACCAATTTTTTTAAAATGATGTACACTATGCTTCTTACCACTCCAAGCTTCTTGTTGAATTTGATCCTTGACACTCTTTATTGGGATTCTATTCAGAATATATACTACACATGCTACTGCTTCTACCCAATATTCATTTGTCAAATGTTTGGCCTTCAACATGCTTTTAGCCATCTCCATGATTGTTCTATTTTTCCTTTCTACTACACTATTCTGTTGTGGTGTGTACCTTGTAGTTAGTTTCCTTTTATTGCCATGATATCTACAATTTTTTTGAAATTCATTAGACATATATTCACCTGCTCTATCTGATCTAAGTACCTTGATGTAAATGCCACTCTTCTTTTCAACCATAGCCTTGATTTCTTTAAATTTTCCAAAGGCTTCGGACTTTTCTTTGAGAAAATATATCCAAGTCTTTCTGCTAAAATCATCAATGAAGGTTAGAAAATAAGAACTACCTCCAAGTGATGGAGTTTGCATTGGTCCACATAAATCACTATGGACTAGCTCTAATATTACCCTTGCTCTATATGAAGGTCCTACTGGAAAGTTCTCTATATGCTGTTTTACCATAATGCAACTCTCACATGAACTTCCTAGCTATTCTATTGGTGGTAATCCCTTCACCATATTTTTATTTTGTAACAAATTCAAACCTCCAAAATGTAAATGTCCATACCTTAAATGCCATAGCCATGATTGGTCTAGATGCATTGTTTTGAAGTGGGCTTCCTCTTCTCCTTGGATGCACTGAATTCAAAGAGGGAACATCCGATTCTTGGTCATCTCCACTTTTTTTATCACCCTGTCATTTGGAAATTTGTCTAGTATTGTGTAAATATTATCCATAAATGATACTTTGTAACGTTTCTATACTAACTCTCCAACACTCATAAGATTGTGCTTTAGTTCAGGTACAAAATAAGCATCAGGAATAAATCTTCTTTCACCATTTTTTGCTAAAATATTTGTTACTCTTTTACCCATTACATCCACTTTATTATCATTTCCTAATTTCACTTCAGATTTTACAGAATCATCAAGACTAGCAAACAATTCTTTATTCCCTATCATATGGTTACTACATCCACTATCTAAAAACCAAATATCTCTAGCATTTTCTTGAGCAAAATGACAAGTGAGGAATAAGCTTTCAAAATTAGAATTAGATTCATTTATGTAATTAGCATTCTGCTTGTCCACATCTCCTTATTTCATTTTGCATTCACTTGCATAATGTCCATACTTTTTGCAGTAATAACATTGAATGTTAGATTTATCAAACCTCTATGAATTTTACTAGAAGTGATTGTTGCCACGTCCTCTATTGTTGTAGTTTTGATTATTGTTTTCACCTTGATCTAGATTGTTCCTTCCATTTCTGCCAATGCCTCTTCATCTAAAGTTTGACCTTCCTCTTCCTCTTCCTCTTCCTCTGCCAAATGATACTTGAGACTTGAAAGCATTCTCAAAAGAAGTATTGTTATTCCTATTCATTCTGGATTCATGTGTTAACAAAGATCCCATTAATTCATCTACTGATAACTGTTCTAAATCCTTGTTTTCCTCAATAGCTACAACTATTGCATCAAATTTGCTAGGTAAACTCCTAAGTATTTTTTCTATGATCTTCTGATCTATTATTGTTTCTCCATTAGATCTAATTTGATTCACAATATTCAACACATGACCGATAAACTGGTCTATAGACTCTGAATCATTCATTTGCAAATTTTAAAAATTTCTCCTAAGAATTTGCAATTTATCTACTTTTACCTTTGTATTACCTTTATAGGTACTCTCTAAGATTTTTCATGCCGATTTGGATCTTGTTGCTACTGCAACTCTAAAAAAATAGATTCATCCATTGCCTGTTGGATTAGAAATAGAGTTTTTACATCTTTTTTCTTATTTTTTTTAAGCTCTTCTTTTTGTGCTTGAGTTAATACCTGATGGGCAGCCTCATCATGTGGTTCTACAAATCCCAAACATCTTGTGAGCAAAACAATGTTCTCATTTTAATTACCCAAAAATCATAATTTTTACCATTAAAAATGGGAATTTGGAGCTGAGAAATGCTTTTGTTTGTTGCCATGTCTCAAGCTGAAAAAACCACAAAAAAAAATAGTAAATGCTACAGCATTCAATCTCTCCTCAAAGATCAACACTTGTAGGATTCTGCTGCTACTGTAGTCTTTCTCCTCCCCGAATCTTGTCTCCAACGCTCTGGGTCTACTCTTTAGCTTGCTCTGCTATTATCGTTCCTGCTACCCTGGTGCTGACATGAGTTTTCTCACAGTCAAATAACTTTGCCAAGCCAAAATTTGATATTTTGTTTGGATTGAGATCTTTATGTAAAAGAATGTTTGTAGATTTGATGTCTTGATGCACAATCCTCAGTCTTGATTCTTCATGCAGATATGCCAAAGCACGTGCAACTCCAAGGCATATATTCTATCATGCAGGCCAATTGAGATTCAAACGGTGGAGGAGAGGCAATGGTTCCTGTAGATGCTGATGTAATGTGATTTCTACCCCGCAACAGGGGCACTGGCTCGATCAGAACTCATTTTAATTCAGCCGCACACAGGTGAATTTCAACGACAGTCACACTTGGATTTAACTGCACAGTGGGGAGACTAGAGAAGACATTGTGGCAGATAGAGACGAGGCTCTGATACCAATTTGAAGGAGTGCAAAGAAAAATAACAAAGATAATATACAGACTGATTGCTACAACAATGAATATTTTTCTTGAATCTTATTAATTCTCTAATTATGAAAGTATGAGATCAGGTTCACATAGATAGAGTGAAAGAACAAACAAAAAAGTGGAAATAGACTGATGTTTCACTGAAGTTGTCCATGCAAACTGAGATGACTAAAGCAATTGATCATGTAGAGTATGTGCATGATGTAGGCTAAACAGGGAGTGAAGAAATTAACAGCAGTTCTAACAATCAATACCAATGTAAATGTAGACGTTCCTTTTGTAATCCAGCCATTTTCTCAATATTTTCAATCTTCTTATAGATGTCATTCAGAGAAAAAATGATCGTGTTAACATAATAGGGACATTGGATCTGGCCTGATTGGGATGTCATGGATAGTTGAGAAAGTGCATGAACCAATGCAGGAAAATGAAACAGAAAATCAATCAGGTTTATGTAATTTAGCAGACATAATTGTTTTCTATCATTTTTTTTTTTTAAATTTCCCTGATTAGATTCATTATCTTCCTCACCACTTCATGGCTTCCCAACCGGACATACATGCGTTATACTCATGACATGGGTACAAAGCTTAGCCAAGCATTTGTAATTTCATTACATGGAAGATTTAGTAAATTTATAAGTTATGGCGTCGCAATCTTTGTGGGTAAACATTCTTTTTATCCATGATTGGTGGAGCCATCAAATTGTTGGCTAAGTTTGGAGGGTGCATATCGAATCATTTCCCTTTGTCTTTATGTCATTTCAATTCGTTTTTATGCATCGAATTGGACATCCTTTTCTTCCAATTCCTATTTTGAAAATGATTTGATCAGGTGTGGTAATGGTGCATCCATCTAGTAAGTAAACTTCATGGATCTATGGAGTGGCTTTTTGAACTTTACTTATATTAATGCACGTTCTGGACTCAATAATAATCTCTCATTTGTTTTTTGCGGGAGAAAAGGTTTGATTAAACTATGGAGTGAGTGCTTCTACTATAATTTTATAAGAATTGTTGAGATTTAATTTAAAATTCATTTGATATATAATATTTATATCATAGTTGTCAAGTTTAGAACTTTACATTTGTTGTAGAGAAAAAATAAATTGAAAGATTTATAATTTTAAAAAAGAAAAAAAAGTTTCCAAAAATTTGATTAAAAATTTATCTAATCATCAAATTATGAACATATTTTTAAAACTTCAAAAATGATAAATATTTTACTTTTTAAAACTTAAATAAATTTAAAAGATAAAAAAATATTCTTAATTTGTAACCTAATCAATGTGAAATTGAAACGAATAAATAAAAATAAACATATATAACATCAAATCCTGCTTTAACATTAAATTTTGCTTCTAAATCAAGATTAACATTAGCACTATAATATTTTTAAGAAATAAAAATGAAATCGTTATTTTTAACATAATAAGAACACTGGATTTGGTCTGATTGAGATGTCTTGAATAGTTGAGAAAGTGCATGAACCGATGCAAGAAAATGAAACAGAAAATCAGTCATGTTTATGTAATTTAACAGACATAACTGTTTTTTTTCTTTTCTTTTTCTTTCCTGAATCGATTCATTATCTTCGTCATCACTTCATGGCTTTCCAATCGGACGTACATGCATTGTACTCATGACATGGGTACAAAGCTTAGTCAAACATTTGTAATTTCATTGCTTGAAAGATTTAGCCAAGTTATAAGTTATGGCGTCGTAATATTTGTGAGTAAACTTTCTTTTCATCAATGTTTGGTGGAGCCATCAAATTGTTAGCTAAGTTTAGAGAGTGCATATAGAGTCATTTCCCTTTGTCTTTATGTCATTTCACTTTGTTTTTATCCATCAAAATGGAGATCCTTTTCTTCCATTTCCTATTTTTTTCTTATTTGAAAATGATTTAATTATTTATGGCAATGGTGCATCCCTCTAGTAAGTAAACTTCATGGATCTATGCAGCGGCTTTTTCAAAATTTCTTATATTGCACGTTTTGGACTCAATAATAAGTTATCATTTGTTTGTTGCGAGGGAAGAGGTTTGAGTAAACTATGGAGGGAGTGCTTCTACTATAATTTTATAAGAATTGTTGAGATTTGATTTAAAATTCGTTTGATATATAATATTTATATCATAATTAACAAGTTCTGAAATTTAGATTTGTTGTAGAAAAAATAAATTTAAAGATTTCGAATTGTAAGAAAGAAAAAAATCTTAAAAAAAAATTGATGAAAAATTTATCTAATTATTAATTTATGAATATAATTTTAAAACCTTAAAAATGATAAATGTTTTACAATTTTAAACTTAAATAAAATTAAAAAATAAAAAATAATATTCATAATTTATAACCTACTCAATGTAAAATTCAAATAAATAAATAAAAATAAACATATGTAATATCAAAACGTGCTTCAACATTAAGTTTTGCTTCCAAATCAAGATTAACAATAGCACTATAATATTTTTAAGAAATAAAAAGTAAATCATTATTTATATGGTCTTTTTTGAATATTGGTTCTCGATGCTGAGCATTAACCTCATCTTTTGCAATTGTTTTCAAGAATGGTTCTTGATGCTGAGCATTAACATCATCTTTTGCAATTTCTTTCTTAAAGAATCATAATTTGATATGGACAAAAACAGAATTTAAAACGTAGATTTTTTTTCATATGGATGAAATGATTCATACATAATTATTATTTTTATTTTTAATTATTATTTTTTTAAAAAAAATAAAGAGGTAAAAATTTATTTAATTTGAGAAAAGAACAATACAAAGCAGAGTATTACACATCTCTATCAACCTTTATTAATTGATCTAGTTTTTGAGATAAATTTGGGAGTAATTGACCCCTTTCCACAATGATCCAATCATGTAGATGATCAGAATTCCATTTAGCCAAAAAATCCGTAACCCCATTCCATTCCTGTAGAATATGACAAAAAGAAATAGAATCGAAGGAAGCACATAGATTAAGAATTTGTTTTATAATGACATCCAAATTCCAACTGGCATCCTCAAGTTCTTTCCTCTTCAGCAACATCACAAAAACTTTGGAATCATATTCACAAATGATTTGTCTCCACTTGAGAACAAAACCACATTCCACATCATAGAGAATGGCAAGATACTCCATCATATTATTAATATACAAGCCCTTATAAATAGAAAATATAAACCCAACAGTCCTAGAACTAGTCCACCCAACACCTCTAATACCAACATGGCCCGAATTTGAATGAGAGGATCCATATGTGTTGATTTTAAACACCCCGTGAAGAGGAAGACACCAATGCCATTACCTCCTGGGTGTTCTTATTGGTGTGCTTGTGCATGTTTGTGGAGAGGATTGTCCACCTTGCAAATTTTGTTCTTTTCACTCATGACCCTATGTATTATGAAGAAGTAGTTAAAGAGGAACATTCCCTAAAAGCAATGGATGAAGAGATGAATGCTATAGAAAGAAATTAGACATGGGATCTAACAGATTTACCTGAAGGTAAGGATTGTATTGGAGTTAAATGGTTTTATAAGACTAAATTTGATGCAGATGGACATGTTGAAACGCAGAAGGCAAGATTAGTTGGCAGTTTGATGTATCTTATAGCTACTAGACCAGATATCAGTTATGGGGTTAGTTTAATTTCAAGATTCATGGAGTCACCGAAAGACTCACATTAGCAAGTTGGAAAAAGGATATTGAGATATGTGGTAGGAACTACAGAATATGGAATTTTATACTCCACAACTAAAGATTTTAGTGTGATTGGTTTTACTGACAGCGATTTTGCAGGTAGCGTTGATGATAGGAAGAGTACTTCTGGATATGCCTTTCTTTTAGGTACATGTGTGGTCACATGGGCATCTAAAAAGCAAGCTATAGTGACACTTTCATCAGCTGAAGCAGAGTATGTTGCAGCCACATCAGCAACATGTCAAGCAACTTGGATGAGAAGAAAATTGAAAGATTTATTACAGGCACAGAAGGAGTCAACACCAATCTTCTGTGATAACAAATCAGCAATCACTTTATCAAAAAATCATGTGTTTCACAAGAGGAGCAAGCACATTGATACAAGATTTCACTTTATCAGAGAATTAGTGAACAATGGAGAAATCCATCTAGACTTTTGCAGATTTGAAGATCAATTGGCAGACATATTTACAAAGGCATTACCAAAAGAGACCTTTGATTATTTGAGACAAAATTTAGGCATTGTAAATGCTCAAATTGTAAGTGGTAGAAATTAAGGGGGAGTGTTATAAATTAAATATTAAATTGGAGATAATTTCTCCCACCTCCACTCCTCATGCATGCAAGTAGTTAGCAAGTAGTTAAACATTCAGTTGAACAATCAGTTAGTAAACTAATAGTAAGCAATCAATTAGCTATGAGTTAGTTAATTTAAAATTAGATATTAGTTATTTTTACATGGAAAGACTAATTCTATTCTTGAGTTAGTCTTGAGTTTATTTTCTAATTATTGTATGGTTTCAAATCTATTTAAAGACACTTGGGTGCATCATTGTAAGCAAAGGAAATTTGAAGATCAATAAAATCTCTTTTCTTCAAGAATTGCTGTAGCAATTGTTTAGTTCTTATTTTATTTATTTGAGTTCTTGTTTTTATGCATGCTCTCTATATTCTAACAAATAAATTTTGTTCTACTTCAGAAACTTCTTCATCTTGTGGAATTGGTGCTCCAACTATGATGGTGCTACCATAACATGCTTTTGCTTCCTTAAATTCAACATCTCTACTAATAATCACTTGCTTTGAAATTGGGTTATACAACTTATAAGATTTTGCATATTTCTTTTTGTTCTCTTTAAACTGGTCCTTTTGTGCTTGATTTAACACCAGATGGGCTGCCTCGTCTGGCGGTTCTACAAAACCACTTTCTACCAAAGCCCATACATCTTGTGAGCAAAATAAAGTTCTCATTTGAATTGCCCAAAAATAATAATTCTTACCATCAAAAATGGGAATTTGAGGCTATGAAATACTATTGTTCGCTGCCATTTCTCATGCTGGAATGACTTTCTTGTTGCTGTTTTTGACACACAGTCACCGACGATGGTAAAAATTCTACGGTTGGTCACTTTTACTACCAACATCGGTTAAACTGCTGATGGTGGTAACAAATACTACCAATGTTGGTTAAACTACCAATGGTAGTAACTAATACTGCCGATGTCAGTCTTTGTGCTGCCTGCTAGCAATTCCTATGCCCGACTGCTTCGCTCTCCTTTCTTCTTGTCACCTCCTTGCTGGATGCTTTCCTAACCAGGCTCTTCTACCACAACTTGTGCTCTGATACCAATTTGTTAGAATATAGAGAGCATGCATAAAAATAAGAACTCAAATAAATAAAATAAGAACTAAACAATTGCTACAGTAATTCTTGAATAAAAGAGATTTTATTGATCTTCAAATTTCCTTTACTTACAATGATGTGCCCAAGCGTCTTTAAATAGATTTGAAACCATACAATAATTAGAAAATAAACTCAAGACTAACTCAATACTAAAATTAGTCTTTCCATGCAAAAATAACTAATATCTAATTTTAAATTAACTAACTCATATCTAACTGATTGCTTACTATCAGTTTACTAACTAATTATTCAACTGAATGTTTAACTACTTGCTAACTGCTTGCATGCATCAGGAGTGGAGGTGGGAGAAATTATCTCCAATTTAATATTTAATTTCTAACAAAACTCAACAGTCCTAGAACTAGTCCACCCAACACCTCTAATAACAACATGGCCCGAATTTGAATGAGAGGATCCATATGTGTCGATTTTCAACACCCCTTGAAGAGGAAGACAACAACGCCCCTCCCTACTTATCTTTCTAAGTGGATGATGGCATCTATTTCTCATCATGTGGCCAACACCCTGAGTAGTCCCCTGTTGAAGAGGAAGATTAAGCTACATACAAGAATAACCTCTCTAGGATTCATAGCCACAGTAGTTTCTCCCACAAAATGAAGAATCCTACACCAAAAATGATGGACAACCAATTGCGCATCTTGGAAAATTCTATGATTCATATCCAACCATAGATGGTAGAGAAAAAAAGTTGGTCCTAGATCCGAAGCAACTCGGAGAAAAGAGGTCTCAACAAGAGCCTTCCCCCATTGGGTAGAAAAATCTGCCATTAATTTTTCATGTCAATTGATGTTTATAGTTGAGATTTATTTAAATCTACCATTAATTTTTCATGTCAATTGATGTTTATAGTTGAGATTTATTTAAATAATTTTATGTCACATATTTATTTATTAAAGGTGAATCAATAAATAGTATGATTTCAATAAATTTTAAGTGTTATGCTTATTAATATATTTTTACTTTGCTAGTCTGTGGGGTTCATCATCTGGTATTAGAGCAAGTTCAACTCTTAGAAGTGATATATTTATGAATTTGTATTGGGTTTTTAAAATATATTTCTGATATTATATTTTAATTGAATGACAAGCATGGAATGATTCCAATACAATTAGATTAATCACATAGATGAAAAAGAGACTATGAAACACTTGTAGAGTAAAGCAAAATAATTAATTGTAATTGTCAAAAATGTCACAAATAAAAAAATAATGGAAAGCAAGTGAGGAAAGAGATGAATAAATGAATTTAGAAGAATAATTTCATAAAATTTTGGAAGAATAAGAAAAACCATCATCAATGGAAGATATAATGGTTTGGGTTTAGAGGGAAGAAATAAAATAATTGAGGTTGAGGTTTATATAGACATAAGTAGTTTAAAACTATAGAAGTTAATAGACTAGTTAAATTTTATGGAATAATTATTTTAATGGAAAAGTATCAAATTAGAGAATAATGTAATGTTTTCATGCACAAAATTGAAGGGTCATGCAATAATTTGGTGGTAATAACTATAACAAGAGAGACAGAGGAAGAGTAAATAAAAATCAATACTTGGATCAAGAGAGAGAAGAAGACAATGGAGAAATATATTCATGTGGATTATCAATGAATGCTATACAAAAAATTCCATAATCTAAGGGAAAATGATAAAAGTATAAAAGAATATACAGAATGAGTTCTGCAAGTTTTCCATATGAGTGAATCACGATGAAACAAAAGAACACATGGTTTGTAATGTATGTAAACCCTAATTTATATGGTTATTATGATGTTGACCATGCTCAAGATACTATAAATCATAAATCTATTTATAGATATGTGTTTACATTTGGTGTAGGTGATATCACTTGGAGCAAGAAACAATATACTCTTTATATCTATTTTACAGAATGAAAGTACATAAGTGTTATAGAAGATGATAAAGAATCCATGTCATTGCTTGTGTTCATTTAGATAACTTAATTTGTATTTTTCTCATAGTACCATCCTTTATTATTTTAACCAAAGTTATATAACTCTATAATAAAATCGAGTTTAATACCAAATAACTAAACGTATTGAAATTTATTTGTATTTTATCTTAGAGAAATTCCTCAATGGTGATATAAATAATATATTTCCATCCTACGAATAAATTACTATTAGATTTATTCATAAAATGTCTTTATGTTACCATGTTTTATTAGATTTGTGTAATCATGGGCCTATCAGAGTTTCCATTGATGGAGAGTGTACATGACAATGCCACTTCCTAATGATAGTATATTTATTCTTCATCTCTATATTTTTTATCAATTTAAATAATTGTAAATTTAATGTGAAAATTATGTAATTCTAAAAATTCATGTGGAAGTTTTAACTTTTTACCCAATATATAAAATCATACTTTGAAATGGAATTCTTGATGTTATAATATGCTACAAATATGCTTAAATGATTATGCAATATAAACTTAGAGGTATAGTCTCATGACCATGCTAGCCTAAACTTACATTAGATAATTTTATGGATTAGAAATCTTTTGTTTCAAAAGGTGATGTTTGGCATGATGAAGATTTTTAAATCCTTACTTTGTTTACAAAGTATAATTCATTTTTTAGTTGACAATGACAGTTATCCACACATAACATTAAGGAGGAGTGTTAAAGCACTTAATACTAAATAGTATTATTAACCCTTAGCCTTAACAATGTTATTAAATAAAAATAATATATTATTTAGTAGCATGAGGTAGAAACCTCTTGAAAACAAATAATAAAATTATAATTATTTAATAAGTTACCAAACTCTATTTAATTGGATTTATTTAGATGGATGGACCTACTATTTTCTCAACATTTAGATCCCTTGATATTTTACTATGATTAGGGTTTTACGCTATTGTGAAAATATCTCCTATATATGAAATTATTTATCATATTGAACTTTCAAAACATGTTAAGGCAATTTGATAGAGAGAAGTGACAAGAGGAAGGAGATGTTGTAGTAGGTGTTGCTTTCTTGATATATGAATAATCATCACTTGTGGGTTTTTTTACCTCTTGGATGTTTCCCAACCATATTTTTGTTTTTTTTTATAGAAATTATTTGTGTGTTCTTTAGATATTAGTTCACATCTAGATCTTCTATGTTCATATTTCATATCCACATCATACTTTTTAAATATCAAATGTTAAGTTTCTACGAATAGTGATGAGGAGGAATCAAAATTAAAAATGGTATTGAAAATGCCATATGTAGTTTTGGATTCATACCAAATTGAACAATGTGGAATGTATTTCAGTCAAACAATGAAGAAAAAGTGTTAGTTAGATACTCTTTCTAGAGGAAAATTATGCTTCAAAAATTAATATTGTAAATTTAGATTCAAGTGAAGGTTTATTGGATAGATTTTATTGAAGAAACATACACCAATTTATGCATTTGAATTATCCACTCCCATATTTCTCAATTTAGGGTAAGCAGGTCATTGAACTATCATGAGCAACAAAAGTAAAGGTTGAGGTAAGGAGTTGGGACCAGTGAACATGACTACTAAATACTAAAAATAAAATGATATAGGATTATCATAATTATTTAATATGTTTCATAAATTTTCAATCATAATATGATTAGACTTGTGTCTTTATATGCATAAAAATAATGTGTCTAACCTCTGAGTATGAGGGAATATATACTTTGGAAATATAATCTCTTTTATACTATAAGGATAAACTATAAAATATTATACTTTATCATATTTATTTTTGATGATTATTTATAACTAAGGAATGTGTGTTTAAATAATATGAAGTATAATTATATAAATCCTAATCGTCCAAACAATTTAAGGATATGTTAGTTAGATGTTTAAAACATACTTTCACCTTGACTTAGTGAAATTTGTAGATCTATACCTATAATCTACTTCATCTATTGGTTTATTGAGATAACATAAATCCTTCTCAAAATTTCTTAAATCAACTAATATGAAACTATTGTAATTACTAAACTTTATAATTTTTAAGATTTAAATATTCCTTATGATGATTTATTTCTCACAACAAATTAAGTATATGTTTTCAATACCATGGAACCTTATTTAATGCTAACTATAAAAGTGATAATTGAAATTCATTATTATTACTATTACCATAAATAAAATTGGCATTGTTCCTCCATTTAAATTAAAATGGATTATGGTGGTTAAAAGATCATGAAGACCAAGATTAAAAATATGATAAAATAAGCACAATTGTGGAATGCTCCATTGCCTTAGGAGGAATCCCATTTCAAGGAAGAATTTACAAGAGAAATAAAAAATAAATAGGCCTTTGTTGGTATTAGAGGCTAATTTTAAATGGTGGCATGTAAAATTTTTGATCCATATGAAGTCCGTATAGTTATTGTGGTGGAAAATATACGTACATAGTTGTCTATGTCACTCTGTTTGAAAGGTTTAGTTTATAATGGTGAGAGGAATTAATATTTAAATATTTTATTTTTCAATGGTAAATGTATTGGTAAATAGGCATTGTCTAAGGTTAACATGATTTTCCACCATTATAAGGACTATAAATTTTGCTTCTTCATTATAGGTGAATAAGTAAAAAAATTCATTGTATAAATATTTTTTTTATTTGAGACATATTTGTAATATAGCTTTTCTTTAATATGATATTTTTTTTTTATTATTTTAAATTTTTTTCTCAAACATGTTTATACTAACATGGTTTATTAGTTGTTGTCGGTTATTACTATGGATGGTTCATATGAAAAGTTTTATTTTTTACTATGGTGTAACAATTCTCTATGTATCATAAGATATATATGTTTAATAGGAATTATCTCCCTTTACATAGACTACACATAAAAATATATATATATATATATATATATATATATATATATATATATATATATATATATATATATATATATATATTTTCCTTAACTAAATCCAAATATATACTTCTTATAACACACATATCCTTCATTTACTTATACACATGCATTAATTTATTATTTTATATTTAGGATATATAAAGACATAGTAGTTTAAAAAAGTTATTTCCATTTCAATAAACAACAAAACAATTGTAGTTATATTAAAAAAAAAAAAAGCATGGTAGAGTAAAGAAAATGAAATAGTCTAAATTTTTAAATTATCCATGGGTGAGAAGGCCAGGAGAGAAAGAAATGAGATGGGGATGAAATAAATCTATATGAGAAGGGTAAATCTTGGGATCAAACTAGCGCTTGCAGAAGATGTAAGAATGTCATTTATTATAATAAAAATATAAGAGATTTTCCTATTCCCATTCACTCCATCTACCATTTTAATGGTATTGGTTATAACCTTACTTAGATTCCATAAATATATCAAATAAGGGGGTTGAGATCAGGTCTGATTAGGTTTGTAGATGGTTTTATTACATATCAGGTTTGGTTTTGATATGGTAAGAGGTGGTTTGAGGTCATGGTAATGAGTGGGAAATGGAGTCGAGGAATAATTTCAAAATTAGAGTACAAGGGAGAAGCAGATAATGAGTAACTTCACCCACTCGAAGTGAAGGAGGTAAATATTGGTGTAAATCTGATATTTTGCACTTAGGAAGATGCTCCCTTACGTATTTCAAGACTTTTAGAAGTTTAGGAGGACAAAGCAATTGGTTTTCATGGTTTCAACATGATTTTCCTATGTTGAGGAATGGATTCCTTAGTTACAACCATCTCTAGTTTGATAATGACTGATATTAGAGGAGGAAAGTGGCCCCATGATAGATCAACAAAGTATTTTACTTTAGTGATCTCTCTTGTAAGGGACATGGTCAGACCAAGTTTATTGACAATGTTTCTTGGGATCATCCTTCTGGGTTTGGAATCACTTTAAAAGCACAAATTGGGTGTTATAGTAATAATATTGGGGAATAACTTTTAGAGGAAAGAAAGGTCTGACTCATACTTTTCTTGAAGGCTCTCACTATAAAGTAAAATATTTACGCTACAATCTATAAATTTGTCTTGAACAAGAGGCAAGACCATATGAAACATTTACTTATTATTTTAAAATGTCATAGATAGAATGATTCTGCCCACAAAGACTTGATGGGTTCAAAGCACTTGAATGCTTTGATGATTATTGATGAATAAAGTAGGTGTGTAAATACATTGTAAAAATGGTTATAAAACATGTAACTACTAGCTGTTATGCTAACCAACTACCCAAATATATAACTAACATCTATGATTGATAATGTATTAATAAATAGCTAGCTAAAATTCACCCCTTTATTAAATTGTTTTTACATTTGTACTCATGAAATAGATCAAATTTCACCTTGTCAAGTGACTTAGTGAGTATATCTACTGTCTATAAATTTATTAGGAAGAACTGGAGTTAAATGTGGTGGTTCGATACTTGTTATCAAATGTAATGGTATTGTACCTTAATGTGTTTGGTTCTTTTATGAAATATTGGACTCTTAAAAATATTCAACACACCTTTATTATTGCAAAATAACATTGGTGGAAAATCTTTGGGAATATCTATTGTAAAAAAAATATGACGTAACCATATTGCTTCACATATAGCTCCTTATATGGCATGCTATTATACCTCTATGGATGAGAGAGCCACTATAGATTATTTATTAATAATCCATCAAATCCATCTAGATCTGAGATGAAATATATATAATGAAGTTGATTTCCTATCATCATGAGATCCAATATAGTCTGAGTCTTTGTCACCCTACAATAAGAAATTTGAGTTCTTAATGTATTTTTTAACATTATATATTGTACCTAAAACATATCTCAAAACATGCTTCATTATAATCCAATGACACTTATTTATATCTTGTATAACAAAGCATATGTCTGGTCTAGTGCATGTTATGTAAATGAGAATCCCAACAAGCTTTTTGTAATGAGTGGCATCTACTTGAAGTGAATGTCAAAAGATAGGTGACAACAAAGCATATGTCTAGTCTAGTGCATGTAATGTAAATTAGAATCCCAACAAGCTTCTTTTAGTGAGTGTCATATACTTGAATTAAATATTGAAATCGAGAGAGTTTCAAACATTTCTCCACCCTAGTTGATAATGTTTTACTCTCTAACATCTCATATTTATCAAGTAACTTCTTCACGTATTTCATTTATGAGACAAAAATTTGATTCTTCTTTTACCATATATCCAAGACAAGAAAATAATGAATTCACCCAAAGAATGTAATGTCAAAGGATTTATTCAAGTCCTTTACTGCATCAATGAGATTATCTCAAACTTTTTTTATCACAAGGTCATCCACAAACAAAATAAGAATGACAATCTCTTTTACTACCTTCATGATATAAAAATTTGAATTTGAGGGCATATGAATGAATCCATGCTAGAATATATGATCATATATACTAATCTACCATACCCTTTGTCCTTTCTTAAGTCCATAAAGTGAATTAATTAGATGACATACCTTTTGAGGTTGTTGTTCATCAATGAAGCCTTATGGATAGGTTAAGTATCTTTTTGGAGATCACCATTGAAGAATGCACTTTTAGCATCCATCTATTAAATGTTTCACCTCTTTTGTGTTATGCATGCATAAAAAACTCTGATGGTCCTAATATTAGAAGTGAGTGTAGAGGTCTCCTCATAATTAATTCCTTTTTGATTATCATATTCCTTTGTAACAAGTCATGCTTTGTATTTGTCAATAGATCCATTTTCCTTGTATTTTGTCTTAAAAATCCACTCGCAACCAATGGAATTATTTGTTATAGGTAGATCAACAAGTTCCCATATCTCATTTTTTATTAGGGAATGATATTCAACATCCTTGACCTTCTTCCACTAAGGTCGACATAAAGCCTCTCAAAATATCTCTGGTTTAACACTATCAAGTAATGAACTCATTAGTGTGATATTAACTTCATTTCCCACCTATCTTGTATTCTAAACTCCTAATGAAGTATATGTATTAGATTTCAGGTGTTATTCCCTTATTGTGCTTTATACCCATTTTGGATTTTGATTTTGTTACCGATTCAATGAAGATTTGTCTTTCAGATTTCCAATATCAATAAATAATTCTCATTATAACTTACCTTCTTTGTGACAAGATTCTCTATTCTCATATCTAAAAGGGATAACAATCTATGAGAGGTGGCATGTTATAACTCCTTTCTATGGTAATGAGTTGAATGATGACTCATCACAAACTATGTATCAACTTTCATAAATTTTATGTGTCTTAGTATCATTGAGATGATATGTTTTTTAGGTATTACTATACCCTAATAGAAGTAGTTATAGTGTCTTCAATTTGATATTCTTACTATTTTTGGCTAGGATGTGCATATATGATGTACAATAAAATACTCTTAAATATTAAATTAAAGGTTTATGACCACTCTATACCTCATTTGGTCTCTTATCTTATAAACACTTTATTGATGCCTTATTGAGAAGATGTACAACTATCTGAAATACCTCTAGCTAGAATGGTACCTCTAACTTCAAAGTGGAAAGCATGTATTGAGCCATCTCCATAAATCAATGATTGCATCACTTTAAAATTCCATTTTTTTAGGTTATAAATGGAGCATTTAGGTGATGTTCAATTCCATGTTGATTCAAGAATTCCAATAATTCCTTTGATATGAATTTTTTCCTTCATTTGAGCTAAAGAGATGAAGAGGCCTCCATGATTGGGTAAAAACAAGCTAGTAGAAGACCTTAAAATGAGTAAAGGCATCATTTTTATTTATGATAAATAACACCCAATTCTATTGAGATAAATCATCAATAAATAAGTAGAAGTACATGAATCATTGGGAATAAGTAGCTAATATCCATGTAGATTAGTATGTACCATATTGAGATTATCCTTAGCTTTCTAAGAACTCATCTTGAATGGAATTTATGCCATTTATTGGTAAGTCATCCATGACATACATGCAAAGACTGGGATAGCAGAGGAAGTCCACATACCATGGCCTTAGATATGAGTTGGTAAAAATAACTAATTTTGGTTCAAGTTCTACTACTCAATGTAAGAACTTTCCAAATTTCTCGCCATGTTTCATACTAAGAGTATGAATCTTGGACTAGAGATGAATAATTTTCATCTAGTTATTCACCTTGTAAATGGCCGATAGAATCTCATAAGCTTATTTCAATGTTGACACATCCTAAATATGAGGTTGAACCTCTTTGATAACACTGAGTGTGATCAATATTAAAGGATTTTGCATTTGACTTGACATATATTTTTTTTCTTATTCACTCTAGTAGGATAGGTCATTATACTAGTGATGATTACCCATAATTCTTTGAATTGAAGTGTCTTTCACATCTTCATCTTGCATGCAGAAAAATTTGGCACTTTGAAATTTTGGCATCAGACAAGAGTAATTTTAATGAATACATTGTATTTTATGAAATATTTTACAAACCTAACAAAATAATATTCTATTTCTTTGAAATTATGTATTAAAAAATTGTATTGTATTGAAATCACATTCTTTTCTATATTTCAGCAAGAGCTTCCTTCTTAGGAGAAACAACTAAGGGCCCTTTATCCTTATTCATAGGGGTAGTAATGGTATCAATTATCATAGGCACCTTTTGGATAATATTTGTCTTTCACTATTGTAGGCTTCTTAGGATTACTAGAAGAGCTATCAACTATGAGTTATATCATATGTTGACATATACATTGCATTATTTTATTTTATCACTATCACATTCCAGATATCATTATTTGTGTTGGTTCCTAGTTGTACATGTCTTAGATTCAACCTTGAACACTTGAAAATATGGAAAACATATATGATCAACCCTAGTTATGTCATTATATCTAGGGAAGGGTTTAACATCTGAATAGATTGAATATAGATAATGATTGGAAGACACTAACAAAGGGTATGGTTAGATCACTACCACTTCTAGATCTGCTTGAACCAAGGTGAGAGGACCATGGGGTAGTTTGGTTATAAGGAGTGATACTACAGTTCATTCTCTATGGAATTATTGGCACACATGAATCTGATCATAGCATAACTTAACATGATCAATCTAATCAGTAAGAGTTATCACATAGACTGGGCAAATGTTTCTAAATTAGACACAAGATACTAAATATAGATGGAAAGTTGACTACAACCTTAATTTATAAAGAAACATTTAATAACTAGGAGAAAATTGAAGATTAAAAAATTTGTCTTCAAAGAGAAATTATAGTCAAATTTCAGATTTCCAATATTCATACATCTTTATGAAAATAACATTCATAATAGTCAATAGCATGTATTATTTCCAGGGGTAAGATTGGTAAGATGAGATAATTATATATAATAGAGTGGTGGTTGATTTCAACATAGGTAAATCCTTTAAAAACCATGATATCATTGATTTCAACATGTAGAATACTAGTAATGAGATAAGAAAATTATCAGGAATCACTTAAATTCAATGATAACAATGTAATGTAAACATTAAAATGATGATTGAAACCCCAAATTCTACACTATAGATAAATCTTCATGAACTTTCTCACATCAACTCCATAAGTCTAGGGTATCTTTTAAAAACTATAAGTAAAATACTCCCAAATCGCAATGCAGAAAGAATTTTTAACATAGATTTATGCCTAAAATGACTACCATTAATAGACATAAAACTAAATACCCAATCAACAATGTATGAACAATGTCCCATTCCACTTCATTGACAAGATATAATAAAATCATAGATATTTTTCATTATCTTTACAAAAAAAATACATATATCAATGTTTATAATGTTAACATGGGGAAATGCATAATGGATTTACTATAAAATAGGGGAGACATATACATGATCTAAGAGTTTGCTAATGATTTTAGAGCCACAATCACCTTGGAAAGAGATAAAAGACACATACAATAAGGATCCTAAAAAATCCAACGAGCTATGTAAAAGGGACAATCCCTCTTTACTTAAACAAATCTCTCACCAAGAATATTCATCCAAGATGTTCTAACTAGAATATTCATCTGATCATGCCTATATGTTCATGCTTTGCAAGTGAATAATTCTAAAAAGGAGTTTTCCATGTCATGATGAATTTTGATAACAAATTTTTGATCTTCCTGGATGGAATTTCATTGCATTTAATCTTAAGGTAGAATATTCCTCTTCAATACAAAATAGACCTTGTATTCTTATGCAACCATTTTGCCCTATTCATAACTAATCATTTATGCAACTAGAAGCTTGTGGATGATGGCTTCTCTCCTCACTATACAATCCAAAGGATGCCTCTAGCTTTGTAATGATGGAATTAGACTAATCCAGTTGTAATGAAGGTAGTGTGGGATCCATTGCCATTTGAGTATGCTTTCAATGACCCATATTACTTTTAAAACCCTAGAAATAATTTTGTTCATCTATGGATCTCTTTGACATTATCCAAATATTGAGACATAACACTTAGCTTATTATTTTTACATTTTTTCCATTGACTTTGCCAATGCCTTTTCCTTTTTACTTTTTAGAGTTACCACTATGTGAACCACTTTTCCCTCCACTTTTCCTTGGTGGGATTTTTGACCCTAGGTGAAAACTTGCATCTAATGAGATTCTGAAAGTCTATTATTAATTTGCAAATTAAAATTTTACAATTGCATTTTGATTTTATAATTTTTCTTAGAATCTTTCTTTTGAACCTTTGACCTTGAATTTGCCATCCTCAACTCCTAACAAACTAAAAAATCTTCCTTTCTCAAACTAATGAGTATCACAAGTCTAACATGTTTTTTTGAGAGAAACCAAAGTGAATTGGTCAAGAGGTTGATTGCACTGTAGATTTTAGTTTACTTGCTCAAATAAAATTGCTCAAATCATCCAACCTATATTAAAAAAGATGCAAATGTTCTTAACCAAAATGGAAATGAAAATACTAAACTTGTTATATGAGGGTGTGGAAAACTACATAAAAATTTATAAAATATTTTTTATTAGATAAATGAGATACAAAAGGATGTATCTTCCATTAGCGAAGCTATAAAAAAATTTGTACCTAGTAGTCTCCAAGAGGTTGGTGTGCCATCTTTGCAAAACTCTCAAAGATCATGTTATTATCAAAACATTCTCAAAAGGGACAGACATGAGAGAAAATATATAATTTTAACAGGAGATATGATGATTTTCAAGTGAATATCACATAAACAATGTTGGAAAATAAGACATGATTATATTAATCTTATACCGAGAGATGGAATTGATGATAGGAAAACTAGAAAGGCCATTGTAGATGAAAAAAATTTAGAGAAGAAGACATCTATAAAAACTATTAAAAGCAAAGTTTTGTCAATTTTATTTTCTTGTTTCTTTGGAAGATCATCATCCAAGCTTTGGCTCAAAAAACATGGATGCCTCCTGGCTCTCTTTTCTTTCTAGTAAAATCCTTCAAAATAGGTGATTGGTATGTAAGGGGAGATCTTACATCTACAAAATCATAATTAAAGTGAAATTCATCTTTCTTAAAACTTGTTAAATTTCCATGATATGAAAGCTTTGAATAGGATCATACTCCCTATCTTAGAACCCTTAAATACATGTGGCACATTTACACAGGTCATGTAAATAAAAAAACATCTGGTTTCTTCCTTTTCCTTCAAGTCAACACTTAAGAAAACTATGACATGCATCCCTTCCCTTTAGTGGTATTTAAAATTTTCTATAGATATGCTTTACAATTCCACAAGCTTGGGAGACTTACTTACAATTCACAAGTTTGTAAATTAAACGTGTAATGTTAAGTTGCTTTTCTGCCTCATACCTCTACAAACATGATTCTGAGAACATTTTTTTGTTGGCACGTGTGTTGTTGGTTTGAGAACTTGGACTTCACATTGAAATTTTCAATTTACATTTGAATGTTGCATATTCACTTGTAAACTCCATCGACCTACATGTTGACATTCTCTTTGACCATTGGTTGATCATCCACTTTGGAATATTTCATACACATGGACATTTATACACTTGTATTTTTATATTTATTTTCCACTAGGTATTCCCACTACAAACTTGGTATCCTTATTTACAATTTCTAAATATCAAATATGAAGTTATGCATTAATGTTACATTTCTATTGTGCTCCCTCTTCAAATATTTTGCTTAATCTTATTGGACCTTCAAATGCGTAGTAATTATTTTATCTAAAAACCTCCAATGTATTTAAATTTTAGACCTTCCACGTGGGCATTTGACCCTTGATGTGGGATGTCTTCTTTTGTCATGTGTATAAAGTAGTGGGGTTTTACTTGCACATTGCAACTTATAATTTCAATGTTTGAAATTGATGTTGTAACCTCCACCAAAATATCCACTTTGCATTCAAATCTAAATTTTTCATCACACTTAATAATTTAGACCTTCACATGGGTTTCAATGCATTTGGCATGGAGGGAACAAAATTATTGTTAAGCCTTTTCAAAAACATAGTGATACGTCTTAGTAAGTGGAAGACATTTACATGTCTTTTCCAATTTTCACCCCCATTAATTTTTTTTGGCCCATTGAAAATCTTTGTTGCAAGTTGAGCCTTTGAAATTGCATTTGATCCATGATTATGAATTTGATTTAACCTTTCAAACATCCATTTCATTATTTGGTGATGACACATTGCATCAGGTTTTGGGGCTTGATTTCCAAAATGCAAATTATCAAATTTTAAAATTGCATTATAGCATTGTATTTCCCACATCGAGTCCCAAGATCTTTATTAATTTTTATGGGGAAATAATTTGGACTTATAATTTTCAATACTTAGTCATATTTCTACTCATCCCAACATTTGTGAAACCATGGACCCTACAACCAAAAAAACATAAAACATAAACACATTAAATATTAGTTCAAAGTAAGTTTTATAAGGTTTTCACAACTTGATTCTAGAATTGGGATTTTCATGACCTAGGTGGGCCCTTGTAAATAGGGTGAAACATTTAAAATCTTAGTAACTCATTTTATAAGAAACATTAAAGAGTTTTTTTAAGAAAATTTGGGCATGAATATTATCTCTCACCTAGGAATGTACACCCCCTATGAGTGTGCAAAGAACTCCATAAAAAAATAGTAGGTGCCAATCCATTAATCCACAAAGTCAAAATTTTGAAATCTCTTATCAAACACATTCAAATACTCAATAAAAAAGGGTAGAGCAACAAAAATATGTTAGGAGGATCTAAGAGAGGACACACAATTAGAAAAAAATAATAGATATTTACAAACAAATCCCAACATGGAAGGGAAATAAAAAATAAAAATAGACACTACTTTACATAATCATGGAAATAATCAAAGAAATTCTTTAGATGTCTGCTATTAACTAGAAGTTTTAGTATCTCATCATCCAAATATCTCAAGAAGGTGTGTTCCCTAATTCTATATTCAATAGAATAAGGGCCCATCCACAAGGCATACAACATTCTATGTTTTCATTTCTCTCCGTATATATTGTCCTAAAGTAAAACTAGATCACCTATTCAAAAATTTCATGGAGTGATGTTTCTATAAAATATTCATTTAAGCCTTTACTTGAAATTTATGTGTCTCTCATGATCTTGTCTTCTAGTTTCATCAATCTCAACAATATCGTTCATTTTGATTTAATAGTGGTTAATTTCACCATCTTCTTGTTGTTGCATGAATTAATAGGTTGGAAACTTTAGATTCATAGGTGAAACAACTTTAGGTGCATAAACTATCTCATAAAGGCTCTTACCTATATATCTCTTAGATGTGATCCCATCATCCCATAACGCAAATTTTAGCTATTCACTCCACGTCTTATGGTTAGCTTACAAAGTCTTTCTAATGATTTTGAGTAAGTTGTTGTTATTGGATTCTTCTTGCCCTTTCCCTTGAGGGTTTTAATTAGAAGCGTATGTCAATGTCATATCATATTCCTTACATAATGCAACAAAAATATTATCTCTAAAACTCATGGCATTATCAAAAATTATCTTGATAGGCACAATAAATCTACAAATAATATGATTCACTAAAAAATACATTATCACTTGATGTGAGGCCTTCTTTTTAGGGACCACCTTAACACATTTTGTGAAGTAGTCAATTGCAAGCAACATGCGCATGTGTCCAATGCTCAACAAGTTAGTAATCTTCCCAATGAAATCCATTCCCCATTGTCTAAATGGGCCTTTAATTGTAGCAAGTCGAAAGGATAGAGAACCATAAGCTTTCAACCTTTCATCAAAGTGCTGATATTTATCATAGTTTCTTAATTTATATGCAACATACTTGAATAGTGATGGACACCAATAACCATCTCTAAAAATATTATGAGTTGTGACTTTAGGTGTAAAGTGAGCACCACATAATCCATTATAAAAGTATTCAATTAAATTATTATGTTCTTCCCCTACTAGGAATCTTAACAGAAACCCATCTAGATTCTTCCATGTTGTTATATTTTCAATCAAGTGATACTTTTGGGATGCAAGTTTAAGATTTATCTTTGGTTATTATCCAAGTTAGGGGGATATTTCAAAATATGGAAGTATTAAACATTGTCCATATATAATAAAGATATGCTTATTTGACTCAATGAATAATGAATTTTAAAAATATTAGTGTTTACCTCAACATATTGAAAATTAGTCTCAACCATGAGCTTGAATAGACCTATCCCTCTCACTATCTTGGTAGTATGGATGTCAATCTCATATTATTACAACTCGTTGACTCACCTATACCTATTGCTTGATACTTCAATCTGAGTCAACATGTCCTTCACCATTTTATGTAAGATGTATGAAATAATATTCAAACTCAGAATATAAGGTCTAAGCATCTTAACATCATTTAAGAGAGTGAAAGCTTATTTTTACATGATAGTATAAAATAGTTCATATCCTTTCATAGTGTTACTAAAGA
This sequence comes from Torreya grandis, assembly GCA_037957365.1. Lineage (NCBI taxonomy): Eukaryota > Viridiplantae > Streptophyta > Pinopsida > Cupressales > Taxaceae > Torreya > Torreya grandis. Next base: position 34,179 of record JARHVA010008829.1, on the reverse strand, counting down.
AAGCTATGGGTTTCTCATGACCATCATCAATTTTTTACAATAAAACAACAACTATAGTACTTTATGATGCAAAAGAGAATATTTGAAACTCCCTTGTGTAGTTAAGATTGGACAAGATAGGGGCACATATTCAAGGCTCCTTTGATGTCATTAAAATATTGTATGGCCATTTCCTCCCACTTTATGTTTCGGTTCTTATTTAACATGGAAATAATAGGCAGAGTGATCTCTACAAAATTAGACACACACCTTCTTATAATGTTAATTTGTCTAAAGGAATTAATTCCCTCCTTGGACTATGGGATAGGAATTTTTTCAAAGCATTCCACTCTCATCAAATCAATCATGACACCATCCTTTGACACTATATATCCCAATGACATTCCCTTTTTTACTTGAAAGTGACATTGCTTTAGATTAAGGGAAATATCAAATTCCTGGCATCTAAGGAATACTTTTTCTAGATGTACCATGTGTTATTTTCTATTTTTGGAGTATAATGTGTTGGATCCCTTTTATACAACTCTCTCTCTTATCCTTGTAAACTTGAATAAAATGGAAAACAAAGATGAAAATCCATGAGTATGTAATTATTATTAGGAAAGGGTTTGGCATCAATAAATAACCAAATGTGGGAAATGATTGAGAGGCACTGACAAAGGGAATGGTCATTTCCTTATTACTTTTGGCTCTGCCTAAATCAAGGTGAGATGACCTAAGGGGTAGCTTTATCACATGGATAAATTTTAAAATTCAACCTCTATGGGTATTTTTGTCACGAAGAGAAAAAATATGACTAGGGAATAATCAAACTTGTGCATTCAACCCAATCAAGATTGTTACATAGGATGAATAAATGATCTACATCACATACAAGCTACTAAAGATAGATGAGTACATTATTTCAAATTTCATTCTAAAGAATTTTCAATAATAATGGGATAAATAAAATATTATATTTCAAATCTTCACAACATTAAATGTAGACACATTCTAAGTATGCAATATTCTTGTATCTATAGGTAAATAACACTTATAATATGTAGAGGGTGTGTTATGTGCAAGATAAGACATGGTACAACAATTTGATAATTATAAAAAGAGGGTGGTGTGATAATGGTTTTCAAACATCAGGGTATCTTGTAATATTCATGACATTATCCTTTAGTAGATATATAGAAAAACTCAAATGTAGGCTAATGGGGATTACAAAGAGTTATTTGCACTTATTGGTTCCAATGAATGTAAATACCCAAATTATCCTTGAAAGGCTAGAACATACACTAAAATTAGAATCTCATGTACGTTTTCCCATTTAAATTTATAAACCTAAGGTTCCCTAATAATTTATTTAGCAACATATTCTAAAATAATGTAGAAAGCATTTTATAATTCAAAGGTTTTTGTAATTTAGATATATGCTCAAAATGACAACCAATAATGAAAACAAGCCCAAATATCCTATAAAAAAAACTTATAAAACATATTAGTGCACTTCATCAAAAGGAAATAGTAAGAACCAAAGATATTTTCCATTAAATTTGTAAGAAAATATTATATACATCAATTTTATAGAATGTTGCCATGGGGACAAACATGGTGGGTTTGCTGTTTTGACAGGGTAGACATAAATATTCTCTCAAACCTTACTAGTAGATATGCAACCTCAACCACCTTAGCAAGGGAAATAAAACATTCACATAGCAGTTGATCCCAAAATGTTTGCGGAACCTAGGCTTAGAGAAAATGAACAACTAACAACAACAACTTCTTGAAAAGAGGATAAACCCTCTTTTTAGATAACTCCTTCACCAAGAATATTCTAGGAATTTGCTTCAATTGAAATATGTCCTTCATCACACTTGAAAGTTCATGCCTTTAATAAAAATCATTATTTTGACTGCATCTACAAAGAATGATGAATATTTGCAACAAACTTTGATTTCTTTATTGGAGATAAATTTTTTCTTGAGCTAGAAAGTGAATATTAATGGTGGAATCAAAACAAACTAATTATATTTTATGCAACTACTTGGATGTGTTCTCTTGTTAATCATTTTTAAAATATGGAAACTTCTAGACAACTAACATTCCTCTTATGCATGCCAAATAAATCCAATTACCTTGTGATAATTTCATTAGGATGCTCTAATTATGATGGAAGTAGAGAATGATCCATGATATTTTGGAAAATATTCTTTGGAATGGTCCAAAGACCTTATTCTATGCTTTTAATTCTTGACCATCCATGAAGGAGATATCAATTTTACCTTTAAGGCCAAAGATTGACACATATTCATATGTGAAATGCTATTTGGTCTAGCTAGGCATTTATAGGGCTTAAAAGTGATTAAGCCACCTAGTTGATTACAATCTAGACACTTGTCACTTTTTGACTAGTTTCAAGCTCTCAAGATGCATCTTGATTTGCTGACCCATTTATATCATGTTATGCGGCACCTTTCTATTTCTTGTAAGTTCTCAATTAGGGCCCTTTGATTTGGTTGGATATGGAAGTGCCACCTATCACTCTCACAAGCAATCAAGACCCTACCTAGATAGGTTTCACCTTCATGGGCCATCATAGATGTTTCTTGTACATGCATCACCTTTTGATTATTCACAAGAATATTATTGATAGTTATCAAAAATTTAATATTAAATGTGTAGCTCAGATGGAGCCACATGTCATTTTTGGAGGAAATCTTCCAATATTGGGTACATATCTATGTGGATGGCATGCATCATCATTTCATAGGTCTAGTGAGGACACACATCATCATATTAAGACCCTCATGAGCTTTAGGTCAGATACAACATGATGTGGACACACATTGGTCATGTAAGCATATAACATCATTTTACGTGTCCAATGAGGACTCACATCTTATCGATGGGGTATTAGAGGATCCCTACATATTTTTAGTCATGAGTCGTACAATAATGACACATTTCCTCTAGAGGGACACATGTCAATCTCATGGGGCTTTGAATAGCTGCACACCTTTGAGTTTTGGATCAGATGGTCTAGGTGCTTCCAAGTGTTCATATCAAAAGGCTTTCACAACTTTTGGATTTGATGGCTTGGAAGATTCAACATGGATCTAAGATGCATATGATAGAAACATGTGGCATCTCAAAAGATGCTCTGGTTGTGATTGGGGCATGCATAAAATCATATTTGATTGGAAATGCTTGCAAGATCCAAGATCTTGACATGTAGCCTATAAGTTTGCATTCTAATGGATAGTTACTTTATGCACTGTTAGGATGGCATAAAGTGATATATATTGGGTCTAATATATTTGGTCCAAGTTTCATGCATAGAGAATCTTTATTCCTCAGCCAATGGTGTAGCTTGAAGCTCTAACAAAAAGGAACCAACAACTTCATAATGAATGAGTGTTAGGCTACCATGTGGCTATAATGGAGAGACACTGAGACTTAGCTACAAATTATGAATCAAGGAGAGTTTGAAATTTTTTTTTGACATAAATGTTATGGATAAAACATCAAAAATATAAGAAGCTCGAATAAAAATTCTAAAAACTTGAGATTAAAAAATTCAAATTCGTGACTCTTTTATAACTTGTTTATTTGACATATATTCCCACAGACCTTGTTTACCCTAATTACAAACTAAACTAATGCAAAACTTGCATTCATCCCTAAGAATTTTTCTACTTCAAAGCCTCATTAAAGATTGAAAATGTCATACTTATTATTATTCAACCTTCTCAACTTGATTTTAATCATAGACCCCACAATCTTATTAAAACATTAATACATTAATCATTAGCTAGAATTAGGATTATACATTACTTTCAAAAGGCAAAATCTATAATTTTTAACTTGGGTGAACACTTGGAAATATGATGCAACTATGGGATATTCATATACTACTATTTTAGAAATGGGCATTAATTACTTAGTGCAATTTTTAGCACTAACACTGGCTCTCACCTGGGGATGTATACCCCCTAGGGGTGTGTAAAAACCCCATAGAACATTAGAATGGGTGCTAATCTATTAAGCCACAGAGTCAAAACTTGATTAATTTATCAACAAACACCCATGAAGGCCCAATAAAATATGGAATATCCATAAAAAGATCAAGACAACTAGAAAATAAACACATAACAAAAAAACAAAAGGAATTGTACAAACAAGTCCCAAAGTAGAGGGGAAAAAAACCAACAAATAAACAAGATTATACACTATTCAATTATGTAGACATTTATGGATTCAGTCAAGGAAGTGTTTTGGATGCCTACCATTAACTATTAGTTCTAATATTTCACGATCTAAGTATTTTAGGAATAAAGTGCATTCCCCAATCCAACAGTCAATGGAATAAGGACCCATCCACAATGCGTTGAATTTTTCATGCTTTCCTTTTTACTTATGCCTACTGTCCTAAAGTAGAACCAAATCATAAACCTAAAATGTTCTTGGATTGACCTTCCTATCAAATATTTTATTGAGTCTTTCCTTGAACATGAGGTGTCTTTGATGAGCTTGTCTTATAGTTTCATCAATCTCAACAATCTGATTCATTAGGATTTCATAGTGGTTGATTTTATCAACATCTTCTAGTTGTTGCATGAACTGATAAGTTGAAGACTTAAAATTCATAGGAAAAATATCTTGAGATCCATAAACAATCTTGAAATGGATTTTACCTATAGCTTTCTTGGGCATGATCTTGTCATCCCACAAAGCAAACTTCAACTATTCACCCCACTTCTTCTTGTTTTCTTCCAAAGTTTGTCTAATGATCTTGTGTAAGTTCTTATTAATAACTTATTCTTTCCCATTCCCCTAAGGGTTTTAATTGGAAGCATAAGTTAATTTGATCCCATATTATTTTCACAATGATAATAAGGGTTTGGATTTGAAGCTCACAACATTGTCATTAATTACCTTTATAGGCACACAAAAACTACAAATAATCTGATTCAATAAAAATTATATAACCACTTGGTCTGAATCCTCCTTTATAGGGACTGATCAACCCATTTTGTGATGTAGTCAGTTGTAACAAATATCCACTTATGTCTAACACTTATTAAAGTAGTGATTTCTCCAATGAAATCCATTCTCCACTATTTGAATGGGCCTTCAATCATCACAAGATACAAAGGAAGAGAACCCAAAGCTTTCAACCTCTCATCAAAGTGTCGACATTTCGTGTACTTCCTAAATCTTTGAGCAACATCCTTGAATAATTATGGCCACCAATAACTCACTCTTAAAATTTTATGAGTTATGACCTTAGGTGCAATGTGATCACCACTTACTCCACTAGGGATGTCTTCAATCAAGTTGGTAGTTTGTTCCTCCACTAGGCACCTTAGGAGAACCCCATATGGATTATTCAATGCTAATCCACTTTTAGTCAAAAGATATTTCTAGGAAATAAGTTTGAGATTTATCCTTTGGTTCTTATCCAAATTAGGAGGATAATTCATATTTCATAAGTAATAGACGATGTATTTATACTATGGTGACATGTTAAATTGACTCAAGTAATATTCAACAATGAAAACAATAGTGTTTACCTCAACTATAGGAAAATTGGTCTCAACTGTGATCTTGGCTAGACCCATCCCTCTCAATAGCTTAGTCGTTTCAATATCCATGGCATACTCTTACAATGTATTGACCCACCTACATCTCTTACTTGATGTTTCAATCTGAGTCAATATGTCCTTCACCATGGTATGTGGGATATATGCAATAATATTTAAACTTCGAATATAAGGTTTACATGTTTTAAAAACCTTCAAGAGAATGAAAGATTGTTTTCCCACAATGGTCTAATATAGTTGAGACCCTTTCATATATTTACTATAGAGAGCTATATCCTACTCATCACCATATTCATTATTTTTAAATAAGACAACAACACCATTATTATATGATGTAAAAGAGAATATCTAAAATGGGTTAGTGTAATCAAGGTTGGCTAAGATAGGGTCAAAATTTAAATCTCCTTTGATATTATTGAACACTTATGCAGCCTCCTCCTCTCACTTGATGGTCTGGTAATTTTTCAATATGGAAGTAATAGGCAAAGTGATCTCTACAAAGTTAAACACAAACCTCGTAATAAAATTGATTTGTCTAAAGAAATATTGAATTCACTTCTTAGACTATATGATAGATACTTTAACAATGGATTTTACACTTTCAAGGTCAATCATGACACCATATTTAGATACTATATGTCTCAACAACTTTACCTTTTAAACCCTGAAGTGGCACTTATTTTCATTAAGAAAAATTCCAACCTCTTTGCATCTAATGAACACTTTTTCTAGATGCTCCAAATGAACTTCTCTAGTCTTAGAGTACATCATGATATCATCTCGATACACTGCTATGAACTTATTAATTACGACTACAAAAGTAACATCTATAACTCACTAAAATGTTCAACTAACTTTCATTAACCTGAAAGGCATCCTCATATAGACATAGTACCCCATAGAATTGTTAATGTAGACTTAGGTCTCTCAAATTCTTTCATTACAACTTGGTTATACCCTAAGAAACCATGTAATATAGACAACATCTCTGATCCTATAACACTTTACAATAGGTTGTCCATATTGGGTAGGGGATAATTATCCTTCAAGAAGATTTACTCAAATTTTTAAAATATATACAAAAGGGGATTTCACCATTTTGATTTCATAGAGGGACTAATTTTTCCACCCATGACAAATATTTGATGGGCTGAATGATCCCACCATCCCTCAACTTATTTAACTCATCCCACATCTTCGTGGCCATGATAGGGTTAATATGTCTCTATTTCTAGCTCAAATGTTTGTTATCAGGTTCTAATTGGATAACATGTTTGAAAATGTATTCCCTGTATGCTTTTAATTTATAATAATACCATGCTAAACAATCCTAATAGTTTTTTAGCAGCTACATGTAAACTTGGTTCTTAGCTACACTTAGGTAAGTATCCAGCCAAACCTTCCTTGGATTCTCATGAGAACCTGAACTATACTAACATAATATTTTTAGATAAATGGGTCTCTAATTTTAAATCTAACCACTCCATTAAAATATGTTTATAAATTTATCCTCTAGGGAGAGTGTTTATCTTCAGCTAAATAATGTTCTTCCCAAACAAGTTTTCTTTTCCATCATAGGTCTAGACCATGGATTCCAAGTCTATGATCTGATCATGTAATTTTTCCTCAAAATTAATAAACTTATTAATCTATTAATCATAATCAAACACCTAATAATGATGTACATTATTTTGGATTAAAGGCATAACAAGCACCTCCACTTGACACTAGTAGTGTGGGTTCATATTTTCAATTTCAAACTAATCACCTAACCTTGCATGTCTATCAATTTTTTCATTGAAACTTCTATAAGGATACTAAATTTTGATTGTTTTAAATAACTAAAGTGAATCCCAAAAAACATTATAATATTATTTCAACCTTTTATTTTTATTGGCATAAACATTGCAGACATGTTCAACCACTAATTCAAAATCACCCTTTACAATAAAACTCTTAATTCTATGTTTGTGATCAATCCATAAACCAAGCAGGAGTGACTCATAATTATAATAATTATTATTTTCACTCAAAGGAAAATTGAAAATAAAACTAAAAACACTTACCATTAGTATCATAAAGGATAACCCCAACTCTATTTCTATGACATGAACAAGCCCCATCAAAACACATCTTCCAAACTACATATTTGATATTTGGTTCAACATTAAGAATAGTAGGATATTTAACATCATTAGTTTAAATAAAGTTACCAGGCCCAACATCCATGTATAACACTTCATTGAGAGCATGTTTTAGATCTTCAATGACATGTAGCATCTTTAGCTCTCTATTAATCTTGACAATTTTACCCTCCAAATAAATGGTGGCTTAATACAAGTATATTTGTACACTTACACCCATGTTAATATCCCATTTACATGATAACAACATTCTTTAATTAGGAGGGTATTCCAAAATTACCACATCCATATTTAAATGTATACCTAGATGCACTATTAATTATACTACTAACCCCTTTACTTGTCCAATAATTGGTACCTCTCATGAGTCCATGGCATGACAATTACAAAAGGATAACATAATCTTAACTCCATCTTATTAAGGACACCTAGGGGCATCACATTGTAAGAAGATGTAAAATTGAAAATGTAATTATAGGCAATTATACCATCACTCAACAAGTTTGTGTAAAATTGATCCACATTCAGCTGACTTTCTACAAGTGTAGTCCCTAGATAGACTTCTAGAGTGGATTTAAAAACCGTTTTTTATTCTTCATCTTCTTCTAGGGATGTTTGGGGTAAATAATTTTTTTTTTAATCTAATTTTTCACCTATCTCCAAGTATTCAAATTCCCTCTTCTTATGCTTAGGTATTTATAATAATTTTTCAAATGGCATGGTGATCTTTAATTTTCTCAACACCTAGGACATAACACACACACTTTATAGAGAAAGAGGCATATTAGGTGGAAGTGTAATAATATTTTTAGCTAGGATACAATCACTTAAAGTCTAAAGTAGAGTAGGTTGGGTTGGATTTTCATCTTTGACAATAAAATTCAAGGGTAGATTTGTTTTGAAATCATTCACACGCTTAGGGATACCTGATAACAAAGGTACTTTATTTTTGGTTGGATCACCTCCAAGTTTAGAAACTTGGTAAATAGGTACTAGTTTATAAGCATTCAGGACTGTTATAGTTTTTTTTACTTCCCTACTTACATCCCATGCCCTTAGATTTATAAGGATAGTTTCTTAAGGATCCATAGTTGGTTGCATACTTTTAAAGTAATGATGCTTATATTGGTCAATTGTTTTATTAATTTTCAGTTACCTTTCATCAACTAAAGGGAATCCCCTATCATATTTATTAATTATCATTGATATTAAAAATTCAAAATCATGAATGGGTAACTCATATGAATGTTCCATATTAACATCACAAGTAAATTTAGAAGATGGGACACATACTTTTTGTAATGCACACCAAAACTAATCGATATTAGTAGCACTAATAAACTGTATGGAGGAATAAATCGTGCTTTGAGGAATTTGAGAATTAAACATCAAATCTCATCACTGGATGATGCATACATAGTTTTATCCACATATTCATCAATAAATTCAATAATATAACATGAAGGATGTGTATATAAACACTTGTCACACTAGTTAATGTCAATATCACAACCTACAACATTCACTTTGGCATTTAACAAATCAGGCACTTACTTTTTAGCACCTCTTTTATCATTTTTTCATTTATTTCTTCACATGTAGGTCTCTTCCCTCTATCATTGTCTCAATTATGGAAATCAGGTCCCCTTTGTGCTCGATTCATATTTGTATCCCTCTCTTGAATTTTAAACCTATGATGGGTCCCTTTCTTGGCTCTAGACAATATATATGACCTTTCTTTGATAGTGGAAGCTAATGTCATAACCATCTCCTCAAGCTTGTCATCTTTAGTGGACTATGTTTTTTTTGGATTAACTAATTTTAAATCAACTTACATGTTCATGGGATTTCCCATAGTCTTTATGTTGTTCTCAATTTGGATGTCCATGTTAAGTGTCATTCTCAGGTTTCTAGAAGCCTTGTCCCTCAAGTAGTGCACAACCTTCTTGTCAAAGTCATCATAATACTTTATCACGCACATTGTATCATTGGGCCTAATGTTTTCAAGAAACCACATCATATATTTGTTAAACCATGTATTAAATGCCATCACTCACTCATTATGGTTCTTTTTGATGTTCTCAAATTCAGCCAAAAGGAACATTGGATAAATTCTATCACCATAGAAATTTTTGAAAACATTATTCATCTCTTCCAATGAATCAATACATCCATATCAAAGGGAATTATACCATACATGAGCATCTTATTCTAGTGTATATAAAAATAACTTAATGCACACATTTTCATGCTTAACCTAATAATCTTAAATGATATTGTGAAAATACCTCAAGTGCTAATCACAAATCACTGCATTATTCCATTGAAAATTATGGAGGTAGTTCCTTGCTTATTTGGAACTTCATCATAGTAACCCTCCATTTCATAAAAATTAATAAGTCTAAATCTTAGAATGTGGAATGTAATAAACTCATTCTCATCTTGGTCATTTTTCTTCATGATTGGTTCAATTGTAGGTTCAAGAACAACTGGTGAAGGGATGTGAGGGGCTAAACGAGGTGAACTTGGTGGATCAAACTTAAGTGGGGATTCATCTGGTTTAGAAGGAGGTGGACATTAAATAGGACTCTAAGTTTAAAAATTACTAAGAGAGCTATGAATGTTGTCAACAATGGGAATTTTAGAAAAAACATTTCAAGATTATCAAAATCTTGGTGTTCAAGACACTCCTTAACAACTGAACTTTGCCCTTCAACATGCCTCCAACCTTCTCTTCCTCTTTCTTCAAATACACTTAAGTTTGAGATAAGTTATTTAGATGGGTAATATTTCAAGGATGATCTAAATACTTCCATATTTTGAAAAAATAAAATACTCAAATATGAAACATAAAAAATATATTTAAAATAGTCACTGATCTTTCTTGAAATCAATAAACTTAGAGTCACCACTAGAATAAAATTTTTAGAATATAATACTTAATAATCTAATTGTGATACATGTTGAAAATATACTTTGATAAGTTTAATGATGATATAATAGAAAAAAACACTAAAATTTTAAGAATTATGTTCAAAATGAAAAAAAATACACCTTCCAACATGCACTCTTAACAACATTTTATAAAAATATAGTAGAAGTCAAATTATCAATTCTTTCAATTCTTGGCATGTCCCTAGTGGAGTGTCATAGCATTGACGGCCAAGATATTCCAAATATATAAAATATAAGTAGAGAGCTTTTTGGACATGAAACTACTTATATCTCTAACTCACTACAAGAGTCCCCAGTAACATAAGTGACTAGGACTTCAATATAATCCCTAGCAACAACACCAACAAAGTCTTGTTTCTTAGTTTTACACCTCTCTCACTCAGCCCTGTACACTTGAATAAAATTTCAAACAAAGATGAAAAACCCACTAGTATGTCATTATTTCTAAAGAAAGGTTTACCATCAAGAACTAACTAAATGGATAAAATGATTGAGAAGGACCGACAGAGGGTCTGGTCAATCCATACTAATTTTGGCAAAACCTAGACCAAGATGAGAGGAACTAAGGTTTAGCTTGCTCACATGGATATATTTTTAAATCCAACCTCCATGGTGATTTTTGGCATGAAGAGAAATAAATATGATCAGGGCACAATCAAACTTGTTCACCCAACCTCAAAAGGGTTGTCACATAGGATGAACAATTGCTCTAGGTCGCATACAAGATACTAAAGACTAATGGGTATATGACTGTAACTTTCATTCTAAATAATTTTCAACAATAAGAGGCTGAACAAAAGATTACAATTCTAAAATTCATAGTGCAAAATGTAGACACATTCTATGTTTGCATTTTTCATGCATCTACAAGAAAATAACACTTATAATATGCAAAGGGTGTGTTAGATGCAGGGTAGGATAGGTTATAAGTTTTTTATAGTTATAAAAGGAGGGTGTTGTACTGGTGGTTTCACAACAATAGGGTATATTGCAATATTCATGACATTATCCTTTAGCATAAATATACAATAAATCAAATGTAGGTTAATAGTGACTACCAAGAGTGATTTCTACTTATTTATGCCAATGGCATACAAATACATGAATGATCCTTGAAAGACTAGAACATAAACTAAAACTAGAATCTCATATACATTTTTCCATTTCAATCCATAAACCTAAGGTCCCCTAACAAGTTATTCAACAACATATTCTAAAATAATGTAGAAAAGGTTTTATAATTTTGATCTATACTCAAAATGACAACTAGTAATGAACACAAACCCAAATATCCAATCAACAAAACTAATAAAACATATTAATAGAATTCATCAAATGGAACTAGTAAGAACCATAGATATTTTCCATTAACTTTGCAATAAAATATTATATACATCAATTTTCTAAAATGTTACCATGGGGAGAAATATGGTGAGTTTTCTCTTTTGACAAGGAGACATAAACATGCTCTCAAAGCTTATTAATGACTATATAGCTACAACCACCTTAGTAAGAGAGACCAAACATGCACACAATAGTTGATCCCAAAAATTTTACATAACCTAGTCTTAGATAAAAATGAACAACTAACAACAACAAATTCTTGAAAAGAGGAGAAGCCATATTTTTATACAACCCTTCACTCATAATATTCCATGAATATGTGTTAATTAGAAGATTCCCTTGATCATCCTAGGAAGTTCATGCCTTATAATGAAAATCAATTGTTGAATTGCCTCTACAAGGACTTATGAGTATTTGTAAAAAAAATTGATTTCTCAGTTGGAGATGCCTTTTAATTGAGATAGAAAGCAAATATTCATGGTGGAAGCCAAACAGACTATTTGTCTTTTGTGTAATTGCCTGTAGATGATCTCTCATTAATCATTTATAAAACATGGAAACTTTTGTATAACTAACCTTAATCTTTTGCATGCCAAATAAATCCAATTACCTTGTGATGATTGCATTGGAATACTCTAGTTGTGATAGAGGCAAAGAAATATCTATGACCATTTGGAAAATATGATTTAGAATGGCCCATAAATATTCTTCTATGCTTTGAATTATTTCTTATCAATGAAGGTTCCATTAATTTTAGCTCTAAATCTAAAGATTGCCACATATTTACATGTGCCATGCCACATCATATCCTACTAAGCATTCATAGGGCTTAAAAGTGACTAAGTTTTCTATTTAGTTCCAATCTGGACATGTGTTAATTTTTAACTAGTCTCGAGTGCTCAAGATTGATCTTGATGTGATGACCCATTTGTAACATGCCATGTGTTACCTTTATATTTATTATGATTTCTTCAGTGGGGCCCTTCAATTTGGTTACATATGGGAGTACCACCTATCACTCTCAAATAATCGAGACCTTACCAAGATAGGTGTTGCTTTTGTGTGTTATTATAGATATTACTTGGACATGTGTCATATTTTGATTACTCTTGGGAACCTTATTAATAGTTGTGACCAAATTTATATTAAACGTGTAACTCAAATGGAGCCATGAAATTTTTTTGAAGTCAATCTATCAAACTTGGTTACATATTTGTAGGGATGACATGCATCATCATCATCTCATGGTTGTAGTGGGGACATGGATCATAATTTTGGGGCCCTCACAAGATTTATATTAGATGCAACATGGTGTGGACATGTGTCGATCATAAAATCATGTGGCATCATCTTGTAGGTTTAATGCAGACACGTGTCTTCTTAATGAACTCTTAGATGAGTCTTATTAATTTTTAATCTTGAGTGGCATAGAAATGACACATGTCCTTCAAATGGCAATACGTCACTCTTATAAATGGCCTGAAATAGTTATACACCATTAGATTTTGGATTAGATGGTCTAGGTGCTTCCACATGTTGATCTTGGAAGGCTCTCATGAGTTTTGGATTTGATAACTTGAAAGCTTCCATGTGGGTCTAAGGTGCATCCTCAAAAATATGTGGCATATTAGAATATGCTTGGGTTGTACTTGGTGGACATGCAAAACCTTGTATTTTAATGGATGTACTCACAAGATTTAGGATCTTAAGATGTATCCTAAAGATCTAAATTCCAATAATTAGTTACCTTATAAGCTCTCATGATGGAGCCACATGGAATATTTTAGGTATAGTAGATTTGATCCAACTATAATGTATAGATGGCCTTTATTCCTCAACCAATGGTGCATCTTGAATCTCTAAAAAAAAGAGATAACTTTAGATTGACACTAGGATGCCATGTGGTGAGCTGACACTTCCCCTAGGAAATTTGAGAATAAATTTTGAATGAATGAGCATTAGGGTGCCACATGGTTGTAGGGAGACAAGTAGATAATTATCCAAAAAAATTGAATTAAGGAGATTTGGAAAAAAATGTTTGACATAAATGTTACAGATATAACATCTAAAGATAGGAAGCTTGAACAAAAATTGTGAAAACCTGAGCTTGAAAAAGTTAAACTTGTGACCCTTTTCCAACTTGTTTTTTTTTCATATATTAATATGGACATTTTTCACCACAACTCAAAACTGAATTAATACAAAACTTGCATTCAACCTTGATAATTCTACCACTTCAAAGTTTTTTTAAAGATGGAAAATGTCATACTTAGCATTGTTCGATCTTCTCAACTTGATTTTAATCACAGACCATATAATCCTAATAAATCATAAAAAGATTAATCATTCATTGGAACTAGGATTATATAGGGTTCTCATAAGGTGAAGATTATTTTTTTAACTCGAGTAAACACTTCAAAATAGGAGGCAATAATGGGGTATTCATGCACCAATATTTTGGAAAGGGGTACAAATTCTTGTGTGAAATTTTGTGCACTAACACATCATAATGTCATCCTAATAAACAAATATAAACTTGTTAATTACCCTTGAAAATTAAACATACATAGCTCTTTAAAATTTTACACCGACATTCATTAATCTAAATGCATCCTCATGTAGACATAAGTTCCCTAAGGCATTGTAAATGCAATCTTGGGTCTCTTACATTCTTTTACCATAACCTAGTTATATCATAAGAAACCATTTAATGTAGACAACATCTATGATCATTTAACACTTTACAATAGGTTATCCATATTAGGCATGGGTAATTATCCTTTCAGATAAGCTTTATTCAAGTTTCTAAAATCTACACATAAGTAGATGTCACCACTCTCCTTTCTTATAGGGACTAATTTTGAAACCCACAATGAATACCTAATGGGATGAATAATCCCATCATCCCTTAACTTATTTAACTCTTATTGTATCTCTGTGGTGAAGATGGGGCTACTAAGACTCTGAGTTTGGTTGAAACATTTGTTATCAAGATATAGTGGGATGACATATCACAATAAATCTTCTCTACATGATTTAAATTTTTAATAATACCAAGCCAAAAAACCCTAAAAATTCTATCATTACTACATTTAATATTTCTTCTCTTTTTCCTTTACGTGAGTACTAAGCTAGACATTTCTTTGATGTTCCTTAGAGAAAAAATTTCAGTTAGTTACATCTTTTGAGATAAATAAATCTTTAGTTTTAATTCAAAGTACTACATCAAAATATGCCTCTAAACTCACCAATCCTCCAGGGTTTTTTTTAATATTTAGTTGAATGATGTCTTTCCCAAACAAGGTTTATTTCCCATCATAAATATAGAACATGGATTGCATTTTTTAAATCTAATCTTTAAAATATGATTGATAATTAAAAACCCTTCTAAGATTATGATCATCATCAAAAACTTACCAATGATGAATACCTGGGACTGAATGTTTAATAAGCACCTCTATTTGCTACTAACTATGAGGGTGCATATTTTCAATTTTAAACTAAGAACCCAACCCTATAAGTCTATTAGCTTCTTCATTGAAACTTATATCATGATAACAAACATTGAAATCATTAGAGTATTCTATCAAATCAAAAAAACCATTTATATATTGTGTTAACCTATTAATTTTTTTAGCATAAGCACTGCATACCTACTTAACCACTAACGTAGATTCACCCTTTACAATCAGACTTGTATTTCCATGTTCTTGGGTAATTATTAGACTGAGCAAGAGTGCCTCACATTATATAATATTGTTAGTGAACTTAAAGGATAGCTTAAAACAAAACATAAAATATTTATTATTGGGGGCATAAATTATAACCCCATCTCCATTTCCATGATTGGATCAATCCCCATAAAAATACATTCTTCAAACATCACCAAAATTTTTGTAAAGTTCGACACCAAGAAGAACTAGTTTTTCAATAGAATTAATATTTTTAACAAATTTACCAAGCTCTACATCAGTGTAGAACATTTCATTTAGATCTCATTTTGGATTTTGATGTACATGTAAAATTTTAGGATATCTATGAAGTATCACCATCTCAACATCCAAAGGAATGGTGAAGTAATAAATATCCATTTGAACACTACCACCCATGCTGACATCCTATTTATTGATATAAACATCCCCCACTTTAGAGTACAATCCAAAGCTACCACATCCATGTTAAAAAAAATACTTTTATGAACCACCAATTACACTACCAATCCTTTAACTTGTCCAAAAACTATCATCTCTCTTGAGTCCATGACATATCACTTGCCAAAATTAGATGTTAGTTTTAATCCAAGCTCAATAAGGACATCCAAGGGAATCACATTAAAATATGCTCCATAATCAAACATATAATTTGAATAGTTAAACATTAATCAACAAGGTAGTATAGAAGGGGTCAAGATCCAGTTGAATCTCTATTGGTACAATCCCCAAATAAACCTCTACGGCTAGTTCAATAAACTCATCTAACTCTTCACTATCATCCAAGAGCATTAGGGGTGAATTAATTTCATTAGTGTCTATATTCTCACTAAAATCCAAATATTCAAATGCCATCATCCATTGTTTTGGTATTATTAGTAGCTCATTGAGTGGCATAGTGATTTTCAATTGACTCAATACTTAGGCCATATAATACACATTGTACTAAGGAAGGGGAGTATTAGGAGGAAGAGTGCCAACACCTTTATTAAGAATATAACCATTTAAATTTAGAGGAGGAACATGATGGGATGAACTAAAATTTGCAATATAAGTTTTAAATGGTGGATTTCATCTTATATCACTCATACCCTTAGGAATACTGGACAACAAAGGTTCTCTACTCTTGGATGGAGCACCACTTTGTTTAACATTATATGAAGTGGGTTATAGTTTGGAAGAAATAGGTACTTTAGTTTTCTTAACTTTCTTATGTTTATCCCCTACCCTTAGAAATGTAGGTATAGTCTCTTAAGGAGTAGCAACTTGTTTCTTGCTTCTTAGACTATAGTCTTTCTCTTGGGCAACTGATGCATTAGTTAACAATTGTCTATCCTCAACTATAATTTTCCCCCATCATACTTTTTAATTATCATATATCATAACTATTTAGAGTCATGATTGGGTAAATCATATGATTTTCTCATGTTTATATCATAAAAAAATTTAGATGTTGGGATACATACCTCTTTCACTATACTCCAAAGTTGATCAATGGTAATATCACTTAGTAATTCGATCGAGGAAAATTAATTCAAATAAACTGATAGTAAAACATCAAAATATCATCATTTTGAGATAGAGACTCACGTTCTTCTACATATTCATAAATTTATTCAGTAGTATCACAAGAAGGATGGGAAAATAATGACGTATCACACTAATCAATGTTAATATCATAGTGTAGATCATTAACCATGGCATTAAATGGATTAGGAAGCTCCTTCCAAACTCGTCTATTCTAAATTTATATCATTTCTTTCATCTCAAGTAGATTTATACCCTCTATCAATATCTCTATTGTGGAAAGAGGACCTCCCTTTTTCTTGATTCTAATTCTGAGTTCTTTCTCGACTAGAAATTCCATGAAGGATCCCCTTCTCAAATATGGCCAACTTATATGACATTTACTTGATAGCAATAGCTAATGTTTTCAAAGTTTGATCACAGTTGGTAGTCTTGTTGGACTAAGATTTTTTTAGGATTGGTCAACTTTACATCACCCCTTTCATTTAGGGGCTTACCCAAAGCATTTATGTTTTTAATTTGGATGGCCATGTTGAATTCAAACATAAGATTTATGGGAGACTTAACCCTTAATTAGTACACAACCTTCTTGTCAAATTCCTCACTATATTTAGTCAAGTAAGATTTATCAGTAGGTTTGATATTATCACGTGAATTCATCATAGTCTTGTTAAACCTTGGGTTAAAATCCTACACACACTCATTACGGTTCTTTATGTTTTTAAATTTTACAAGAAGGAACCTAGGAGAAATTCTATCACCATACTATATTTTGAAAACATTCTTCATTTCTTCCTATGAATATAAGCATCCATAGGGAAGGGAATTGAACCACTCATGATCATATTATTCTAGCACATAAAAAAATAGTTTGATATAAACATCATCATGCTCAACCTCACTATCTTCAATGATAATGTGAAAATCCATCAAATGCTTGTCACCATTCACTGCATTATTCCCTTGAAACTTATGGAGTCTATTCCTTACATCATTTGGAATTTCATTGGGGCAACCCTCCATTTCATCAAAATTAATAGGTCTAAATCTAGTATTTATAAATGCAGAATGTTCATTATCTTCCTCACCTCTATGCCTCATGACTAGTTTAATGGTGGGATGAATATCAAATGGTTAAGGGCTATGAGGGGGTGAGTGAGGTATACTTGGGGGATCAATGATGGGAGGAGATTTAACTTTTTGAGAAGGTGTTGGACATTAAATAGGACTATAAGGCTCTGAGTTACTAGGATAACTATGATAATCTTCAATTAAATGAAATTCAAGAAATAAAGGTGTACCAAATTTTTTATAGTCTAGAGACTCTTCTATATCAAAACTTTGTCCTTCGATTGCCCTCTAAATTTGTCTCCTTATATGATGATCACTTAACTCATAGACAAGTTGCTTTGACAAGTCACCTTTTCAGGAGGATCTCAGTCCTTCCATGTTTTCAAAACTTAAAGAATTAAAATTAGTATTGATCTTTATTAAAACATATTAAAATGTTTGAGTTAGCACTATAAGAAAATTTTAGCATATAACAAATCATAAACATGTACTGGTACAATTTGAAACTATACTTTGTTATAAGTAGTGATGACATATAAAAACAAAGACACTAAAAAATTCCAAATCACATTCAAAAGCATAAATCAATTTATAACCTAAAGAAATAATCATCTCTTTAAAAGATATTTTGGAACATAAGTGTGAAGTATCTTTTAATCCATAAAAATGGCACCGGTGAAGTGTTGGTTCCTAGGTGTACCAATATTAGATTCAGACATAAACACTTGAGAAGATAACAAACATAGATGATAAACCTGAGTTATGTCATTATAATTGGGGAAGGGTTTAACATCTAGATGGACTAAATGTAAACAATGACTGGAAGACATCGATAGAGGGTATGGTTAGTTGCTCGCTACTTCTAGCTCTACATGAACCAAGGTGAGAGGACTTGTAGGGTAGCTTGGTCACAAGGAGGGATTCTATAGATCAATCTCTAGGGGTTTATTTTCAGACACAAATCTGATCAGAGCATAACGAAACTTTCTCAATTCTCTTGATAAGAGTTATCACATGACTTGGAAAAACGTTTATAAATTATACTCAAGATATTAAGGATGAATGGAAAGGTGACTAAAACCTTCATTTTCAAAGAAAATTTTGATAGCTAGAAGCCAAATGGAAGATCAAAATGTATGGCTTCTAAGGTAAATTATAGACACATTTTAGATTTGCAATATAAATGCATCTACAAGAAAATAACATTCAAAATAGTCAATAACATGTATTATTTTTTGCGGTAGGATAGGTAGGATGAGTTAAGTATATATAAAACAATGGGTGTTTTTTCAACATAGAGAACTTCTTCAATATCCATGCTATCATTAATTTCAACATGTAGAAGACTATAAATAAGATAACAAATCTATCAGGAATGATTTACATTCATTAATTCCAATGCAATGCAAAAATTCAAATGACCCTTGAAACCCCAAAGCATACACTATAAATAAAGCTTCAATCACTTTATCCTATCAACTCTATAATTATAGGGCTTACTTAAAATACTATGAATAAAACACTCTCAAATGGGTATGTAAAACAGAGTTTATAACCTAGATTCATGCACAAAATGACTACTATTAATAGACATAAAACTAAATACCCAATCAAAAATGTATGAATAATTTCCAATTAAACTTAATTGAAAAGATATAATAGAAATCACATATATTATCCATTATGTTGAAAATAAATCTTACATACATCAATATTCATAATGTAAACATAGGGAAATGCATTATGTATTTGCTCAAAAACAAGGGAGACATATAAATGCTCTTAGAGTTTGTTAATGATTGTATACCTATAATCACATTAGCTAGAGAGACAAAACACACACATAAAAGATCCTAAAAAATATAAGAACCTTAGTAAAGAGGACAAGCACTCTTTACGCATACAAATATCTCACCTAAAATATTCCTCGAAGATGATCTAGCTGGAAGATGCCCTTAATCATGGCTAAAGCTCATGATTTACAAGGGAATCATTTTTGTAAGAGGTTGTCCATGTCATGATGATGTTTGGTAATAAAATTTTGATCTACCTAGATATAAGTTCATTACACTTGAGCTTGAGGTATAAAATTCCTCTTGGGTATAAAACAAACTTTGTCTTTTTTTGTGACCATTTTAACCTATTTCTAATTAATCATTTATTTAAATGGAAGCTTCTAGATGATGGATGCCCTCCTCCTTGTTCAAGGTAAAGGTTTCCTCTATCTTTGTAATGATGGCATCATACTACACCAACTCTAATGGAGGTAGTGTGGGATTTATGGCCATTTGAATATGCTTTTAGTGACCCACTTTGGCTTCAAAACCCTAACAACATTTTTCTTCTTTTATGGATCTCTTCGACATTAGCTAGATATTGACGTATAACACTTAGATTAATTATTTTTACCTTTTCCCATTGACGTTACCTATGCCTTTTCCTTTTTTTATGGTTACCACTACATAAACCACTATTTCCCTCCATTTTTACTTCACAATATTTTGGATCCCAAGTGTATCTTTGCATCTAACAGGATTACAAAAGTCTAATGCACATTTACAGTTTCATTTTGATGTTTTAGTTCTACTTAGAATCTCTGCTTTGAGCCTTTGACCTTGATTTTGAATTTTGGGCTTCAAACCATTGAATGCATATTACAA
This sequence comes from Torreya grandis, assembly GCA_037957365.1. NCBI lineage: Eukaryota > Viridiplantae > Streptophyta > Pinopsida > Cupressales > Taxaceae > Torreya > Torreya grandis. The sequence goes on along the minus strand of JARHVA010008829.1, from coordinate 13,177 downwards.
CTTGAATTTTTTTAAAGTTGTAAATGCATGTTACATTCATGCTGGAAATGTCCACTACAATTTTTTTCCTTGCATTGGAATGTCATGGTGTTGACTTACTGCATGGACATTTAAAACATGGAACTTATATCACAACTTCTTTTTTCTGGTGTTGTTTCAAACTTCAAAGCTTTTTATACCCATTTTATTTATGGTAACATACCTATCTACTCCAGACTCCTTTTCTTATAGAAGGAATTGATTTTTCTCTAATTCTATACCCATGGATGTGGTCATATAAATCATGCTTATTTACCAAAATCACCTCCTAATAAGATAATAACTCATCCTTTCACACACTAATGTGTATGACAAGTCTGGAATGATTTTTTGTGAGAAACCCAAGTGAATTTCTCAATAGGTTGATTGTATTGTATGGCATTTGAGTTTCCAATTTACTTCCTAAAAAAATTGCTCAGATCATCTAAACTATCTCAGAAAGGATGTAAATGATCTTAGCCAAAATGGAAATGAAAATGTTAATCTATGTATACAAGGAGGTGGAGAAATATAAAAAACATTAGAAAATTTGTTTGATTATCTATATGAAATATAGATGGATGTATCTTCCATCAACAAATATGTATAATAAATTATAGCTAGTAATTTCAAAGAGGTTGATGTGCCATCTTTGTAAAACTCTAAAAGACTATGTAATTATCAAAATATTATCCAAAGAGATGCACATGAGAAAAAATATAGAATTGTGATAGGAGATATGATGATTTGTGAGTGAATAAAAAACCAATAATGTTGTAAAATAAGGCAAGAATATGTTAATCATATACCAAGAGATGGAATTGGTGATATGGAAACTAGAAGGTCCATTGCATATATAATTATTCCAAAGTGGGAGCCGTCTATAAAAATGATTGAAAAATAGGTTTTTTTAATATATTTTCTTGATGCTTTGCAAAATCATCATCCAAGATATGGCTAAATAAAACATGGATGCCTCCTAGATCTCTTCTCTATCTAGGAGAATCATTCAAAATAGGTGATTGATATTTAAAAGGATAAATCACATCTATAGAAGTATCAGTCAAATGTACTTCATCTTTATTCAATCTTACTAATGTTTGATGATCTACAAGCTTTGAATAACAACATACACCCTAGATTTGAAACCTCAAATGCATGCTCCATATTTGCACATGTCAAGTAAAGAAAATCACATATAGCTTCTTCATTCTCCTTCAAGTCACCACTTAAAAAATATATGATACACATCCCTTCCCTTTGGTAGGATTTCAAATTTTCTACAAGCACATTTTACAATGCCATTAGCTTGGGAGACTTACTTGTAATTTGTAAGCTTGAAAATTAAACATGTAATGTGAATTTGATTTTTGACTCATATCTCTACCAAATTGCCTTTTAGAACATCTTTCTTTTTAGAATGTGTGTGGTGGGTTTGGGAACTCAGACTACATAATGCAATTTTTAATTTATATTTTAATGTTTCATCTCCACTTAGAAACTTTGTCAACCTTCATGTTGATGTGTCTCTTTGACTATCAATTGTTTGTCGGCTTCAAAACCTTTCATGCACATTATAATTTATAATATTGCATTTCATTTTTGCTTTTCTACTTGATATTCTCGACATAGAACTAAGATCCTTATTTTCAATTTTCTAATAGAAAATATGAAGTTGTGATTTGATGTTACATTTTTGCCATGCTCCTTTTTCAAACATTTTGCTTACCCCTATGTAGACCTCCATATTGGAAGTAATTTTCCTATTTAAAAACCTTCATCATATTTGGATTTTAGACATTCAACATGGGCATTTGACCCTTGACATGGTCTTTCCCCTTTTTTATGTGCATCAAGCGGTAGGGATTTGCTTGCACATTGTGAATTATAATTACATTGATGGAAATTGATATTGTAACCTCTACCAAAATCTCTATTTTGTATTAAACTCTAAAATTTCCATCACACTTAATATTGTAGACTTCCACATGGGTTTTAATGAATTGTGGTGTGGAGTGAAAATAATTAGTGTTAATAATTTTCAAAACTTTAGTGATACATCTTAGTGGGTGGCGGATATGTGCAAACATTTCACAATTTTTAACCCCACTAAAAACTATCACCTCATTGTAAGTATTTATTGGAAGTCAAGACTTCAAATTTTTATTTGAATCATGAGTTTCCAAATTTTGTTTACCCTTTGAAACATATATCAAAATATTTGATGATAACACATTGCATTAGGATTTGGGGATTGATTCATAAAATGCAAATTAGCAATTTTAAAATTGTATTATAGCATTATATTTCTTGCCTCGAGTCCCAATATCTTTATTATATTCTAAAGGGAGACAATTGGACTTAGTATTTTTCAGTTCTTAGTCATATTTATACTCATCCTAACATTTGTGATACCATGAACCCTGTAAACCAAAACACACCTAAAACAAGAAAATGTTAAATATTAGTTAAAACTAAGTTTCATAGGTTTTTCACAACTTAATTATGGAAGTAGGGTTTTAATGACCTAGGTGGGAACTTGTAGATAGGGGAAAACATTTAAAATCTTAGGAATTCATTATTTAAGAGACATGTCACTAATTATTTGATCAAATTTGGGCCCAAATAATATTCATTACTTTGTCTTTGCTTTGATGGTAAGATTGTATAAGAAGCTTAGTGTGTTGCTTTCCTATAATCACCTTAGTCTCTAATAAACTCTTACATGCTTATAGTAGTGCCTTTATGATCGATCTATGTATTATAATAGAGTGATAATGAATTAGACATTATTTTAAATTTAGGTGCTTTATTTATATTTAATGTGAACTCTATTAGCCATCAAATGTTCTTCAACTACTAGGTCTAATTCAGCTTAATAGATAAATCACTAGATGATTACTTCAGATAAATCACATCTTAGGCATCAATATCACCTCAATGATGATGAGATTATTTAACACACCTTTTTTTTGTAGGCATATTCTTCTACACTCTTTCTTTCTTCACCCTTCCATGCTTCTTGGCCACTCGGTGACTACCTTTCTCCATTTTAATAACATATGAAAAGACTTAAATTCTTTGATGATTATTGATTAATAGTGTAGGTGTATAAGTAAATTTTATAAATTTTTATAAAATATTTAATTATCAACCACTACACTAACCACGCACCAAACCATCTATCTAATAACTATGATTAACAATGTAATACAAAACAACTATGGTAACATGGGCATGACTGGTTCATCTGATGAAATGGTGGAAGCATATGTGGCCACTATGTTTCAATCCTATTTTGACCATTTTGGGAGAGCATTGAAATAATTTGACTCTTTTTTTGTTCTCATGAGCCTTGCCCATTGTGAAATTCAATTTTTGGTTGTGCCTCTTTTTCAAGTTATGGATTGATTGCTTATTGTCCCTATTAAACAATCATTTTTAATAGTGGGAGTTGTGGGATGAATTTGTGGTTCTAGCATGGATGACCATTAGATAAAGTTTTCTTTCTCTATTATCCCTCAAAAGGAGACTCATTTTTTGGACCATGATGACTTTAGTATGAAGATTGTACGACCAACCATTTTAAGGGTAATATGTGTTTTTCACTACAATGGAATGTTTTGTGAATTTTATTTGGAATTCTACTCTATATTATTTTGGGTTCCTAAGGGGATCTCTCTTAATTTTTTTTTGGGATCGAGCACTTTGGGAATCCTAAAAACTAGATTTCTCGTTTATGGGTGTTATTTTTGTAGTTTTAATAGATATTGATTCCCCTTAGAATCTTATTCTTGATTATTCTATGGACCTATATGGGGGTATTTATTGATTTGATTTTACCCTTTTGGGAATTAGGGCCCCTAATTCCCAAGTTGTGTTTTTAGTGTTTGTCATTCTAGTTATGTTTAATATTTGCACCTCTCCTTTTTCTATCTAGGTTAGCTTATGCACCAGTTATTTTTGACATTCTAGAGTCTTATGATTCCTATTCTACCTAGGCTAGTTTTGAATCTTGTTAAATTTTGGACTAAAAAGTTATTTTTATAGTGGGTGGCTCTAGACCCTGACAACTCTTTATGAGACCTATTTTTGGAGACATAGACCTCTATTTATGTCTAGGCTTGTTCTTAATCTAGCCAAAACAAACTTGATTTTTCACTCGGTGACTCTAAATGTTCTTTTTGAGACCTTGGTTTCTATCTCATTATACCCAAGATATTTTTTAGTATAGTTAAAATTAGTTGGTTATTGTAGCAATCAAACTTGGTAGATTATGAATGCTAAGATTGTTAATTTTTTAACCAGACTGGATCCTATGCAAGTTTCTCATGTGTATAAATTTATTATTATTGTTCCCCCTTATTAGGGCCATTTTATTCCATCATTATGGCCACATCTATTAGTTGTGTCCTCTTCATACTCTTTGTCAGCTATTTTCAATTAGGAAGTGACATGATCCTCTTAATGTATATTTCAGTCGGTTCGTTTTTGTAATCTTTACTAGCTATTTCTGGTTAAGGGAGACCCATACCTCCTAATGTGTTTGGGACTAGTATATACACCAGTTATTAAATGTGGACTTTAATATAAACTATTATAGCTATCTTCACTTGAAAAAATAAAATAGTAAGTTAAAATATATTAATATTATTTGTCTAATGTCATTAACCTTTAATTATAAACCATTTCTCAAGAGTAGAACTTAATTTATTAACATGTATTTCATATATAATTCCCCTCCTATTTTACAAGGTCCCTATTTTTAAATATTGCCTTAATTTATGTTCTTAATGCATTTTGTGCTTGGTATGTGATTAGGAGGGATCTCTAACCCATACAAATTTAAAGCATTGTGGTATTTATAATCAAATTTTGTCATGAAATGTTCTTGAACATACTTCATTTGCTATTCAATTAGATTAAAATATACCTATTGGAATTGTATGTTATGAAATTACTAGCTATGATAATGTTGTTTCTTATTTGTGTAGTTTTATATAATTAATATTGTGTCATGAATAGTTTTTGAGCATGTCGGAATACCCATTTAATATATGTGTTAATTATTGCCTAGTTTTGGTATGAGACTACGTATTTCTTATTAGCAATTTGGGATAACATATTATGGTGTGATGTCTATATTTGGCCATCGTAAGGAAATTTCAACCATTAATTATTATTTATATAAGGTATTTAAAATTTTGTTATCTTCGACATATGGTAGTGTTTTGAGTGTCATTTTTTAATTACTTCTAACTAATTTAGTGGAGAAATGACATCAAATCCCAGTTAGCATTATTTAATTTTTCTTAGAAATATGGGGAGTTTTTTAATCATTTAAGTTTCTTAAAAAATAAAGGAAATAACTTATATAAGGATACATCTATTACATATATCCATCAACATGTCTTAGATAGATATATGTAATACATTTGAATTAATATTTATATATACATGTGTAATTAGACATGCGGATTTTGCAAATAATTTTATGTACAAGTGACCAAATATAGGTACACATTTCATGATAAATGTTAAGTAGTAGTAGTAGTAGTAGTAGTAGTAGTAGTAGTAGTAGTAGTAGTAGTAGTAGTAGTAGTAATAATAATAATAATAATAATAATAATAATAATAATAATAATAATAATAATAATAA
>JARHVA010008828.1:12500-412560 GCA_037957365.1 Torreya grandis | reverse complement strand
ACAACAACTATTTGTGAGCACCAACCCCTTGCAAATATTTGTGAGAACCAACCCATAAGAGAAGCAACCCCTCTTGTGTATAAAATACAAATATCTCTCAATGTTGATTTCTAAAAAAATGATAGAACTCTATAATATCTCTTTCTATTCTCTCTTCTTTTTTATATAAAACAATTAAAAACCATGGACATCTCTTGCATATTACAAATGGATTATCAAACCTTTATTTATAGTTTTCCAAATGACCTTTGGAATTCACCCTTTGTGACCCTTCACTCCTCATAGAAAATGGCACCAAACTTGCATGACCCTTCAAATCATTGTATTTGAAAACTTAAATGGTGACCCTTCATAAGTAAATGCATCTTTTTCTCTTTTGTCTTTATCTTGGTGAACTTTCAAATTCCTTAAGGTGACTCTTCATGGAAAAATTCACTATACCCCTCTTTTTTATTCATTTGGTCACGCTTGGAATTCCTCAAGATGAATCTTCATGTGAAAATACATCACATTCCTCTTTTGTCTTTATCCCATGGCTTTTTTACTTCTCCATGGGCCCTCTTTTGACTTTTATGCAACCAAAAATGCATTCATTAATATTAAATAAATATCAACACATTTTAGCCAAAATATTAACTTTAAAAATACCTTTAGTCAATAAATACTATGGGACCTTTATCATCAATACTATACATTTGACATTAATGACAATATTTCAAAAAAATCCCCCCTTTTCTCATTGATTACAAATTCAAACTGAAATTACCACATCTTGAATCGTATACTATACGTGCCAACCTGCATATATAGACAAAATAAAAATCATACAATAAACTCCCCCTTAGTGTAGCATCTTATACCTATTCCTTGTACTTGTTTCTATTCTTTTCCCACTTTGACATCAATAGTAAAGGGCCTATCCTATAGGTAACACTTAGCTCCCCCTCAACTAATGTTGATCTTTACTAGTAGGAAGTAAAAGAAATTATTTCCAACTTCTCTCTTACATATATTCAAAAGTGTCCTTTGGTAGTTCCTTTATGAAAATATATACAATCTATTCTACAGTACTGATATATTCCATCTTAATCTGCTGATCTACAACCTACTCTCTCAAGAATTTAATATTTGATAGGAATATGTTTTGTTTTAGAATGCATCAGTGGATTCTTAGAAATATTAATATCACTTGTGTTGTCATAAAAAATAGAAATATGTTCATCATATTTTACCTTAATATCTTCCAAAGTTTACTTCATCTAAAGCATTTGAGTACAAGATAATACCACTACAATATATTCTGCTTTAGCTTTAGAAAGTGATATTGAATTTTGATTTTTACTTATCCATGATACTAAGCTATCATTAAGGAAGAAAGCTCATCCAATTGTAATCTTTATGTCATCCAAGTAAGTTACCCAATCTGAATCTGTATAAGCAACCAAAGTGAAATCTTTCCTTGTGGGATACCATAATCCATAATCCAAAGTCCCCTTGACATATCTAAATATTCTCTTCACCAACTAAACATGACTCTCCTTTAGGGCTGCTTGATATCTCATAATCATGCCTACTACATGCATGATGTCTAGCCTCGATGCTGTAAAAATATAAAAGACTACCAATCATAGATCTATACAAATATTGGTCTATAATAGGTGAATCTTCTTCCTTACTCACATTTTTCCCTGTACCCATTGGTGTACCAACTGGTGCACAATCCTCAAAACCAATTTTTTTCAACATTTCCTTGGCATATTTACTTTGAGATATGAAAATTACTTTATCTGACTAAAATATTTGTAACCCTAAGAAAAATGATGATTCTCCAAGCATAAACATCTTAAATTATTTTTTGCATAATATCAAAAATATATTTTGTCATCTTTTCAATGTTTCCTCCAAATGTTATGTCATCAACATATAACACAACAATCAATTAATTCTCACCTTCTATTTTGGTGTAGATATTACTATCAACAAAACCTCTCTTAAACTTTAGACTTATAGGTACTTATCAAGTCTTGCATACAAAGCTCTAGGAGTTTTTTTCAATCCATATAGTGATTTATTCAACTTGCATACATATACACTATCATTTGGGAGAATAAATCCCTCAAGTTTCTCAATGTAGACCTTCTCTTCTAGATTCCCATTTAGGAAGGTAGATTTGATATCTATCTGACACACTTTGAAATTCTTAAATACTGCATATTCAAGAAAACTCTAATAGCCTCTAGCCTTTCCATTAATGCTAAAATTTCTTCAAAATCTATTCCCTTAATTTAAGAATATCCTTTACATACTAACCTTTCTTTGTTCATGGTAACTTCACTATTTTCATTCAACTTATTTATGTATACCCATTTTGTTCCTATCACATTATGATATTTTGGTCTAGGTACTAATTACCATGTATCTATCTTTTCTATCTAATTTAATTCTTCATCCATTGCCTTAACCCAATGGTCATCATGTATATCTTATAAAAAAGTCCTAGGTTGAAGTTTGGATAACAAAAATAAATTAACTTGCTCAGATTCACTTACCATCATTCTTTTGGTGAGAACTCCTTCAATTATGTTCTTGATGATGTCACTTTCATTATGATTTCTCTAGACATATTTAGATGGGGTTTTTGTGTCCTTTTTCTCCATCTCATCTTCATCTGATTCCTCAAAATCTTCTTCTTCAATGATTTCTAGAGTGTCTATTGGATCACTGTCTCTTTGTGCTACATCTTCATCTATCCTGACACTTTCACTTTCAAAAATCTTCTTGGTTATTTTGTTATAACATTTATAAGCTTTAATTTTATAAGAATATCCAAGAAATATACCTTTATCTTCTCCAGATTCAAACTTACCAAGTTTTTCCTCGGTTATCTTTATGAAGCATTTGCTACCAAAAATTCTAAAATAATCAACTATAGTTGGTTTGTATTTTCATAGCTCATAGGGAGTATTATCACTATTGACTCTCAAAAATACTATATTTTAGATATACAGTACTATACCTACTACCTCTTTCCATATTTATTTGGTATCCTTGATTCATTTAGCATTGTCCTCCCCGCTTCCTGAACTATTTGAATTATTTTCTCAAGTACTCCATTTTATTGTAGAGTTTTGGTAACTAAATAATGTCTCTTTATCCCATGGTCTTCAAAACTCTAAATAAACTAATCTAACATGAATTATCCTCCTTTATTTGATCTCAGTCACATAATTTTTAATCTAGTTTCATTCTCAACTAAAGCTTTGAATGCTTTGAAATGTCTGAAAGCTTCTAATTTTTTATTCAAAAACATCACCAAAGTCATATGTGTAAATTCATCAATAAGTAACATGAAATATTTCTCACTTTGAGTACTTTAAGTTCTCATAGGTCCACACAAATCAATGTGAACAAGATATAACATCTGAGTATTCGAGTATTCTTTTATCTTGAACCATCTTCCGGACTACTTTCCATGTTGATAAGGTTCACAAAGCATGTTAGAGGGATTTGTAATCTTTAGAAGATCTCTAACTACTTGATTTTTGCTAATGTTGAAAATATTGTCAATATTTATGTTTCCCATTCTCTTGTGTCATAGCAAACTTTCCTCAACTAGACTCAAACAACATTTTTGACCTTTGATATCTAATAACATATACAAATTGTTACCTATCCTCTAAGCATCTGCAATCAACACATCTAAATATTTCATCCCAATTTAATAACCTTATGCATAAAAAATTTAGTGTGTCCTTGATCACACATTTGACTTAAACTCAAAATATTATTCTTAAGACCTTCTACATTCTAAACATTTTCAGTCTTAGTTATACCATTATCCAAATATAGTGTACCTTTTTTGGCAATTTTGGTAGTAATATTGTCTCCAAATTTCATTATGCCACCATCAATATTATTCAGGGTTATGAAATTTCTCTAATCTCTTTTCAGGTGCCTTGAACATCCACTATCAATGAACCATGTATTCTCTTCGTTTCATGCATGCAAAGCAGTTTGGACCAACATAGAATTTTTAGGTTGTTTCTTCAACCATCAACCTTTATGAACTTTCTTCTTGAGGAATGGAGACTTAAAACTCTGGTCCTTATTAACTGACTCGAATACACTTTTATAGTACTAGGGTATGTGTTCAAAGCTATTTCACTTGTAACATATTATGGCTTCTTCATTAAAGCATGATAGAGGAACAAAAGATTTGTGGCTTCTACTCGACTCTACGTGAATTTCCTTATCCTTGTTTCTGAAATTGTTAGCCATTTTTGGAAATTCTATTTTATTATGACCATATCTATTATAATAAAATAGTAACCATAAAAACATAACCTATTTTTGTATCTCTAAATTGATTACCTTTTGTAGCTCTGCTCCTTCTAGCTTTCTTTATTTGAGATGTCCTTTGTATTATTTACTTCTTTCCTTTTCATTTCCTCTTTTGTAAGAGCTTCAACATAGCTATTTCATTTTTATATGTTAACTTTGTATATGAAATTGGTGCCCTCCTCTTTCTCTTTTATAAATCTGATACCTATCTTATCTATCATTGATCTTTGACTTTCTAATATCTTATTCAACATATTAGTGTTATTATAAAATTTTAAATCATTGGTTGCTCTATCATTGACTGCTTGATTTATTTTCTCAAGATCTAATTTTAAAGAGGTAATTTGAACAACATAACTTTCACATTATTCACTTACTTTTTTTAACTGAGTTGTTAGATCTTCAATTATGTCTTTTGACTCTTTTTCATTTTTCTTAATCTGGAGCTTCAATTTTTTATCCTTATTTTCAAGAGATTTTTATTCTTCTAAGGAACGAATGAGTTTTACTTCTAGATTCACTTTGGCTTTATCTTTTTCTTCTTCTTGATCATATGTAATTTTGATTGCAAATGTATCTTCATGTATGGCCATGAATAGAATCTCTTCTTCTTCTGAATCACTAACTCCACTATCTTCAGTTGAGATAGGAACTTCATAATATAAACTCTTCTTCTTGAATCCCTTCTTGAATTTTCCTTTGAAATTATTCTTATATGTAGACTTTCCGTATTCATTATCACCATTACCCTTATCTAGGAACCTAGCTACAAAATATCTAATCTTTCCATAATTGAAACATTTGAAACGTAATTTTATTTGATAATTACCTATGCCCTTTTTTGGCTTCTAAATGAAAAGAGATCCGTTGTCATCTTCATCATCACTAGAGCTGTCACTTGATTATTAAATCTTATCCTTGTCTTTCTTTGATGTCTTGAAAGTAGCTTCATTTTTTTAGGGTTTATCTTGTTCGATCTACATCTCATATGCCATAAGAATACCATGTATTTCATTCATCTTTAGCTTGGATAGATCCTTCATTTCCTCAATTATTGAAACATTTGCATCATATCTCATTGGTAGAGATCTCAAAAACTTTTTCACCATCACTAATTCTTCTAAATTTTCTCCAAGACCTTGAATAGGATTAACTATTTGGTCAACCCACAAAAGATAATTCACTATATTTTTTTTCTCTTTCATTTTCAAACTCTCAAACTATCTTTTCAAAGTCTAGAGCTTAGCTTACTGAACCTTTCCATCACCTTTGTAAATATTTTCAAGATTTACCCAAGTGTCATGAGCATATTTTCATTGTACAAATATAACAAATTCTGATTCACATAAATCACATAAAGTAGCATTTAAAGATTTATCATTATTTTCATTTATTTCTTTTTTATTTGAGTAATCACACGTGTATGTGGCTCTTTGTATTCCTCCACAACTACTTTCAAAATTTCAAATCCAAGAGATATCAAATAATTCCTCATCCTTGTCTCCAAAAATCATATTTTTTCCCATCAAGCAAAGGTTCCTTATTTTTAGAAAAACCTTCATGTGATCTAACCACCATGCTTTCCCTGATCTGCCTTCAAGCTGTAAAACTCTTTCCAAAGGAACATACTTTGATACCAATAATTAAGAATGGGATATACTGAGAGAGGAGGGTGAATCAATATATCATATATCTTATAAATATTTTACTTAATCAAACTCCACTTAACCATAAATTGAAGATATAAAATAAAACTAAAATAATATGCACTACACGAGAGAGAGAGAGAGAGAGAGAGAGAGAGAGAGAGAGAGAGAGAGAGAGAGAGAGAGAGAGAGAGAGAGAGAGAGAGAGAGAGAGAGACCAAATTTTTACATGGAAACCCAAAGTGGGAAAAACCATAGAGAACAATCTCAAGTATATGAAAGATCACCAATTCAAATTAAAAAGTTTTAAAGAACCAATTTTTAGGAGCACCAACCCCTTTATTGAGCACCAGCCCACAGGAGCATCAACCCTTGCAAAGATTTATGAGCACCAACCCCTCTTGTGTATAGAACACAACTATCTCTCAATGTTGTTTTCTCAACAAATAATAGAAATCTATATAATATATTTCTATTCTCTCCTCTTTTATTATATAAAATAATTACAAACCATACACATCTCTTACATATGACTAATGGCTTCTCAAGCCTTTATTTATAGTTTTCAAAATGACCTTTGGCATTCACTCTTTGTGACCCTTCACTCCTCATGGAAAATGATGCAAAACTTGCTTGACCCTTTGAATCCATATATTTTATAAGTCATATGGTTACCCTTCATAAGCAAATGCATCCTTTCCTCTTTTGTCTTTATCTTGGTGACATTTCAAATTCCTTAAGGTGACTCTTCATGGAAAAACTCACCATACCCTCTTTTGTCCTCACTTGGTGACTCTTGGAATTCCTCAAGATGAGTCTTCATGGGAAAATGCTTCCCATTCCTCTATTGTTTTTAACCTATGACTCTTTGACTTATCCATGGGCCCTCTTTTGACTTTTATGTAAAAAAAATATATTCATTAATATTAAATAAATATTATTACATTTTAGCCAAAATATGAACATTAGAAATACCTTTAGTCAATAAATGTTATGATGCCTTTATCACCAATGCTAGACCTTTGACATCAATGACAATGTTTCCAACAACATCCTTAATCAATTGCATCTCAGTTTAATAAGGAGATTGATCACAAGTATAATAAAATTCTTTACCCATAAGAGGGTCATTATTCAAAATATATATTTCATATAATTAATCCAAGTAGGCTTGTTGTTTAATAACATTAATAGTCCATAAGATTCTATCCAATTACTTACATATCAAGATGCACATCTCAATCCCTAATTAAATAATGGAGGACCAATCAATCTTCAATGGTGATCCTCATCCACTCTGAAGAATCTACTAGCCATAAGAAGGAAGGATCACCACCCAAAATTTTATCATCATCAAATTTTTACTCTAAACACCACAAAGCTCGATACTCCCAACTTAGAGCATGTTGACATCACTTAGTGAAAACAAAGGTGGATATCTAAGCAAGGGTGTTTTGACACAAGTTAATGACCATACACCACCTATAGTCTTATTTATATTTCTTTTTTTAGCATCAATCTACACCCTTAGAGAGGGTTCTTTAGGCTCTTTCTAATTAAGCTACACAATGGGAAAAACCCTAGGCTATAGGTCACCTATCATGGGGTTGGACCTCTAGAGAATGTTGACTTCCTTTTGATGAATCACCTAAAATAATGTTAATTCAGTAGGAAAAAGGTTAGAAAGTGGGAAAGGGATTCTAATAAATTTAACTAGGTGATGCACCAAATTAAGTGAGAATTCACAGAAGCATGAAATATACACTAAAGAATCCTAAGACTGTACTAGCTCACATAATCTCAAAATATACCTAATTGCATAAGTATTTCCTACACTAGTTTTAGGAAGCAATGAATGAAGCCAAGAGGATTTATAAGAATCACACTAAACTTGTATTAATGGTAGAAAAAACATAAATTTAGACTTGTAAGCAACTAGAAAACACACTAAAATAGTTGAGAAAGAAGTATAATGGCATAGAACATTCTCCTTCATAACTCCATCAAGCACAAACTTACTAAACATAGTTTAAATGCAAGAGACAAGTAAAGAAAGTCTTTATCTTTAAGAGGTCTATCATACAAGTTTTCATAGGGTCTAGCCTTATCAAATAAGAGTCTCTACTCCTATAAAATTAAGAGATAATTTTGACCAAAATTGAGAGTTTTTTCTTCTAAAAACTAAGAGAAAGCCTTATCAAATGGGAAATAGTGGGAGATGTAGGAGAAAGGGGAGGGTGGGAGAGAGCATTCAATCCTAGGTCATTAAATGAATTGGCACCTTTTGATTAATGCCCCCACCATATTTTGATTAAATCAGAGCTAATATATCATAGGTAAAATAGTCTCTATTTGTTCTAATAGCCTTCAAATCATTTTATTAAATGAGAAAACCACTAGAGGACAAGATTTTGCCAAAGGTGGTGAGTCATGACTAAGTCTATTGGGAAAATATCTTTATGGTTTTAAATAGCATTAAATGATCTAACTACTTTCTCCGATCCCATAATATGCTTCATGAATTCCTATACCATCTCCCACTTGATTTTATTTTAAGGATAAAGTCCTCATATCTATGGACTTGATAGAGCCATTCTATGTCTACTTTAAGTGACTATAGGTACCTAGTTGTCAAAAATATGACCCTATTGATAGACAAAACACTCCACATCTTCCCCTACTTTAAACCTGATCATAGGTTTATTATAGATTGAAAACAAATCCATTTTATTGGTTTTCCTATACTCAATACATCAATGTAGATCTGTAGGCTACATAATTTTGCTTTTGAACTATATTAGATCTAAACAAACCTATTCTAACTCTAAACCCTATGGAAGCCAAATAATTATTATACACAAAGCTAAAAAGATGAGAAAGCCAATTTTACATGTTCTAGATCCTATAATAAAGGTCTTGATTGATCTTTAATGGTGTCTTTTGAAAAAATTTCCTTTGTTTGACCTAAGTCAATTTTGACCTCTATGGTATCCCCTAACTTTTGACTTTTAATATTAACTATCGATCAACTTGCTTGCATACCTTTGGATCTACTTTGTTAGCTTACATGTGCATCATTAATCTTTATCTATACAAATGGATGTAATTTTATAGTATTATATCATTTAAATGTGGTTGAGACACTTATCACCCATGCATTTATCTTTTATATTTACTAACCTTTTGACCCATCACTCACTTTTAGATCTATCTTGTTAGCTTTTATGCACACCATAATCTGTTTGGGTCCATTGATATTATCAAGTTATCACACACTATTAGATCTCTACTGAATTACCTAAGATATTACCACTTGTCCATTTTGTGCTTATGTTGAAATTTTAACTTGATGTTTACCATTGATCTTAGGGCATGATCAAATGCACTCCATTAGATCTTAGGGACCCACAAACACTATTAGGTTTCCACTTGCCATTATATATTTGGTATGATTGAATGCCAACCATTGATCTTAGATCATTTGAATTTAAACAACTAATTTATGAGGCCCAAAATTGACATGTGCATGCACATTTATTTATTTTAAAACCAAATGGTTAATTACTTTAGCTTTAACTTGACATCCTTGTGCACGTTTCATTTTATAAGTCTACATTTTAAGCTTTATATCTTGAGATATAAATATAAATAAGATTCCAATTTTTTAGAGGATGATATTAGCATTAATATTTATGTACATGCAATACTTTGACTTTGAGAGGCCTCTTAAGCATACTTATAAAATTCACAAGTAGATCAACCTATTTATTTCTCTATGATGTGTGATGACGGTTGGTCTCTCTAGACTTGAGCTTGCACTTTCAAGGCCTAAAATGAGTTTATGAGACTTGTGAAACTTGATTTATGTCCATGAAGGTCATGAGTACCTATTGAGCCTTTTAACCTTGTAATCCTACACCTACTTCTAAGTGATTTTATCACTTAATCAAATATTATGCTTAGTTGATCACTTCATAACAAGACCTCTAAAAACTGATCCATCTAGCCAAATTTACATATGTAGGCCAAAATTGGCCAACATTTTTGGTGACATAATGGGGTTGCATGCCTACTATGTAAGAGACTAGTGGACTTAAAATGATCCATTTGGCATGGAGTCTCAATATTTATTCCTAATTGAAATTGTTATGAGATTGATAAAATGTTGACCCTATCTGAAACCTCTTCTTGAAGAAAAAGGGGAAAAAAGAGTGAAACAAATAACTATGCCATAGGAACTTATTGAAAGGGAAATACACATTAGAAAATAAATGTTCTCAAAACACTTAAAGAAAAGCATGAAATCTATTCTAATATGTTACAATATTTTACATCAGATGCAAACTCTTCGAAGAACAAAGATTTAAATGAATTCCATTTATTGGGATGGGTAATACCTCCCCATCTAATTTGGTAAGATGAAAATCATTATGCTATTTACATCCATGGATAAAATAAGGACCACTCTACAAGCTATCAAATTTGGTGTGGTTTCCTGGCTTGTCCTTATTTGAGTTCCATAAGAGGACTAATTCACCTTATTTTAAGTCCATTTTTGTAGCTCTCTTCTTAATGGATTTCTTGAATTAATCATGATTTTACTCTAATGTATTTATTGTAAGGCCCATGGTTTATTCAAGCTCCATGATTTCTATCATCCTCACATTCATAGGCTCACATTCCATCAACTCAAGCTAATGGGATAACTTTAATTTAGGTAATTCAAGAGAAATGGGCAATTTGGTTTCCATTCTATGTATAAGGAAATATGGAGAATTGCTAATGGTAGCTTTGGGAATCACTTTATCAGACCATAAGGCTATCCTTATCTTTGTATGCCACACTCTTTGATTATTTTCCATGGTCTTTTTGATAATCCTTATCAAGTTCCTATTTGTGGACTATGCTAGTCCATTACCTTAGATGTAGTATTTAGAGGATGTGATAAGGTAGATGCATAGATTAAGTTCCCATTACTTCTCTTTATACCAAAAAATTATAAGGCATTATTTGAAATTATAGTAGCTAAGACACCAAACTGGCCACTTTGTTATCATAGAAGTCTAATAATACTATCTCATTAGCTTCTTTCAAGATAATTTCATCCACCCACTTGGTAAAGTAGTTAGTTGTAGTGATCACCCATTAATGTCCTACACTTGAATTTGAATTTATCATTCCTATGAAGTCCAAACCCCATTACATGAAGGGTTACTCCACCTTAATTGGGTTGAGTGGAAGAAATGATAATCTTTACTTGCATGCAAAGAGAGTACATTTATGACATTTTATAACCCATGCATAGGCATCTTTGAAAAGGTTGAGCAAGTAATAATCATCCCTCATTAAATTTTCTACTATTTTTCTTAAAACAAAATGGCCTCCTACAATTCCATCATGAAACTTTTCCAAGAGCTTCATAACTTGATTATCATCGATGTACCTAAGAAGTACCCGATTATTGTCCCTTCTTAAAATAACACCACCAACTAATGCATAAGGTATGGACTGAATCTTGAAATACCTTATCTTTGATATATCTAAACCTTGAGTTCATTCTCCTATCAATAGTAAATGTGTGATGTCTTGGAGCCACCTATTATGAGGTGAAGGTGCATCCACTTTTGAGTTATCTTGTGTCACCAAAACAAATTCCTTGTCCCCTTAAAGTTCATATACCATATGCTCACATAAGCCTTTGCCTCTCACCAACTTGATGACTTTGATCTCCACATCATAATCTATGACCTTGGTAATCTAGCTTTCTCTTATCTTATTCACATCCTTGTTGAGGAGAAAGTCCCTTACCCTATGATGAGACACAATAAGATATATCTTGATATTGGAAAGCATTGGCCTAAATTTTTTGAGGCTCCTCAAGGTTTTAGAACCTAATTTTGTATGAATCCATACCTTACCTCATACCCCTCCAAAATTTGACTAAAAAAGGCTATTGGTTACCCAAGTCCTTCACCATTCTTCTACATCAAAATAATTGATGTGGTATCAACATTGGCAAAGTTGTACAATATAAAAACCTTTGAGAAATTAGGGTTCATGAAGGAGGGTGATTGAGAAATGGCCTCTTTGATGGCCTTAAAATCTAATTCACCTTCATTTGACCAAGTAAACACTTAGATATTATTTATCATGGTGGTGATGGGTTTGACCAGTTTTTTAAAACTAGTTATAAATATTCTCACAAAGTTTATTTTCCAAAGGAAGCTCCATATTCCTTTCTTGTGCTTGGGTAGAGATAGTGATAAGATAACACTTATTCTGTCAGGGTCAATGGATAGTCTTTACTTTAAAATAATGTGACCCAAAAAATTTCCTTCATAAATATAAAACATAAATGTTTTTGGGTTCAAAGAGATCCCATAATATTTGCATCTTTTAAAAATAAACCTTAGATGATCTAAGTGTTCACTAGCTTTCTTGGAAAAAACATTAATGTCATCCAACTAGATTAGTACCATTTAATTTATCATCCCTTAGAAATCCATGTCCATGGCTCTTTGGAAAGTGGCCTTAATATTTGACAATCTAAAAGGAATCTTTTGGTAATCATATGTGCCCCACTTTGTGGTGAAGGTAGTCTTATATTGATATTCTTCTCTCACCAAAACTTGATTGTAACTC
Source organism: Torreya grandis (assembly GCA_037957365.1). Taxonomy (NCBI): domain Eukaryota; kingdom Viridiplantae; phylum Streptophyta; class Pinopsida; order Cupressales; family Taxaceae; genus Torreya; species Torreya grandis. The sequence goes on along the minus strand of JARHVA010008828.1, from coordinate 399,931 downwards.
GAATACCTATACCAAAGGGATAAATATTCTAAACCAAAATCTATTTGAAGGATTTTCTCCATGGATGCTAGGGGGTAGTGATATTTCAAAGAGACCATACTTAGATCCATAAAGTCAACACACCATCTAATCTCCCCACTCCTCTTCCTCATAGGTACTAAATTGGCTACCCATGAGGAGTGCTTAATAGGAAAGATGAGCTTGTATTCAATAAATTTGGTCAATTCTTTCCTCATAATATATTTAATTTTGGAGTTTATAGGCCTATACTTCTACCTAAAAAGCTTGGCATTAGCCCATTATTCTATAGTGTGTTGGGACAACTTGGGATCAAATCCTTTTAGGTCACTATACTCCTAAGCAAAGATGTCTACATATTCTTCATAAAGCTCTATGAAAACATCTTTTTTATATTTAGTGCTTGCCTTCCCAAGATTGATGAGCTTATCCTTGAAGATAAGGACTCTTTCATAGTTCTCTTCACTTATCGACATCACTACCTTGTATTTTATCATATGATCTCCCTCATGGAAAAGACCTTAAAGGGTGACAATCCCTTTAGGAAGATTGTTAGATCTCAGTTGAACTATCTCCTCCCTATACTAGTGTTGAAACTTTTCCTAGTGTATGTTGGGGAACTTTGCTTCCTATTGTGATAAATATGTAATTTGTTTGTCATTCTCAAAGACCTACCAATGAGATTTATTATTTGGAACTAATGGCCTTACCACCACTTTGACATGTGGTTTCACCTTGGTCATTTTTAACTCATTTGGGATATAAAATTGAGATCCTATAGATACCAACCTATTATCACGTCCATTCTAAATTCTTGGTATTGCTTGGATGTTAAAGGCTTCAAAATATTCAATTAAGTCCCATACTCTATGTTTATAAGACTTCATCAGGGGATTCTTAGTGATATTCTAGCCTCCAACCTACTACAATATCATATCACTATCCCCATAAACTTGTAATTATTTAATTCTTCTCTTCCTAGCACTTAAAAGCCATGGATAAGACCCTCATATTCTATTGCATTGCAAGATCAACTAAATTAGAACCTATAAGAAGAGAAATATTTATCATTTGAGGGGTTTACTAGCATTACACCTACACCCACTCAATGTTTACTCTCTGAACCATCAAATAAAAAATTTCATAAGCCACCAAGATATTTTTGAGGTCTAATGAGGGATGGCATGAACTAGTTCTCTTCATGTAATCAGAAGCCCCCATGTCCCTCTCTTGAACTCCTTTTAAGGGATCAACTAAATTATTATCATTCTATAGTTCATCCAAGAACATATATGTTATCTCCTGATGGTGAGTATTTAATTTTTTACCAACTAGATGTTCATCTTCATTAAGAATGGTTAAATTTAGGTTTATGTTGTCTAGTCCATAAGGCTCTATATGGAACTATGTAATGGGAATTGCCTTAATAGATACCTTGGTTCTATATCATGTTCTAAATGCTATGTATGACTAATCCATTATAAGATAACCTCCACTCTTTGTAGTGAATTACATTAATAGGCATAGGTAAAAATAAGGAGGTACATATAGGATAAACACATATTAAACCATTGAGACACTAGGACAAGCATAAAATTTCAACTTGAGGTCTCTTATTATGCTAAATGGCTTGGTTGAAGAGACATCAAGTTGTAAAAATCCTCTAGATTGAGGCTTGTATTTTAGACCAAGTTGATTAGATATGGAATTTAACATTAATGAGGTGATAACCCCATTATTTACCAAGAAATTATGGACTAAAGAGTCACCAATGATTACTAAAATGTAGAAGGGAGGAGGTTTGACCACATTACCTGATTACCCTTTACTAGATCCTTTGGATGCATTAGTGAGAACTACATTTTATTTGCTTAGTTCCTTATCAAGAACCTTAATATTTGATATTACTTCTTGAAGGATATCTACTTGACCAAGTATGGAGAACATATCCCACATTAGCACACTGACATTGTATGTTTTCATTTGTTCCATAATGTTAATGGGTGAATTACCAATCTTTGGTTGTGCTTTAGGATCCACAACTGCACTTTGAGTTTGTGAGTTTTGAGGGACAAAGACATTCCCCTAATTTTGATCCCTTAGAACTATTGGAACCTTTGGAACTACAAAAAAAATATTTTGCTTTGATATTAAAGGAGTAATGGTAGAAATCTCTTTAACTGCTTCTTGGTTACCATCCATGTTCCTTCTTTTGAACCTTTTATTTTCTACCATTGGAATCTATGCCTAGCTAGAACTATCCTACTAATTGAATGAATAACACTCTTATTGCTCATTATTAACCATCATATCACCCGATTAGCTTGGTCCTTGATTAGGCACTTGAATTTTTTGAAGATATCTTGGTTTTGTCATCATGGGTACTTCTATATTCTAATACATAAGAGCTTGATTGTACCCATAATTGGCAGCCTTCTACCATTGATAATTGAAATATTTGTTGAAATAGGTGTTTAGGATAATGGATTGACCAAAATACTTATTATAAGGCATGTTCCCATCAACTTCTTAGCAATATTGTTTTGAACAGGGACCAAGGTGTTGGTAGTGCTTGTAATATTTGGAGTATAGTTACTGTAGAGTAAACATTTACTATACGTTTCATTTTGTATTTCAGTCATGCACCATGACATTTTGCCTTCACATACTGTGGTCTGAGATGGTAGAGTTTTGAAATAGAGCATGGACTTTATTTTAATTTTTGATTAATTTTTTTCTAAGTGTTGGAGTAAAGCAGACACTGACAAGTGTCATCATTTGAGGCATCCTTCTCAGTGGAAACCACCAAGTGTTATCATCTGAGGCACCTTTTATACTTTCTATGAGTTAGACAAAATGTGCCACGTGTATCAAGTGGCTTAGTAGAATGTGCCAAGTATCAATGTCTATAGTTACATATTAGTACCCACATTTTATCTCTTTGTAGTGGAAGGTTTCAAAAATCTAAGTATCGAGATCAGGCAGAAAGCGCCAAGTGGAAATATTGGAAGGTCTCAATGTTACTTTTCTAAAAGTGATGAAAGCTGCCACATATCCTAGCTAAAGAGAGAAGAAGTCACCATGTATCAGCATCCAAAATATTTTTGGTTTAATGCCTTGGTTTAATTTTTGGTTCAAAGCCTTGGTTTAATATTTTTGGTTTAATGCCTCGATTCATGTGTAAATGGCACGCAGTGTTGAACCATTAAACCATTTTTGGTTTAATCAATCAGTTCAATAGCTTAGTACAATTGGGTAGTTCAAAGGATCATCCCAAAAAACTAAAGGGTCAAGTGCCTTTTGGAAGGTAGTAAGGCGCAAGTAAACCATTCAAGTGGAGGCTGCCAAGTGTCATCTACCAAGCCCTTTCTACTCCATTCCTAGAAGTAGCAGAAGATGCCACATATCTTCCTAGAAGTAGCGAAAGATGTGACGTATCTTCCTAGAAGTAGCGAAAGATGCGACGTATCTTCCTAGAAGTAGTGAAAGCTACCACATGTCACCATTTGAAAGATCTTCTTCATGTTTCATTGCTAAATAAAGACTATGGTGTGTCCCAAGTTTTATTTCTAAAAGTATGTGGAAGCTTCCAAGTGTCACCATCTGTAGGAGCCTAACATGTGTCCTGAATGTTTATACAGTATAGCTAAAGAGCAATAGAGATTGCCATGTGTCCTAAGTTGAAGCAAGTAGAGATTGCCACTTGTCCCTATGCCCCTTTTCAAAGTTTCTCAAGTAGGAGATGCATTGAGTCTTATTTCTGTTAAGCTATTAAAGTTTTGAGAAAGTGGATTGTGACAAGTGTCAAAGGTGGAACACTCCTGAGTAAAGACACAACATAGTATAAGTTATGTAGAAAGTGCCACGTGTCTTCGATAGTTGTTGTGGAACATGCCAAGTGTCATCCTCTAGTGTCTCCTAAGTAGCAGAAAGATTTTCAAGGAATTGGCTAAGTGTTACTTAGTATTTAAGAGAAGTGAACATCTTGCAATCTGTTACAGCCAATGAACTACCAGAAGATGAAGCATTTTAGAATCTATAAGATATCTTTTGTTAGACACATTCAGTTAGGGATAGATTTCATTTGAGCCATTAGATTGGGAACAAGCAGACAATTTGGAGTGAATTTGAGGCTATAAATAAGGGTGCAGAGATCACCAAGGAAGAATCATCAATTATTAGAGAGAATTTCTGAGAGAGAATTATTGTAATAAGTTTAGACTTTCTAGAGCTGTGACTATGTAATATCATTTGCTTTTGTCTCATTTTCTTGAGTTGGAAGGTTTACATAACTGTACATGTTTCTATGCCTCTTATGTGATTGGAAAATTCAAATAAGAAGATTGAACCCTATGCCTTTGTTGATATTATCTGTGTCATTTTAAAAAGTAGTCTAGACTGTATATTTTCTAGATTTGAAATTAGGAATGTCATTTTCTTTTGTCTCATTTTCTTGAGTTGGAAGGTTTACATAACTGTACGTGTTTTTGTGCCTCTTATATGGTTGGAAAATTCAAATAGGAAGATTGAACCCTATGCCTTTGTTGACATTTTTTGTATCTTAGAAAAAAAAGTCTATGATGTGAGCCTCTATTTCTATTGTTTCAATCTTTTACATTGATAATGCACTTGTTTGCTCTTAAATGTAAATGAATCCTACATATAGTCTCACTGTGCTCAGGATCAAGGCCGAATTACATCTCAAGTGCATTACCATAGATTATATTTTATTTCTTGCATTGTGTTTCTAATTTAAATTCCTATCCCTTTTCCTAGTATATACTTGATTTAAAAAAGAGCCAGCTTCTCTAAAAATCTGGAGGTTGTTTCAAGATGCAAGTTCCATATCATGAAACTTCCCATTGTTGTTGATTAGAATCAAGTGCAATTTTAAATCATAAATAGTTTTTGGCATGCTATAATGATTTAGTGAGGGTATAATGATAATTTTAGGCATAGGAGGAATGACATTAAGACTTTTCTTGATTTAGTGAGGGTATAATGATAATTTTAGGCAGAAAATTCTATTATAGCTAGGTTTCCCTTATCCCTGGCCTTAACCTTAGCCTTGGCCTTAGAATTTTAATTTTTAGGGTGAAATTTTTGGTTGATAATATTGATTTTGAGGTTGATATGAGGCTTGGTAAGGCCTATTAAAATCTTGTTCCCTTTAAACATTCAATAGCTCATTTCCTAAGGACTAAAATGTGCTCTTAAGCTCCTGAAAGTTATTATGTTTTTAGGAATCACTAGATTGACTACTATAAGAATTTTCTTGATTTAGTGAGGGTATAATGATAATTTTAGGCATAGGAAGAATGAAATTAAAGGGAGGAATAGAAATAGTGGATGGTCTGATCTCAAGGAATAAAAGAATTAGTGATCTAGGTGTAAGCTTGCCAGCCTACACTAGATCATTTTTTTGCTTTGATTTCCACCTCATGATGGGCCCCGTAAATGTCATGTTATTATGTCCATATATTATACTCATCCTTATTGATTACCATGATTTAAAACACTTTTTCATATCAATTTCCTACTTTCATAATCCATATAACATTATGTTTTCAAACTCTTTTGAATAGTTAGAATTATGTATTGGAATTAAATATATGATGATTGTTTATTGATTTAGGATGATTTTTATATAAATTTGTTTTGGAGATGTTTTGGATAAATGGGTATATAACATGGCTCATCCTGTAGCAAAATTAATCTCATTACACAAACCATCTTGTAGCCATTGCATGACCAAAGCCACAAATGAACATATTTTGATTCTCTTTCAAGTAACTCGTATAAATGACTCTAACCTCCATGGAGATAAATAAGGAAGTGGTTCAAGATTAAATAGCCTTTTTTATCCTACAACAAAGTCACAAGATTCACATGAAGGATTTCTTTAGCTAAAGGAACCAATTTTGGTTAGCCTAATTTGAATGTATCTTAGAATAAAATATATTTAATGTTTTACATAAAATAATATTCTCTATGGTATATAAATATGTAGTAGCATAGTTGAGATATATAGAAAAATAGTATATTTTGAGTATAGATTGTTAGATGTACATTATGTTAAGTAATTATTATTGTAACTTCATGAAGAACTTTGTTGATGTAATTTTGATTAATATGAGTGAGAAATTCTAAGATTAATTTAATGTTGTAAGAGGAAGGGTTGAATTTAGAGTTGGAAGGAGTAAGGGCCCCCTTTGGAAGGTTGTAGCAACAATCCATCCTATTTATTTAGCTAAGCATCTTATCTAAGAATTATGTATTTAATTTTTAAAATGTGTGATTTACATTCTTGATTAGAATAATTTATGGAAACTTTCATGCATAAGCATTTATTTTACCATTCTTTGTTTATATTTCATTTCAAACATTTCATTTATTGAAATTTAACATCTTAGATACAATTAGAAAATTTTCAAATTAGAGATTGAGTGTACACATACAATGATGTCATCCTATCATTTCTATGTCCCTAGGTTGACATTTAAATGAGGTAGAAGGTACAAATCCATGGTTACTCTCTTTATTCCTTTTGATCAAGAGAAGTATATCTAACTATGAATTAGTTGATAGTGATTTTTGGTGTCATTATTAGGGAAGGGTGTCACACAGTTGTAATCTTCAATCTTGATAGCAATTATTTCTAGATGTTTATTATTTTTACAAAACAAAATATTTTTTATAGATTAAATATTTTCATCTTTCATAGTTTAAATTTCCATTTTTTAAATTAGGATAGTGAAAATTTCAAGAAACCCCACATTAATATCCTTGTGCAGGTAGGGTGGGAAAAAAGTAAAGAAAAAATGGTTGATGTATTCAAAGTGAAGGGGACTATATAGGAATATTTTTGCCTAAATAATCAAACATTGCCATAGGATCTAAAATTCATCCTGTAGAAGCTAAGGAACATGAAGGAATTCCTAAATATCACTCATAATTTTTAATAAAAGAGGTAGAGAAGGAAGAATTTTTGGCTAGATTAGTAGCATAATTTGGAGACCTTGAAGAGGTTCATACTCCTAGAAGAGACCCATATGTACCACCTCTATGAATCCCACATTATCACATAATACTCAAGAATCTAAACATTGCTTCCCTTTATCACCAAAATTTCTTGCTAAGGATGCATTCAAAGCTATTTTTGCCCCTAAAACAAATGCCAAGCCAATAGAATCTTCCAATTTAGAAAGAATATTTACCAAGACACTAGAATAATCTTTTGAAACCTACACACCATCCCCATTTTATAGGAATCCATACATTCCTAAGGAAAAAGATAAATTCTCCATCTTTTACACCCTAGGAAATAAAAGAATTGATAGGAATTTTGAGCATTTGGGTAGTAACAACCTCCCATCTACCAACATAAAGAGTATTCATGGGGGATCACTAGGAATAAAACACTATAAATGAGTCTACTAATTTTGAATTTTCTATTCTTAGTCCTAATGGAAATGGACCCGTGAAGAATATCCCTCACTCTTCCTTCCCTACCTTTAGAGGAAAAGTGTCTGAGGATATAGATATATTTATTTTGAGTTCAACATCTTATGACACAACTATGATTATATTAAAGATGCTCTTAAACTCAAACTATTTCTAGCAACACTCAAAGATGTAACACTTAGATGGTTCATGGGACTTCGAAAGGATGCCATTTATACTTGGGAAAAAATGAAGGATAAGTTTTTGATGAAATACCAAGGCTATTATAAGGGAAAAAACTACATGATAGATGACATTTTTTGAATGACACAAGTTGATGATGAATCATTGGAGGAATATATGGAAATATTTTTTCTCATCTTTCAAAAATTCAAATGGAGTATAATGGACAAAGAATTGGTCAAGTTGATATTCCTAATAATAATTAGAGATGATTGTCTAGAGGCACTAGATCTAATGTCTTGTGGTGATGTTTCTACACTATCATTTGATAAACTAACAGTTATATGTATGAACTACTCTAAATCAACCATGAAAAAAATTAGGGGCAAAACCCTTCCTACATAATCTACTACAAGATTGTCTAAAGGTGAAGTTAGCAACCTACTCTAGGATATGAAGTAGGACATCATCAATCACCTAGATACTTAGCTTGATACATTACATACATGACAAAATCAAGAAGAAATAAATAAAGCCTTAGCCACCTATTTCCCTAAATGCATAAAGAAGAAGGTATATTACACATTCCATTACATGAAATCTTGGTTAGCTAGTATCACTAAGGAAAATCTTAAGATAGTAAATATGTATGCCATATGAGAAGATGAGAACCAAGTCTTTTTGTAGATCAACAAAAACCATGGGTACAAAGACCATGTATGCCATAAAACTCTATGTTTGTAAATTATTAATTCTCAAATAATCCTTAATATGGTTCTTAGATGAATATACCCAATCCAAATTGGTCCCAAACAAATTGGTAGCTACTCTAGAATTAGTTATGGATGAAATAGAATGGACAATAAACTCAACATGGATAATTTCAAAACCAACAATGGTTATATCCCTCTAATTCATGGCAACAAAAATGGGTAGGTAATCAAGGATTTACCCAACAAATGCAATAACCACAAAAATAGGCCATAATTCCAAACACTCAACAGCTTATTTAAACCACTCAATTACCTAACAAGCCCATCCCTAATCCTACCAATAAGTTAGTTTAATTGACACAATCCACTAAAATAATACAATATCCAACATACACCATAGATATTAATCAAGTTAAAATTCACTCAAGTCATGTTTTTCCAAAACCCACCTCACCCATAATCATAGAACTCTTTGTATATATGGATAATATTTTTAAACTTTTATTGATTATTGACACTTTGTATTTTGTAGGAACTTGTCGAGTCTCAATCTCTCTGAGTACATACCTTAAGAGATGCATCAAGAAAGGCGTGGGTAGATAATTAATTCCTTTTAATATTGTTTTTACTTTTTCCACTTGCCATCTACACTCTTATCTCCTAAATCCTTAAACCCTATGCTTATTTATCTCTTTCCTAATCATTTATACCATTTGCCATGCTTTATCCATCTTTTACTTGCTTTATCTCCCTTATTCCTATTTATAAAGCTAAGTCAACCATATGGATTTTTAGGTTCTTTTCTCAATAAACTAGGTTGACCCAGTTGACCTAGTGTGTTTTGGGGACACTTTATCTCTTTTGGTTTCTTAGCCTCCTAGCTAACCTAACACAGACCTAGTGAGTTAGCCTGAAAATGTGCTAGTCAACTGGGTTGACCTAGCATAGTCAATGTTCTCAAATGATTTTAGGGTAAGATACTAATATATATACAAGGTCATTTACCACCATTTCATAAGAGGAGTCAAAATAAAATAGAATAATAAAGTGAAAAAGTGAGAATAAACATATACTTATTAACCATTCTAACTGAGGAATAAAGCTTTAGGGTTTAATACTTTCTTTGAAGCACTGATATTGTCTTGTGAAGAAGTATTTTTGATGCTTAGGTAGGTTGCATAGAATAGATATGATTTATCTTGGTTATCCATATAACCACAATAATGTTTTTTAAATCACCTTGGCCAAGGGAGGGATTGAGGCTCAGTAGGTTCATCTTCAAAGTTAAGTATTCCCAACTTTATTTTTTCTTTGTAAGAGTAGATAGATAATGTAGTATGTTCTTTTCTTCCATGTATTTAGATTTCATATACATTTATGTCAGAATATTTATCCTATGCATGTTTATTTTATTTATTGTTTATTTATTTTTTTATAACCCCCACTTCATGCCATAAGCTTTGGTGAGCACTAGATTAGTTTACTTTTCTTGTTATTAGAATAGTATACATTCTTTTTTATTAGCATAAGTGAAATATCAAATCATAGTACTATTTTAGGTTTATTTTTTTATTATGTAAAACTATAGGCTTGGAACCCTTCCTATCATGATATGTTATGACAAGTGATACAAGTGATCCCCTAATCAAGTCTAGCAGATCTCCATATTGGTCATGCTCCCACTTAACAAGTGTATACCCAATCAAAAGTGTAGGTGTGCTCTATCTTATCTAATATAAGATTAATTCATGTACATCATAAAATTATTATTTCATAAATTTTGGTGAACCTAATGTGAGTCAAACCCTTATTAGATTTGTTCACTTTTTCTTTTATTTATTTCATTCTTTTTATCATCATTTTTATCATATATTTTGACTTATTGAATAAATTATGACAGCCTATATATTTATCTCTATGCATAATTTTTCATGTTTCTAGAATATTAGGTCAACCAAATCAACTTATTTCATTTTAAAACTTTCATTTCAACCTACTAGGTCGACCAGGTTGACCTACTGTATTTTCAACACTTTTTAGCACTTTTTCAACTAGTTCATGTATAGCTTGATCAACTAACTCAACCCAGTTTGTAGGTATTTATAGTTTTATCCAAGTTTCATGATCAATAATATTATTTATTTCCATCTCTAAACCATAAATTTTGATTTAATACTTCTCTATATATTTTTATTTCTATACTTTCCTTTCATAGTTTGTAGTGTTTAAAACTACTCTAGCACAGTCAAGTATGTTGACTTGGTAAACCTAGTTCTATTTTATTTCATAACTTTATATAAAATTTATAATATTCCTTACATCATAATGAATTAAATTCATTTTATGGTTTTCAAAATGGATAAGTAGAACTAAATATATTGGCAAAATAAGAAATCAACCACTGTCTACTGTACTCGATCGACCTAGAATCTTTATCAGCCCTTGTGCACTATAGTAGGTTGACCTATCACTATTTTTATCCTATTTTACCTTTTTTATAGCCTCTACTCACTATACTAGATCAACTTGGTTGACCTTGTATAGTTTTAGAGTCCCTATTTTTGCACTAGGTTGACTAGGTCAACCTAGTACTATTTTTTGTCACTTATTATTCTCTTTGTGTGTTTATCTAATCTTGTTTCATCATGATGACATATTTTTAGCCTTATATTATTCCATATCATCACATTATTAAGTACTTGGATAATAACCTCATTTATTTCATTACTTCTGATGAAACTATCAAATTTATTCTTTTCCCTTCTCCTAACCCTAAACCACTCACTATACAATGCAATGTAGTTGAGATCCTTCATCATAATCCTCCTCCCAGTACCAATTTTTGGAGTCCTTCACCAAATAATAATACTGAAATTAATAATCTATATGGTTCCCAAATATTCAATAATCTTGATGATAATACTATTTACTCTCCTCACAAGAATGGTGGCTTGACCAAGCTTCCTTCTTCTTATACCACACTTAAGACAACTAATACCAATTTTTGGAATCCTCTACCTAAAAATAATTTTCCTCCAAACAAAACTAATAATACTCCTCTTATCAACACTAATACCCATCTTACAAACACTAATCCACCTATTGATATAACTCAGCTTATTGCCCAAGTTATCCAACAAATGAACATCATATAAACTTCCAATAAATCTTAAATAATTAACATGAAACAACACTTATGTAACATGATTATTTAGCTATATCAATTCATCATGTCTAAACTAAATACAAATTTTATCCCTCCTCCTCTTATAGATGCTAATGGGAATATCATCCCTCAACTTCTATTGAATAACAGAATGCTTCAACATCTTCAAAATGAGCCTTTAGCCCCATTCTATAGATATTGGAAACATTTATCCAACTATCACATATAATGGTACTAAATACCCTACTATATTTCTTAAGTCTTTTGGTAATATCTATATGGAATGGGTCCAAACTAACACCTTTTCTATCACCAAACTCTTAGCCAAAACCTTTGTTGGTGATGCACTTGAATGGTACAAGCATCTTCCTAGACATTCCATCTCACAACTAGAGAATTTATTCAATTCTCTAGTGAAATAATTCTAACATGATGACGTTCTTAAAAATTACCTTAGTTATTTCATCAATGCCAAGCAATATCCTAATGAATTAGCTCATATTTTCATCAAGAAATGGAAGTCTCTTGCTCATAAATTAGACCATAACATGAATGATGACACTTTTTTAAAACTCTTTGTCACTAATATTAAACCTTTTAGTCAATACAAAGTTTGAATTTTTTCACAAAAAAATTTAGAAGAAGCCTTAGACCAAGCAAAAATACAATATTTTTTTATGACTCAATTTGAAACACCTCAAACAACTACTAAATCATCTTTCCAATATTATTATCATACCATTGATTCACCCAAGTCTCCCCAACATCAACATGGAGAATATAATTCAACCAATTCTAACCCAACCCACCCACCCTTGACTTTAGAAAAACTTGTGATGAAATTTCCACCCTCTAAATACATGAGCTTTGATCCTTCCAAACCTCCTCCAAAATCATCCAATCTAGATAATTTTTTTTGGTGACATGTTATTATAGGTCATTCTTATGAGTCTTATCATGATCCTCACCAATTTCTTATTTCTTCCTTACTTGGTCCACATTTCAATCTTGATACTCTCACAAAATAACATTATCAAGATTACCTTCAAGATTCTCACATTGAATCTCAAGAACCACAATCACATCAACATCAACTACCTAATACACAAATATCATCTACTAAATTTGTTCAAACTACAATTGATCCTTCTTCCTACAACAATAAGGAAAGGATATCTAACATGAAAAAATTTAAACATATTGTGGTATCCATTAAGCCTCAACCTCTTATGTCATATGAACCAAAAGAATATCTAGTTAAAATGCCTACTCCAAAGCATATCATACATGGTCCTCATTTACCTCCTTTATCTCCTCATGCCTCTCCTAAAAATCATATGTAACATTCAACCTCTTTAAAATATAACAAACCAACACATTTACCTATATCTAAAATAAATCCAATCCAAATAATTCTAATGGTTCAATATCACCTCATTCCAACTCATAATTTAGGGAGTCTTGTGATTCCCATCCATATATTTATTTATACTTTAGGGCATCTGGAGATGCCCATCCTTACATTCACTTACCCCTTAGGGCATCTAGATATTCCCACTAGTCTTCTCCAATTTATAATAACAAACACATCCAACTTTAAAAATCCTTCTAAGAGTTATATACTTGTATTTCACATGCTCATCTTTGATATAGACGTTAGCATAGTTTTTAATTGTTCTTTTTGTCTCATGTTTCTTTGTTTTTATGCATTTTTTTTCTTTTTCATCTTGACAAGCATCATCATTTTCCTTTATGTTCTTTTATCTTTCTTATAAATCAAAATTTTAATTTTATTTCATTTTTTCCCTTATATTTCTCTTTCATTTTTGTCTTTTTTATGGCATTCTTTGCCTTAGTAGCTTTATGATCATTTTTACCCCTTTCTATAGAATTTACCTCTTAATGTACCATAGTCTTATTTTTCATGTATCTTTTTGGCACCAATTGGGTTTCTCTTTATGTAGTTACAAGGTAAGACCATGGATAGGACCCGGCCCTCCTCATAAAATTACCATTCTTTTCATGTTCTTTTTTATCCTTGTTAGTAGACATTCTCTTTTGTTTCTTTTTCTAGATGGAATTTTCATAACAATCTATGTTAGCATGTTTTATTCCATTTCCCTCATTATTATGATAAATAATCACACCTTTATTGTCATTGTATCCCTTCTTACACTTTATCACATTTTTTCAATTTGAAGTAATTCAAATTTTTCCATGTGGCATCTCCTCTTGATTTCCCCTTTCTTTTATGTCCACATTAGATAAAGCAAGGTTTATGTCAAGATATAACTTTTATTTAACCTAGACTTATGAGACTCTTAGATCCAATTTTATTTGAATTTATCTCTCTTAGCAACCTTGTCCCATGTTTTAAAATGAACGTCATCTTTAACACCCATGTTTGGTCTTCCAAATTTATATGGATGAGAAATTTAAAAAAGCCATCAAATAAATTTAAAAGCCAAATCATTTGAAACAAAAGTCAATGATATCTAAAAGGTAAAATAAAAAATATTAAAAGTCAAAATCACACCAAAATACATGATTATAAACATATCTCCTATCTCCAATCAAAGCTCACTCTCCACAGTTAGCTTTACATAGTTCCAATGTCCTTTGGGGTTTGATTGGCTAGTAGATTGGAATAGGATATTTCAAAAAAAATTATGGTGCTACCTACTTTCTCATGCAATTTACCAATATTCGTATTACATTGATGGCTCTTTAAGGGGTCCTAAAGAGTGGGGAACACATTGTGAGGAGGTAGGTCCATTTTACTTTTCATGCATATAGCCTTCATTAGATGATCTATATGTTCCATTTATTGACCCAAGACTTATGTAAATAAGAAAATTTCTTTAGATTCCTTAAGGTAGATATTCCTCTTATTTTGACAAAGCTAATTTGAGTGTATTGACTTTAATAAAGAGTTATATCTACCTTGGTTTTTCTGTCATTCTCCCCTCCACCCATTTCATTTTCCCCCCTTGATTGATAAATTGTGATTCCAAATTTGTTTTCCCTCTTCTTTAAATTCTTTTGTTTCCACCTGTTAAAAAAATTCTAGCATTACTTTGTTTTAGTTTTATCTATCCTTGTAAGTGAAACAACATGTTTGAGTAACTATGGATCACTCTTTTTCATTTGTCATTGCTTTACTACGCTTCTGTTGTGGGCAGATGAGTCCACCCCTTTTTCCATTATTACATGTTTTCTCTTTATGTATGCCTTATTAATGTTTGTCTTACATCTTGACTTACATTTCATTTGACATTATTTCATATTTTTATTTATGTTTGATTCTTTCATGCCTATCTTAAATGCACTTACTTTTTATCTTCTTACATATCTTTGTTAGATTTGTCTTGCATTAATATTTCATTTCTCATTCATGTTTTATAATTTGATTTAGTATGTTATACATTTCCCTTTTACCATTTATTTTTTACATATTTTATAAAGTGATTTACCATTTTTTCCAATCATTTTTCATTGATTTCTTATCATTTGTCATTTATTTTCCATCCTTTTTGTCATTTATTTGCCATCATTTGTCATTTATTTTATATCATTTGTCATTCATTTTCCATCCTTTTTGTCATTAATTTTCCTTAAATATTCTAATACTTTCCTTACAAATCCTACTTTAGAAATTTTCATAAAAATTTTGTATCTACTAACCACCATTATATGCCTATCTTCCAATTTTTTTGATTTTTGGCTATTTTTTGCACTAACTTCTATAGGTTTACTTAGTTTAATCTATATTGGACACCTTCATTTCTTTAAATTTATTTATTTATATATGACACTAAGGTAATTTAAATGTATGTGTTTCTCAAGACACTTCTTTCATTTATCTTATTTGATGCTTACTACACCATACTTAGCATCAATGTTATGTGTTATCATGTTCTGTCTCTGAAGCACCATCTCATGTTGTACTTACATGACACATGATGAGATTTATCTTAGGCATATGTATACATATAATATTTTCAAAATTTTATTTGTTATAAGCACTTTGTATCTTCCAAGAACCTATCGAGTCTCAATTTCTCTAAGTTCATGCCTTAAGGGGTGCACTGGGAAAGGGGTGGGCAAACCCTAAGTACTTCATATGATTATTGTTACTTTTTGCACTTTCTATCTCAACTCTTGTCTCCTTATAACTTGAACCCTAGGATTATTTCTCTATTTACTAATCATTCCTATCATTTTCGATGCTTTATCCCTATTTTCCTTGCTTTATCTCCCTTATTCCAATTTCGTAAACTAGGTTAGCTATATGGATTTTCAAGCTTCATGCTCAACAAACTAGGTTGACCTAGTTGACCTAGTATATTTTGGGGACAATTTAGCTCTTTTGGTTTCTTAGTCTCCCAGTCAACCTAGCATAGACCTAGTGAGTTAGCCCAAAATATGATAGGTCAACTAGGTCAACTTACCATAGATAACATTCATGAATGATTTTGGGTAAGATACTACTATTTATACAAGTTCATTTACCACCATTTCATAAGAAGATTTGAAAGAGAACATAAGAATAAAGTGAAGTACAAATGAACATCTACTTATTAACCATTCTACTTGAGGATTAAATATTTAGGTTTCAATACTTTCTTTAAAGCTTAGATCTTGTCTTGTGGAGAAGTATTTTAGATGCTTCAGTAGGTCATGTAGCCTAGAGCTGATTTATCTTGGCTATCCTTATAACCACAAAAATCTCTTTTGAAGAACTTTGTCCAAGGGAGGGATTGAAGCTTGGTAGGTTCATCTTCAAAGGTATGTATTCCTAACTTTATTTATCCTTTGTAAGAGTAGATAGATAATGCAATTTGTATTTGTTTCTTCCATGTAATAGAATTCCATATACATTGATATGAGTATATGTTTCCTACGCACGCTTAGTTTAGTTATTATTTATATTATTTGTTCTAAGCCCAACTTTATGTAAAAGCTTTGGTGAGTAATATATTTTTAATTTTCCTTTTATTAGAATAGTTTAATTTCTTGTTTATTAGCATAATTGAAATATCAAATTATATGACTCTTTTAGGTTTATTATGTGATTGTGTTAGATTGTAGGATTTAGAACCCTTCCTAGCATGATATGTTATGACAAGTGATACAAGTGATTCCCTAATTGAGTCTAGCAAATCCTTATATTGGTCATGCTCTCACTTGACAAGTGTATACCCAATCAGAAGTGTAGGTATGCTCTATCTTATCCAATCCAAGATTAATTCATGTACATCATGCAATTTATATTATATACACTTTGAACTAGCTTTAATCCATATTGATCCACAACCACTAATAGCCAATCCTGAGCCAAGTCTATCAAAAAATAAAAAATAAACTAACAATCCTCCTTTTCTAAAGAGATTGAATATATCACGTCTTGAATAAGAGCCTGAATTGATATCTTTAGATAACTCAAGAATGTGTGCATCAAAATCCCACTCTTTCATGAAATAAAAGATGTTCCTATCTATAATAAATCTATTTGAGACTAGGAAGAAATAATAAGGATCCTAAAAGAGTCTAGGTCATTAGCCAATTAGAAAATATTATGTTGGGAAATATAGTTCCCCCAAAATATTTTGATCTAGTAAGTCATGTAGTAAATGTTAGCATCCATAACTAAAACATATCCAATATTTTAATTGACTTGGGTAAACCCATCAAAATGATGACCATGGATAACATGTAGCAACTTAAGATTACCACTCTCTATCCAACACCTACCATCCTCCAGATGGCTGATAGATCAACTACTAAGCCTGAGGGGATTATTGAGGACCTTTTTATCACTATGTATTCTTGGCAATATCTAGCAAAATTTAGTGTCTTATATCCAAATATCAATTTTATATGTTATCCTCCCATCCTTTGTTGCCCATGGTTGGCTATCATAAATGATTTTATTGGTTATAGGTCAAGAAAAATACTAATTTCCAATAGAATTGACACCAAGAAATTGGTGTTGTATCTACTAGCTCAACCTTCCCTAAATGATGGACCAATCCCCTATATTGATGATTTTGAATAATATATCTCTTTGTAGACTCTCTACATAATTGACCAGTGTGTATATTTTCAATCCCAATAAGAATATATTGTCCTTATTGGTATCTTAAAAAAAACCTATTGATAAGATCTTGTAGCCACCAAACTTTTAGAATGTATACCTAGCCTTTTCAAAAATACTTTTCTTGAGAATGATTTTTTTAAAATTATAAGAGATATTTTGACATTCCATCAATTAATTCCATAACAATGTAGTGATTGTCCTTTAATCACCAATGTAGAGACCATACTTTATTTAAAAAAACAAGTAGACATCCTCCCAAACAAACCTCTCAACATTAGCACTTCTTTAGCACCCCAATAATAAATTTGGTTACTTATAATGATAAAAAGGCACACAAATAGCATTTACCTAAGATTACCATGATATGAGAGGAATAAACCTAGATTTATGAATGCATCACATTTACAATAAAGAAGAATGAAAACCTATTCATTGACCCCAATGATGAATGAATCCTGCAGTCAAAGAAATTATCAAAATTGAGTTGAAAAAACTCTTGGATGAAAGATTTGTTTATCCTATCTCTAACAACTAGTGGATCTCTCCCCTAGTCATTATCCCTAAGAAATGGGGCAAATGGAATATCTGTGTTGACTACTAAGAACTGAATGTTGTTACTAGGAAGGATCACTTTCTCCTTCCTTTTATTGATCAATTTTTGGATATATTAATAGGGAAGAAGTAATTTTCCTTCCTAGATGGCTATAGTGGCTATAATAAAATACAAATTTCTCCATAATACCATGACAAAACCACTTTTACTTACCCTTGGGGAACCTATGTCTATGTCATAATGCCATTTGGTCTTTACAATGTCCCATCAAATTTTCAAAGAGCTATGTCGAGCATATTTGTGTACCTCTCCCATGACTGTGTTGAAATATACATAGATTATTTCACTATCCATGGATAGACATTCAAGGAAATTCTAACCAACTTAGAGAAAGTTCTTCAACACTACCAGGACCATCAATTATCTTTGAGCAATGAAAATTATTGCATGCTTATGACTAAAGTGATTGTGTTGGGACATAACATATCCCCTACTATAATTCAACTTAACCCAATAAAGATAAGTATTGTTAAGGATCTACCACACCAAAGAAGAAAAAATATGTTATAAGTTTTTTAGGACATCTTGGTTATTATAGATGATTCATCAAATATTTTAGTAAAATAGCCACCCCATTATTTGGATTGCTTACTAAAGATGTTATATTTACATGGATTAATGATTTTCAAACAACCTTTCAGAAAATAAAATACCTTCTCAAAAAAACTCCTATTCTTAGAGGACATGATTGGAAGAAGGTTTTTTCACATTCATATAGATGCATCTGACATCACTTTAGGAGCTATCCTTGGCCAAAAAGATGAATCTCTGAGTTATACAATATATTTTATCACCAAGAATATTTGAGGGGATGAACTCACCTACACTATAATAGAGAAGGAATTTTTGGTAGTCATCTCTACCATCAAAAACATTTGACCCTACATTACAAGTTACCAAGTATTCATCCATACCAATCATACAACAATAAGGTATTTAATGAACAAACCTATTGTAACAAGTAGGATAATTCATTGGTTGATTTTGCTTTAGGAATTTGATATTACCATTATGTAAAAACTTGGTAAAGATAATTTAGTAGTATATTTTTCATCTCAATTGCAAAATGATGAAAATAGTCCTATTATTGATGATTCTTTTGTTGATGAACATTTATTTTCTATAATAATTCAATCTCTTTGGTTCACAGATATTGCTAACTATCTTGTTATAGGACCACTACCACAAAATTTATTACTTAGGGACAAATAAAACCTAATCCAAAAGATGAAACATTATTATTGGATTGTAAGATATCTCTTTATCATTGGACCATATGTAGTTATGAGAAGATGCATCCAAGAAGATGAAGCTTATGATATTCTTAGATTCTTCCATGATAGACTTATGGGGGTCATTTTGATGCCAAATAGACTTCCATGAAAGTAATCATTGATGGATATTATTGGCCTTATTTTCATAAGGATGCCATGATGTACACTCACAAATTTTATCAATGCCAATGTATGGGAAATCCCACTCACTATGATGAAATGTCATTACAGCCATAGCTAGTTCTAGAATTCTTTGATAAATGGGGACTAAATTTTGTAGGTCCCATTGATTATGTCACCAAATTGGTAGAGGTTAAATCCCTAACCCATGGTCAAGATGATAAGATAACTAAGTTCTTCTATGAATAAATATTCACCTGCTATGGAGTACCAAGAGAAATAGTCATAGACCAAGGGCCATAGTTTACATTAGACCTCATAGCTACCTTGGTCAAGGAATATGGAATGAAACACAAGAAATATACCCTTTTCCATCCTCATTCAAATGGTCAGGTGGAAGTGACCAACTATGAATTGGAAAATATCCTCACTAAGACTATCAGTCTGCATATAAAATATTTCTCAATTTATCTTCTAGAAGCAGTTTGGGTTTACAAAATCACATAGAAAACCATAACTAGTTTCACTCCATATGAACTAGTTTATGGTAAAAATCCTATTCTATCCATTGAGTTCAAACATAAGACATTAAGGATAATACATTATTTGGGTTTGGATATTTCCCAGGCTCAACAAGATAGGATTATGCAACTAAATGTACTTGATGAACTAAGAAAGGAATCACTTCATCATACTGGAATATTTTAAAGACAACATGTAGGATGGCATGACAGGAACATCAAGTCTAAGAATTTCTAACCAGGAGACTGGATACTCCTTTTTTACTCTAAATACAAGGATCATAAAGGAAAGATATAGTATATATGGTTTGGTCCTAATAAGATTGAACAAGTTTTTGACAATAGAGCTATAAAGCTCATGACCATTAACTCTATTCAGTCCTGACTACTTGTTAATGGTCATAGGCTTAAGTTATATAAGAAACCATTTTCCAAGGAAACTCTTATACACAAAATTCATGAATAACAACATACATCTCTTCTTAATGAAGCAAATCACCCTATTTTTATAGTGAAAAGGTATTTCTATCAACACTTCTCTAATATTTTACAAGAGTAATAAAGCTTCCTACATCCAAGAATAAGTCATTCTGAATGTCTTAGTTTATTATAAATAAAATCCTACCCTCTATATTCTTGTGATTTCAATTGAGTTTGGACCAAAAAATATAAAAATAAATAAAAAAAAATCAGAAATGAAAACCTTTAGGCATTGTTGATGAATGTTGTCTGAAAAAATTAGGTCACTAACTAATCGACATTTGTAACAAAAAAAAGTGAAAAAGAGAAAAGGAATTATTGAAATAAAAATGTTTTGTTTTCACTTATTTTTTCTTTTAGATTCCATCCCTTGGATCAAAAACACATTTTCCTTCTTTCTATAAGATGGAAAACATGTCGCTACATGTGAAAAACTTGCTACTATAGGATAAAACTTGTTGCTACAAGATAAACATTTGCTGATACAATAAAAATATCTTGCTATAAGATGTCTTCCTATATTTCATTCTCTATCACACATTTTATCCTACTCAAATTCTAGCATATTCCATGACTTCCACTTCAAAACATCATTAGAACATTCATGAAAGGTATTTCTATAATTAATATGGTAATTATTCTATATTTATTTCTTGTTCCGCATTTTAATTATTTATAAAGGTGATAGGACTTAATTATATCAATGCACCACTAAATACTATATTTATCAAACCTACATACCATTTATTTCACTAATTTGACTATTTACATAACTATTACTACCACCTCTTATTCTTACCATGACTGTTTTATGCATGTCAGTTTCACCCCTAAAACATAAGTGATAGATTAAGTTGGGGGAAGATTTTCCATTAATTAAAAAGGATTATTTTTCCTCTCAAATTAAAAGTCACAAATTATTCTACCATAACCAAAACCCTTGCTACAAGAACCTAGACCTACAACTAACATAATATGGGAGATGATTTGTTAAAACATGAACCACCATATATCAGCCCCTTAACCAATATCTTGGAAATCTTGGACTTGTTCTAGCATATAGTATGGGTACAATACTATGAGAAAATTTAGGCCCTAGATGAAATAATTATGCAGGAATTTGCTGGTACATTGCATAATATCTTTCCCATGGTCGAAGGGATGGAAGTAAAGTTTATAGAAACTACCATCAACAGAGTAATGGGACTACCGAGAATAGTGAAGGAATGGAAAGACAAATATGATGCCAAGGTTGAAAGATGAATGTTAATTAGTGTAAATGAACAACTAGAAACCTCAAAGTAGGGAACTACAAGGTTGTCTCCACCAAGAAGATGGGACAAGGTTGTTGAGTTTATCACTTGATATTTCATCTATAAAGGAAGGTATTATATGCTGCATGGCCTACACTTGAATTTCCTAAATAATTTTTAGTATGGATTAGAGGTAAAAATTACCAACTTTTTTCTTCACATGATCACTAAAATGTTAGAGGATTTTCAAAAAGGTAATTCTAAAGCTCTTTCCCACTATTATCTCATCCAGTTACTTATCCAAGACTATTTATAAAGAACTAGACTCAACATCAGTTAGGAAGAATTTCTTTGAGTACTAGGAAATGAAGAGTGATAGAGATAGAAAAACATTAGAAGAAGAATTGGAGGTTGAAGAAAAAGATTAGAAGAAGCCCTCCCTTTAGAATCATAATAACCTATAGCAGAAAAGTTTCCTACCACCACACAAGAAACTACAGAAGAAGGTATTCCTATAGCAATATAAGAACCTATAGAAAGGACTAAATAAGGGACTTCTAGAGGTATGGAATCTATAAGGAAAAGGAATAAACTCATTCTCCAACCTAATTCAGATGAGTTTGAGGAGGAACTTCTACCTTCTTCTAAAAAGACCAAGGTAACCCCTACTCCTCGTAGATCTCATAGATTGAGGAGAAAAAATGAGCACTTAACTTTCTTTTATTATTGAAATAAATGAAGAATCTAGGGAAAAATATATTTTTATTAGTAATGAGTATTTAGAGACTAAGACATATAGGGAAGAATGTTATTTAGTATTTTATCAAGAAGAATTAGAATAAAATGAGCATAGTTTTCAATAATTCCACGAGGAACCAATGCAGGAAGAAGTAAAACAAATTGAGTAGAGTCTTGAAGAAATGCATAAGGAAGAAGAACAAGTTAAAAACAATTTTGAATAATTGTATGAGGAACCAATATATTAAGAATTAGAACAAGAGATACATGAGGAACCCATGTAGGAATAAGCTAAACAAATGGAATTTTTCACTCTTGATCAAACCTTGTAATAAATTGACAAACTAAGGAAGAAATTACAAGATCAATCTGATGGATAACTTGATGCACTTTCTACAGTAGCTTGTTAGCTACAACCTTCAGCTAAAAACCATCCTATAACTAGCATTACACAACCTTATATAAATTTAAATCAACAAGAGGAACCTAAATCTACCCATGAGGTCAAGTACCACTCCTCATTTATAATATCTTCTCAATTGCTAAATTGGATGGATAATCAATTTAAAACTCTAAAGAAACTGAAGAAAGAAAATAGGAAATTGAAAGAAGAAAATAAGTTGAAGGAAGAGAGCATCACCAAACTAAAATAAAAATTTGAGGACATGGTTGGTATAAGCCAAGAACTCCTTAATTGCAGGCCTCCTACAAAAGTTTGTTCAGTCTATCTTGAAGAACAATGGTATAAGTTCAAATTTATGAGAATTTATTCTGATATACCCCATGAAGTTATTGATCCTCTTTCCTTATTTTCTATTTATAAATTAAGTTAATAGGAAGAACAATCAAAATTGTGTGAGTTTTACCTACACAATTATGCTGTTCCATATGATAAAGAGGGGAACCCCAATTTATATGTTGGAGATGTCTAACTATAGGCATTTTCATCATATTTGTGGAATGAATAGAGAAGAAGAAGAAAAATAAAATAATACAAGAAAAAGGAGAATTAAATTTAGTTGCTCATCAAAAGTAAATCAATGGTACTTGATGTTGTTTTAGCAGAAAGGGATTATATCATCTTGAAAAATGAAGTAAGAACTTGGTTTGGTAAGAATTGTGATAAGGTTCAAGATTTTTATTTAAGATTGAGATCTTATATTGGTCCTACTATAAGGGAATCATGCATTGAATAATGGAATGAGCTCACCCTGACACTAAGAAAGAGGGAACCCTATTCTCATTTGGAGGTGTGATGAGGCCCATAACTATCCTAGTATTGTGTCCATATATTTTACTCATTTTTATTGATTACTATTATTTTGAACACTTTTCCATATCGGTTTCCTACTTTCATAAGCCATATAAAATATAGTTTTCAAAATCTTTTAAACAGTTAGAATTATGTATTGTAATTAAATATATGATTGTTGTCTATTGATTTAGGATTATTTTTATATAAATTTGTTTTGAATATGTTTTATATAAATAAGTATATAACATGGAACATCCTACAATAAAAGGAATCTCATTACACAAACCATCCTGCAGCTACTATGTGACCAAAATTGTTGATGAATAGATTTTTATTCTCTTTCAATCAACTCAAAAAAATGACTCTAACCTCCATGGCACTCAAAAAGGAAGTGGTTTAAGAATAAAACAACCTTGTTTGTCTTATAGTAATGTTTCAAGATTCAAATGAAGGATGTCTTTAAATAAAGGAGCCAATTTTGGTTATCCCAATTCAAATGTATCTTAGAATAAAATTTATATATTATTTTGAATAAAAAAATCTCCTCTTATGTAGTAGTAGAGTTGATATATATATATATAAAAATAGTATGTGATGAATAGAGATTGCCAAAAATACATTATGTTAAGCAATTATTATTATAACTTCATGTGGCAATTCATTGCTACACTTTTATTTAATATGAGTGAGAAATTATAAGTTTAATTGAGTGTTGTAATATGTAGGGTTGAATTTGGATTTGGAAGGAGAAAGGTCCCCCTTTAGAAGGCTACAATAACAATCCAACCTATTTGTTTACCTAAGCATGTTATTTGATTTCCTTAAGCATTATGTGTTTCATTTCTAAATTATGTGATTTCCATTCTTGCTTAGATTCATTTAGGTATGCTTCCATTCATAATAATTTATTTTACCATAATTTTTTTATGTCTCATTTCAAGTATTTAATTTACTTCACTTCAAAATCTTAGATACAATTAACAAACTATCAAACTAGAGATTGATTTTGCACATACAGTGACATCATCCTATCAGGTCTATGTCACTGGGTTGACATTTAAATGAGGTAGAAGGTACAAATCCATGGTTACTCTATTTTTTTATCAAGAGAAGTATATTTGATTATGACTCAACTATTAGTCACCTCATATGCATTTGGAAATGTGTTTCCTCCCATAGACTAGATCATTACTGCAATGCCACTATTAAGGGCTTTCAAATAGTATAGGAAGTTAAAGTTAGGGGTAGGCCTAATAGAGACTACGATTTTATCCCAAGTTTTTTGGAACATCATATTTAATTCTTACATGACTTCATGAGGGGATATTTTTATTATGGTCAACTACTCTATAAGTGACAAATGGTCACTTTTATCCTCAAATATTTTACACAAAGCCTCTCCTAATTGGACCCATGTGGAAATGGAATTAGAAGAAATGATTTATACTAGTCTAAGGCTTTACATTTGAAATAAATGGCTAATAAACTAATTTCCACATTATTCGCATTGATATCATGAATGTTGAAGAAGTTGGCTATATCCATGAGGTGTTAATAAGGGGTTTTAGCTTGGTCTCTAGTAAAATAAGGGATACATTTAAGATCTTCTATTGGATTAGGGTAATATTGAGGGAGGGATAGAGGACTATGGCCAATAAAATCCACAAAATATCTAGGGACTGTCATGGCTATGAAAGGGTTTAACAAAGATCTCCTTATAGGGGTAAGACTTGAAAGTGATTTAGGAACAAAGTTGCCTTTATATGGGTGTGTATTAGTAAACTTTAACCTTTTGAATAAATTTAAAGGAAACTAAATAAATTCAAAGGGACTACATTTTAAACCTAACTTTATTATTGAGCTACACAATGGGAATAACCCTAGGTTGTTGATCACCTATGGTGGGGTTTGACTTTTAAAGAAGGTTAGTTTCTTCTTGATGCTCACCTAAACTAATGCTTCACAAGGAAAAGGGTTGATAAGGGATCCTAATAAATTCAACCAAGTGATGCACCAAAGTGATGATAGGAGGAGTTATAAGAATCACACCAAAATTGCATTAATATTAGAAAGAACATAAATACAGACCTCCAATCAACTATAAAACACCTTAAAATAGTTTAGAAAGAAGAATAATGGCATGGAAGATCCTCCTCTACAATGCCATCATGCACAAGATTACTAAACATAGGTCAAAAGCAAGAGACAGGTAAATAAAGTCTTTATGAGATTCTAGAGGAATTTCATACAAGTTTTGATAGGGTCTAACCTTATAAAATGAGAGTATCTTCTCTTATAGAATTGAGAGAGAATTTTTACCAAAATTGAGAGTCTTTTCTTCTAAAAACTATGAGACAACTTTATCAAATGAGAAAGAATGAGAGATATAGGAAAAATGGGAGGGATAGAGTGAGAACACCATCCTAGGTCATTAAATGAGCTACCACCTTTTGATGAATGCCCCCACCATGTTTTAATTAAATAAAAGCTAATAAATCATAGGCCAAATAGTCTCTTTTTTCCCAATAGCCTTCAAATAATTTCATTGATTGAGAAACGCACTAGAGGACAAGAGTTATCCAACGGTGGTGAATTATGGATAGGTTTGTTCAGAAAGATCTTTATGGGTTTGAATATCATTGGATGTTCCAACTACTTTCTCTAATCCCCCAATCTACTTGATGAATTGTTATACCATCCCCCACTTGCTTTTATTGTAAGGACAACATCCTCATATCCATGGACTTGATAGAGCCATTACATATCTAATGTAAGTTGATATAGGTACCTTGTTGTCAAAAATATAACCATGTTGATATATAATAAACTCCTTCACATTTACCTTGACTCTAAACTTGAGTATAGGTTTACTATAGATCAAAAACAAATCCATTTTATTGGTTTTCCTATAGTTAATACATCAATGCAAATCAAAAGGATTTTTAATTTATCTTTCAAATTATATAAAGTCCAAAAAATACCCATTCTACCTCTAAACCTTATGGAAGCCAAAGACTTATTATACATGACATTGAAAAGATGAAAAAGCCAAGTCTACATTGTTTGGATCCTCTAATAGAGGTCTTGATTGAGCTTCAATGGTATATTTTAAAAAAATTTCCTTTATTCAACCTAAGTTGAATTTGACCTCTATTTAAACCCCTAGATTATGAATTTTAATATTGACCATCGATTAACATGCTTTAACACCATTAGATCTACCTTGTTAGCTTACATGCACATCATTGATCTTTCTCAGTATGAATGGGTGTTGGCCATATATCTTCTATCAGTTTAATTTGGTTGAGAAACTTATCACCCATATATTTGTATTTTAGATTCATTGACATTTTGACTCATTTCTTGCCATTATATCTACCTTGTCAGCTTGCATGTACACCATCAATCTGTTTGGTCCCACTAACATTATTAGGTTACTGTGCACCATTAAAACTTTTCTCAAGTACCCAATATGTTCCACTTATTTTTTTCATGCTTATGCTGACCTTTTGACTTTATTCTCACCATTGATCTTGGGTGCATGATGAAATTCACTCTGTTAGATCTTAGAGACCCACTGCCACTATCAAGTTACCACTCACCATTGGATACTAAATATGATTGAACATGAACAATTGAACTTGGATCATTTGAATTCAAAATGGATAATTTAAGAGGCCCCAATTTGATGTCTACATACATGTTTAAGTATTTTAAAACTAAACATTTAATTGTCATAGCTTTGACTTGATGTCCATGTGCACATTTCATTCTATAAATCTAACTTTGAATATTTATATATTTAGATAGTAAGCTCATCAATATACCAAATTTTCAAAGGATGATCTTAGCAGTCAATGATTTATGGACATGAAATTGTTTTAATCTAAGAGGACTCTTGAGCATACTTATAATATGCACAAGTAGACCAACCTGTTTGTTTCTCTATGACATGTGATGATAATGTAGTCTTTCTAGAATTGAACTTGTAGTTTCAAAGGCAAAAAAGAGTTTTTGAGACCTATGAAACCTACTTTATGTCCATGAAGGTCATGATCACCATGAAAAATTTATGATATTTTTCTCCTTCCAATCTTAGACCTCCTTCCAAGCCATTTGGTCACTTACTCGATCAAGAATTTTGCTTAGTTGATCACTCCATAACAAGACCTCTAGAAATTGATCCATTTTGGTAAATTTCCATATGTAGGCCAAAATTATCTAATATTTCTTGTCAAAATATACTTACAATCCCAAATACAAAACATTAAAACATTAAAATGATCATTCAAGTGAAACTAAGAATTTAGATATATAAAACTAACAAGAAATCTTTCACCGCATAACAAGGCCCACCAAAATATTAGAGTAGAAAGAGGATGTATAACTCTATTGCTTCCTACCAGTGTTCATGGGAGATTTAAACAAACTACCAGTATTCCCAACATAGGAATATTTTGATGAAATTCTATCATGGCATTTATGGGAGGGTCAAAAAACATACTACCATGCCTAGCACAAGACTAATTTGACTCACTACCATCATGAAAGATATACTCACATACAACCATCACCTTTTGTCAAAATAATGTTATTATAATCACATAATAAATAATAAATCATTTAATTCAACTAAAGAGGAACAACCTCTCCAAGTCCATAAAACAAGCAAGCACTATATGATGACCAATGCACAACCATGGACAAGATAATAATAATAATAAGTATAATAAATCAACTGGTCTTATTCTCCTAAAATAAAAATAATAAATATAGAACATAATCTTTTCATTCCAAATAAATAGTAGAAAATATACGTTAATAAGAAACCCAGCTATTGAATCCAAGGCCACCTAGCCACTATCCTTTAGTTTCCTAGACTTGGCTCTCATAACCAACTATCCTTATTTATTACTATCTTATGCTCAATCTAGCTTCATTAAAATTAGAAAAATTAATAAAATAAATGAGTTCAACTCCTAGATATAGTCATTCTAGAATTAGTCAACCACTAGCCACTTTTTAACCCATGCCTAATTAAGGAATGTTATTTTCCATATTCAATTAATGTGCATGGTGGCTCTTGTAAGATTATGTGGTTGATTCCTCAAGTCACTTACCTCTTTTCCCACTTGATTCAAGTCTAAAAGGATAAATGGAAGATATGTTAGTCACCCATTAGATACTTTAGATGTTGGCTAAAAAATATAAAGTCTATATGACAAGTTTCACCAACCAAGATTTAATGTTGGTTTCCTAATTAAATGATACATCAACAAAGGTGGCAGACTAGGCAACCAATTACTTAACACAAGTATAAAAAGGGTTAATTTTATTTTAGTGATATAAATATTGGCCAAAATTGGATTACATAAATTTTTTTGCTTATATGCATTAGTCCATCTCAATGAAAAAATCAATCACACATTTTGATTTGTTTCTTCACTCATTCCAAGTCATGACTTACATCTAAAGGGAGACATATCAGGGGGTATCTCAATGAGAGGTGTAATGGTAGTTTGAGGGCCTATTTCATGTGGGGAGACCTAATGGGAGAGATATAAGACAAACATAAATACCATAATAATTGTTATTAGATTTTTTTAGTTCCTTCCCCATCCTCTTTTAGGCCTCTATAATCAAGTTTTGATGAGAAGATCCTCTCCAAGCAAAAAATAGTGTTTTGTCTCTCCTAACTCAAGAACTATCTCCTTAGTCAACATTAAAAACCTTCATTAATAGATTATAAGAGACTAAGGTGTCTAAATTTATGAATATGAGTTATATCCATCTCAAGAGAGTCTGAGAAAAGTAATAAAATCAAGAATCATAGTGAGAAAGGTAGTTTTAATCAGTGAAGAGGCCAGGAGGCACTCTCTAGGCCTAAGAAACTTACTAACATGCATATATCAGGTCAAATGGAAACCAATGGGAAAATAAAATATTTTATTTATGGTGAATAATTCTTAATATCAATAAATAATTCTATTGGAGACTCCACTGAGCCCTTAAGGAGGAAATTTTGTGTTTTACCCCCTTAAACCTTGAATTTTCCTAAACTTGATGCCATAGTTTTTTCAAGGTTTGAATATGAGCACAAGGTTTAAAGATATAAAATTTTTAATGGGAAATAATTTTATATTCCCAAATTTAAATATAAAATTCCACAAGATTTTTCATACATGTAAAGGACAAACAATCCTTTTTTTTATTTTTCTAGGCTTAGAGAGCTAAGAGAAGCCTAGAGTGCCAAAAGAGAGGGGGTAAAAATAGTAATTTCATTAATATTTAGAACCTATAATTTGGAATATATTTTAAGGATTAATTTTAAGCCCTAAATATATCTTAGTTTCTCTAGTTCACCACTAAAATTTTTGAACCACTATCAAAGCCAAAATTAGGGTTTTGTTTGCCTAAACACTCAAAAAGTCTAGTTTGGTTGTTAACCTCCTAAAATGCATTATAAAC
Organism: Torreya grandis; assembly: GCA_037957365.1. Taxonomy (NCBI): domain Eukaryota; kingdom Viridiplantae; phylum Streptophyta; class Pinopsida; order Cupressales; family Taxaceae; genus Torreya; species Torreya grandis. The sequence continues at coordinate 369,586 of JARHVA010008828.1, read as the reverse complement.
CCCTCCAATGGCATTATAATCACCTAGAACCTAAAAATGACTCCATAAATCATAATTATGAACCATTTTTCAAGAAATTTTGACATGTTTGGTTGTTTTCACAGCTTAAAATGGCATAAAAGGGGTAAGTTCCAAGTTAGGAGTTAAACAAGTTGCTCCAAAGCATTAAAGATGTATAATAAGACCTAAATAAAAGATATATATCAATAATACTTCCTTACAAGAGATTATAGAGTTTTTTATGAATGGAGATGTGGAGAACTCAAGTTTTTTAATTATTTTATAAGTTTTATAGGTCTAATGAAGGTTGCCACCATTATTACAGGTCTTGAATGAAGCCTAAAACTTTGTACTCATACTTTCATGCATTTTATTAAAGTCCAAAAGACTTATAAAGGTTATAAAATATATAATAATGTGTTTTGGTAGCTTGACATGAGTTCCTATGGTAAAAAAATGAAGAATTCAAGTAAGCTTGAAGACTTTTATTAATGGAGTCAAGTAAAACTAGGTTTAGTAAAGGCCCAAAAAATGGTCAATAAAGAATCATATGGCATGAAAAAAACATTATAAGGTCATAATAAAGCATCTAGGGGCATTTTAAATCTTAAGGGTGAAGACTCTCATTGTGGCCTAGGCTCTTAAGAGGCCTCTAATAGTGAATATATAGGTTTAGAGATAAAGCACGTTTAATAGTGTCCTAATGGTGTGCCAAGGACCAAAAGAGTTCTTGTAAAATCATATTAATTTTATAAAGAATATTGGCAGGGGTTTAGAATTTTTTTCATTCATCCCTATCCATGTTATATAAGAGGATAGGATTTCTCTTCAATTGGCCAAGAATAGTGGTTAGTTTGTGAGGGTGAACAATGGGTAGTTTGTGAGAGGGTAAACAAAGTGATGTTAAGAAGTGTATTCCAAATCTTGGAGAGTGTGTTGATATCTTATGAAGATCATAAAGATAATTTAAATTAGTCCTATGTATCTTCTCCCCTCCAAGATCCTCAAGTTTATCCTTTAAGAGCATAAAATCAACCCCCTAGCCAACATTGTCAAGGCCCATCCTTGTCAAGAATCAGAGAAGCGATACTAGACCAAAGTAGAGCAATCATGAAAATCAATAAGGAAGTTATAATTTTACAATAATTCCCCATTCATGTCATTGAGGGTACATGGATATTCTTTCATGAGTTTTGGAGTGTGTGGGCATCCACATGTTGAGAAGGTGAAGATGAAGGAGTGGTTATTATCTATTGAAGAGTTACTAGAGAATTGAGAGAGATAACATATAAAACCAAAACAAATCAGTTTACTCTCTTCTACCCCTAAACAGACTCTAATTCAAGAACATAAATCTATCCCACCATGGATTTCTCCCTATGCTAATGATCTAAGTTATACCATGCCCTCATTAGTGAGACCACTCTCTCCTAGGCCTATTCAATAATAATAATAATAAAAGAAGGTGGCTTTACCCTATACATTTACCTTATGGAAATCAATCAAGGAAATCATAGAGATGAAGGAGGAGGTATTGGTTATAGTGACCGAAGAATCTGTCTTGGAAAAGGAGGAAGTTATGGTTAAAAAAGAAAGTGATTTATGCATAGCTCAGCTCAATGAGATTTATCAGCTATGTTCAATGAGTTTGATTTACAAGAGTTCCAAAACTCCCTCTCCCATCATCAAAATCCACCAAAGATAGCTCTCAAGATCCTTAGTTGGATTAGTACTCTCCTAAGTTACAATCAAGGTGAACCTCTTCACCCTTTCACCATCTCCATCCTAGAGAAAGAACCCATTTTACCAAGGATATAGGATGATATTGTATTCATAGGTGAGCCACAAAAGTACATTACAAGTTTTTATGATGAAGAGATCATAATAGGTAGACCAATTCAATCAGAGGATGAAAAATTAGTCTTGGACCACCCATCTTGGCATGTATTCGACACTAATGAATTAGAGCCTGTAGAGGATAATCCTCAAGCTAAATATGGAGTAGACCTTAAATGGACTACTAAATCTCCAGTCTACATATATGAAAAATAAGATCAAAACTAGGTACCAAAGGTTGTTACTCTTCAAGATGAGGTGTTAATTGAAGATAGCCATGATATGTTAGAGTTAGAGGAAAACAAATCAAATCTTGAGCAAGTTAAGTGTGATTTTTTGGACCTTGGTTGGTAAAATAAACACTCATTTTTAGTTGAAAAACAATATTAAATCTTGAGTGAGGTTGATGAAGGAGACATATCAAGTGATTAAGTGATACAATTTGAGAAACATACCAATGAAAAGACTAAAGACTTATGACATCAGTTTAGTGCCATAACCAAAAGTTTGAGGAGGCTAAGAGACATTTCCTTCCAAAAAATTATGAGCATTCTACTCTAAGCATGATAAATCCTAATTTACACAAGAATAAGGTGGAAGAATATGGTTTTCTTGAGCCACCAAGTGAACAAAATGTAGTTGATCACAAGAACCCAAATGATGTCTTTTTGCAAGGATTTATCAAGGCTAATCAATTCTTGAATTACAATAATAATATTTTATCATTGGAGACATGTTCTCTCTTCTCCATCCATCAGGGATCAAGCTAAAAGAGTTAGTAACTAGGCATATTAGTCCACCTAACATGAGCTCATCAAATTAGGGTGCCTCTTGTCCTTATCAACCATAAAAAAATGATGCCAAGAGATTCCCATTTGACCTAGGAGGAAAGTTTATATGAGTTTCAATTTTACATATTATATATAGTTTTTTTCTCTAAGTACTTTTTCACATTTTGCATTATTGTCTTTCCTCTATGCAATTTGAGCACATTGTTTGGTTAATTTTATTTAGTTCTTTGTTGGTGTGAGGTGGTAATTAGGTTCAGAGGTATTTTTAGAGTTATCAGCCTTGTTCTAGTTGAAAATTATTTGAAAAATACTTTTGTGACTCCATAAACCCAATGGATATGGTTAAGGCTACTAGTATTTTATATAGTCAGGCATGCAATCCCATGAGGTCACTATAAATGTTGGACAAAATTAGCCTACATGAAAAAATTTAGCCTAGATGCATTAGGAAATATCCATGAGACAATCAATCACATATTTTTCTTTGTTTCTTCACTCATTCCAAGTCAAGACTTACATCTTAAGGTAAACATCTCAAGAGGTATCTCAATAAGGGGTCAAATGGTAGTTTAAGGGCCTATTACATGTGGGGAGACCCAATGGGAGAGATAAATGACAAGATTCATGTCCCTACTCAATATTTTTAGCCTTATTTATTGCATTTCCCATCCTCTTTTAGGTATCTACTATCAGGTTTTGATGAGAAGATCCTCTCTAGGCAAAATATGTGTTTTGGCTCTCCTAGCTCAAGAATTATCTCCTTTATCAACCTTAAAAACATTAGTTAATGGATTCTAATTATTTCAAGTGTCTAAATTTATGAATATGATTTTTATCCATCTTAAGAGAGTGTGGTAAAATCAATAAAATCAAGAAGCATAGTGATAAAGGTAGTTTTAATCAGTGAAGAGGCCATGAGACACTCTTTAGGCCTGAAAAGCTTAGAAAAATATCTGTATTAGGTAAAATGGAGACCAATGGGAAGACAAAATTTTATATTGATGCTGAATAATTATTAATATTATGAAATATTTCTATTTTAGACTCCACTAAACCCTCAAGGAGTAAATTTTGTGTTTGCCCCCTATAACATGAATTTTCCTAAGCTTGGCACCATGGATATTTCAAGGCTTGCATATGAGGAAAAGGTTTAAAGGTATAAAATTTGACATGTAAAATAATGGCATCTTAAAAAAATTTAATCATACATTTACCAAGAGTTTTCATAGATGTAAATGTCAAAAAATACATTTTTCAATTTTATAGGCCTTGAGTGCTAAGAGAGGCCTAGAGTGCCATAAGAGAGGGGGGTAAAAATAGTAATTTAATTGATATTTAGGACATAAAATTTGGATTATATTTTATGTATTTTATTTTATCCATAAAACTCTCTCAATTTCCCTAGTTCATCCCCCAAAACTCAAGAACCATCCTCAAATCCAAAATCATGTTTAAACCCTTAAACCCTCATAATTTGGTTTTAGGAAAATTTTATTATTTTTTGTCATTTTTGATGAAAATAATATGTTTTTATATCTTATGTTCCATATTTAACCTTTATACACCTTCCTCCATAAAATTTTTGTGGTAAAAAGATAAAAAGTGCAAGTTGGTAAAATTCAGGGTTTTGACATGCAAATATAAACAATTATAAAAAGTATTTTGAGGCACTTAAATTATTTAATGATAAAATATAATTATTTTATAAATTTTAATGGTATTTTAAGGTTCCAAAAAATGATAATGAGGTATTTATACCTTATAAATATAAATATTCACCTATTTCTTGATATCTATGTCTCGCAATTCATAATTTTTGAGTGTGCAACAGGCCTTAATTGGTGTTTTTAAAGTTTTTATTTGATTTAATGATGAAAATAAATATTTTAATAGTTTTATTATTTATTAAATATCCCATTTAAAAATAATTAGGTATTTATACGTTACAAATCTCAATATATGGCCTTTTCTCACTTCTTAATTTTCTTGTTTCTCGTAAGCATGAAAGAGCTATTATGGAACTCAAGAAGAAAGTGGAAGTTTTGGGTGCATGGTCCATTTTTTATGTTATTTTATGACTTAAAATAGTTAAAATACCTAAAAATGGAAATTTTATGGTCCAATATTGATAGAGAGGGATTAACAGAGAGGAAAAACAAGTTTTCATATCTCCATTAATGGAGTCTATGTTCAAAACTATGTCTAAAAGAGCCTTTAACAAAGGTTAAAAGGATGATTTATTTATGTAAACATGATAAGTATTTTTTTATAAGATCCACCATCATTTTTTAATTGAGTTTTAAAAGGAAATAAAGCCTCCAAGTGGCTCAAAATAGTAAAAATACCCCCCTAGACCTACCTAAGCCTAGAAGGTTGTAGACCTTCCCAAATTAATTTAAAGAGTTTCCAAGTGAATAAATATCTAATAATGGTATAAAATGATCATTATCACCCACCAAAATAGTAATGAGTATAAAATAATCTCATTAAAGTTCTTAATAACCATGAAATGGCCTAAAACCATTGCAAGCTCTAAGGAGGCTAGTGGGAAGCTCATGGTGGCTAGAAGGTTTTTGATCCCATTTGGTGGAGAATGTCGTGAAACCAAGTTTATAAAGCATGTAAAAAGTGTTTCAATACACTAATAAATTATCACACTTACCCTTTACCTTTTTCACCCATTTTTCACTAAATTTACCTTTCTCAACTAAGCCTATAAGAAGGAGCTCAAAGATGAGTTTCACTTGCTCAGTATATACCATAGAGGTTACATGGGTATTTGAGATTATAGAATAAGGTGGATGGGGTTTATAATAAGGTTTTAAAATAATTTATAAAGAAATTAAATCCCATATTTTTATTAACAATCATTAAGACCTAAATTTTTGAGGATAGTTGGGTGCCTAAGTTATATCCATAAATCTCTCTCAGTTTTCCTAGTTCAGCACCAGACTTTGAGAACCATTATCAAAGCCAAAATCAAGGTTTTACTTTTGTAAACCCTCAAAAGCTCTAGTTTGGTTTATAACCTCCTATAATTCATTATAAACCCATAAAATGGTTCTATAATCACCTAAAACCTATCAAGGACTCCCTCGAGAATAAGTATGACCTATTTTTCAAGAAATTTTGGCACATGTGGTGTTTCCTAGGTCAAAATGGATTTAAAATGGGGAAATTTATAGGTTAGGAATTGAAAAATATAGTAAAAATAATTAAATATGTATGATAATACCTTAATAAAAAATATATATATAAGTAATAATTATTTCCAAGAGCTTATATGGTGTTTTACTGAATGGAGAAGTGAAGAACTCAGGTTTTCTAATAATTTTGTGAGTTTTATAGGTTTAATGGAGGTTTCCACCATTATTGAAGGTATTGAATGATAATTAAAAATTAATATTCATACTTACATTAATTATATTTAATTAAAAAAGCAATATATAGGTCCTAAAAGAGCTTAAAAGGGGTATTGGTAGCTTGACAAGAGTTCCTATGGCAAAAAAATGAAGTGAAACAAGCTTGAAGACCTCCATTAATGGAGTCATGTAAAAATAGGTTTGTTTAAGGAAAAAAATGGTAAATAAAGAATAATATGGCATTTAAAATAACATTTAAGTTCATAATTAATCTTCTAGGGGCATTGGCAAGATTAAGGGTGAAGACTCTCATGGTGGCATAGGCTCTCAAGAGGCCTCTAATAGTGAAGATACAAGCTCAGAGCTAAAGTGAAAGATTAATAGTTTTCTACTTGTGTCCCAAGGTGAAAAATATTTCATGTTAAATTTAAATTATAATCAAGTTACTTTATGGACTTCTAAACATCTAATACTAAAGTGACTAATCACTAATGGTCCAAAAAAGCTTCTAACAGGGTAGTGGTCAAGTATGGTGAGTTTGTCAAGTGGGTAAGATGGAGAGAGTTGAGGATATTTTCAAGAAAAGTGGAGTAATATTTAATATTAATTCTATAATAACATATAATTTTCTCCCTGGAGTGGATGATGATGTCATCCATGTCAAAATACTTTTAGACCAAAAGGTGCCTAATATAGCAAAAAATAGAGCTTTTTGGAGCCTTTTTGAGCCATTTAAGTTAAAATTGAAAGTGTGAAAGGTATTAAATTAGATAAAATATTATGAAATAAGTAATATCTCCTTTTAATATGTTATAAATAAAAAAAGGTGGCCTTGGAGGTGTTTGAAGGTCATTTATTGACTTCTAAATGTTTTTTACTCCTCTCTTCTCCTCATTCTTCTATATAAGAGACTTTTTCTCTTCATTATAATAATGATACTCATTTTTTTATGTCATATCCTTGACCATTTATATAATAAATAGTATTAAAATAAATAATATTATCCATTTTACTTATCTCTTTACCTACAATTTGTGTTTTAGTTAGTTTGTGCATGATTGCCTTGTGAAGGATCATTCTTCCATAGTGATTTTCCTTTCTTTCTTATCTTTTTGAAGGTGGTTTAAGGTGTATGTGTAGGTTTTATTTTTTGATTTTTTTACCATTAATAAATTTATATTTTGATTTTTTACACTCCTCCATCCTTCATCTCTTGTTTAGGAAGCCTAATTAAGAAGTATTGATGCAATAATGACTAACTTGAGGGATTATGTGAGTGAGGGTTATATTTGAGCTACCTTAGTGTTATTTTAATAAATTTATGTGTATTTTAGTTTATTTTATCATCATTTATATGATTTTAGTTATCCCTTTCAACCCTTTTAACCTTTGCCAAGTCAAAACTAGTAATTTAAGTGATCTATCAAGAGGAACCAACCTTGTCTGGAGGTTCAACCCCATCATAGGATACCCAAAGCCTAGGGTTGATCCCATATTATAAATAGGAGTGATATAACCTAAATAAACCTCTCATAAGGGTTAAATTATATGCTAAAATAATATCCATGCTTGGAATAGTACTTTTCCTTTATTGTTCATTTTCCTTTTCCTGCACATTCGACGCACACATCAAATTACTCTTAGGTTAATAGTTGAATCTATGGGATTTATTCAAACAAGGAAATTGATGGTAATTAATGATATCCAATAATTCATGGAATATCAACATCCACATTGATAATTTCATGTGATTTAATACATAAGTAATTTTTATATCACAAGCTTAAAAGCAATTATTTAACATGATTTGTGTCAATATATCTCATAGACATAATCTAATTTCATAAAGATATATTGCATAAATAAGTTGAAGCATCATTCATTCATAAGTAATAAATCAAGAAATATTGATAATATGTCTTTCTCATGGTTCCCAATACATGAAAATCCTTCATAAATCCTTGCATGCCTCAACTAGATAATACTTAACAATATAATTCAATAATTAGAACATATAAATCATAATTTCATAGTCATCTTTGTCTAAGATAAGAACTATGAAACATGGGGCCTTACATCCACCTCTCTTTATGTAGAATTATAAATGGAAGTCATTAAAAGAGGCAAGGATACTAAACCCTCAAAGGTGCAACAGATTTCTTAGTTGATGTTGATTCATTATATTTATTAGAATGAGTCGTGACTTAATCCATGTCTCTAACTCAAAGGGATAGAAATTTTCATGATAAAATCCTAATGGTATCCAAACTAAATCTTTGTTGGTCTTGACCTACAAGGCCATCAAATCTAAAACATGATCAATATCAATAATATATTATCTCAAAGAATAAAAATGAAAAACATCATGAACATGAGCTAGGTTGAGTGCCAAGTCGAATTGATAAGCAACTAGGCCAATAATCTCTAAGATCTTGAGTATTCTTAAAATGAGGTGGAAACTTTATCCACTTTACATAATAGATGGGGATCTTGTTGGGTCTCACCATACAAAATTTTTTATCACCAAAATTAAAATGTTGGACTATTCTTTTTGCATCCACATATGTATTCTATAGATCCCTAGTAGTCTCCTAGTGTTATTGTATCTTGACTACTTGCTAATATATGTATTTTAGCATGGTAGGGACAAACATGACTCTATCCTCAATTTGGCCATAACTTGGTGGGGTTCTACAAGCTCAAACATACAAATCCTTTAAATTTTCCATTTTGATTGAACTATGATACTATTATCATAAGTAAATTTAACAAGATATAAATAGTCTTCCCAAAGGGATTACTAGTCCATAACATACATGTGTAACATGTCTTCAAGGACTTGATTGAATCTCCCAGTCTATGAATCAATCCCAAGATACTAATAAGTATGAAAACTGACTTGTGTGCCTAATTCCTTATGTAAATAAGTCCAAAAGTGAGAAGTATATACTAGATCTTGATCTAAAATAATATTATAGGGAATTATGTGCAATCTAATGACATCATCCAAGAAAACTCTTGCCACTAATGTGTCACTATAGGTATCAATATCATATGGGATTGCACATATCTTGATCTTATATCTTGTTATGCAATTGACTAATGATACAATGGAAAAACCTCCAAAGTCATGGGACCTTGGAAATTTGAGATTAATCTCCAGAGAAGGTTGGCTTCCTTTCACTAAATTTGATGCAACTGATAGGATATTAGTGTTGTGGAAAATTTTCTCTTTACCACTTCTGATCCTAACTATGGTTTTAACTAGGAAAAGGTTTGAAACTTTTAGAAATTGAAAAATTGTGATTTTACCAGATATTTTAGTGGATTTTAATGCTTACTTGATAATCACAATAGAATGTAAATTTATATTGAATTTGTTTAAGCACAAGCTAATACAAAAGAAAAATTAGAGGTAATATTTAGTTATTTATTCACAAAAGGGAAGATTTTTCTTTATTTTATCAAATAATATTTATATAAGGGTAAAAGTACCAAAAAATTTAATTTTATTTCACATAAATATCTCAAAAAACAAAAAGGAAAATTTTTAATTTATTTTGCTCCAAAGGTTACAAATTGTAGGAAATATATTTCAAAATGAAGAAAAGTATAACTAGTATCAAAAAGATAGACTAAGACATGGGGTCTACCCACTTTTATACAAAAATATCTCATAGATGATATGTAGTTGTCCAAACTTGAATTCCTAGTAAGAAAATCATGCAGATCTGGAATCCTCATCCAAAATAGGTGAGTTTTTATATTTATAGCATCTTAGATTCATAAAATGGTTGAAAAATGACATATAAGGGATGGGCATGATCCTTGAGGTGGAATGGTTTATGATGGCATGATATGGCATGGAGGATCTCCTTGTTATGTTTATTAATATTTAATTAGCTACAAAAAATATTTTCATGCAAAAAGAGGTGTCTAAAATAGAACTTTGAGTCCAAAAATAAAAGCTAGCTTTGAAAATAATTCAAGTTATCTTTCCATGTAAAAATCCCAATTTGAAAAATACATAAGTCAGACTTTTACAACTTTTTAAGTCTTTATCAGTTTTTCCAAAATGAACCATACAATTTTCACTTCATGATTTTACACTTTTATCAATTCATATTTATTAAAATGAAAAGTGCAATTTTCACTTGTGATTTTTTTAACTTTCACATTATGAAAAATTTAAAGTGTAAAATATGTTTTTCTCTTTCTCAAAAGAGTTACAAAAATATAGTTGTACGTCTATAATTACAACTTATAATGTTTTTGAAATGAAACTACAAATGGCATGAAAAATTTTAATCAGAGAAAAGATCAATCAATATACAAAACTTATTCAACTTTCTTGTCATTCCTATCCTATAATTTCTTAGTATATGCATCAACGGCCTTGAAAATTTCATGCATTCATTTTGGATCCAACCCAAATGACTGTATGTGAGAGGCTACATAGTATGCTTGTAAATTGAATAATTCTTTCTTAAAAGTCTTTATTCCCTAAATTTCTATTCTCATATTATCAATTTCTCTTTCATATTTGAAAAATTGGTGGATATAACTTAGGGTGAAGACTATGTCCTTTGTAGATTATTTCTCAACTATTCTCTTGAAGTTATTTTGGACCTCTTCCACCTGAAGGATAATATTCATATCATCTACTATTTTTCATGACATTGTGTTCATCATTACATTAATGTCATATAATACATCAACCATTTTATCATGATCTTCTTTGGCTTGGTGAGTGACATCTATTAATATTCTAACCCAAAATTGAGAATCCCTATGGATTTCCTCATGCTTAGTTTCAACATTCAATATTTTTTAGTAATGAGGATATCTGTGTCAAGTGAGCCTACAACTATAAAATTGGGATAATACAAGTTTGAATTTTAAATCTCTCCTTCATACTTATTGACCTATTATTTTAGTATATTCTTCTTATCCTTGTTATTTCATATTTTTCCATCATTGCTACGATGATCTTGTTGCCTTTAGTAATTAATTCCTCTAACCATTCTTTTATATCTATTCTCATGTGATCCATCTCTTAGACTAAATCAATAAATTATTGGTCAAAAAAATGATTGATTGGTTGCATTACCTATGACTTTTGTGATTATCTACTAGATTGTGTTAATTATTTTAATGCATCTATAAGCCACTCCAATTACTTCTTGAGGTCATCCTTGGTGGCCTTGTCATGATCTATTATCTGAAAGAGAGAGTTGATGTCATTCTATACATCATTTTTAAGTCCCTCCATTTTCCATCCAAGGTGGATCTAAGAAATATTATAATCTCCCACCATAATATTTTATTTTAATTTGTCAAGTGGGTGAACTATAATTTCAACATACCATTCTCCATTATCATCATTGAATATCCTAGAGAGGGTAATGGGAATTGGTTTGGACATCTTCTTGACCTCTAAGAGATCAAAGTCCAATGTGCTAGGGTATATCATCTACTTTCTCTTCTTTCTTACTAACTGGGCTAGCTAGTTAGGAATAAACCCTTGCTATTTTGATACTATCACGAAAGAATTAGTAATTGATGTAGCTGCACTAGTTGACACTATGACCATAGATGATTTAAAATTAGATGTTGTCACTGGTTTCTTTCGATGTGCTCATGAAGGTTCAATTTTATCAATAGGATATAAATCAACATTTGCATCAAGTACTTGTGTTACTCCAACTTCAATTGATGGATATGTAGAAATAATGAGAGTAGATAAAGTGGGGGTAATGGGAAAAACTATGTCTATTGGGGGAGTAAAAGGTGAAAAAGACATAGGGATGATGAATTTGGGGATAGGTGGAATATTGGAAGCTAAATAATTGAGTGTATCCATCAAATGGGTAGGACCACTTAGGGTTGATGATAAAAGGAAGGAGAAAGGAGATGAAATTGGAATAGTACTCACCTCAAGAATTAGGGTGGCTATGAGACTAAATTTAGGATTATGAGTGGAATAGGAGAAATATAAGGTGGATTGGAAGCATAAGATTCCAATTATGGGGTAACTTGAGTGTCCATTTAACTCAGTTGAATTCTTTGTGCTTAGATTAATGTAGTGGGTATGGTATTTGGGATGATATGGGAGATGGAAGTTATAGGTGTAGGAGAAGTAGAAATAGGAGGTAAAGGTGTTCAAACTTCTAGAAAAATGGAAATGGGAGACAAAGCTATAGGATATGAAGTTGTAGAGCCTTGTGATATTACTACTATGTCTTCAAATGAGAGATCAATTGGTTGTTCTACAACTTCTTCTTGATTCTCGCTTATTTGCCTTGGTCTTCTTCTTCTTTTTCTTATCAAGATCTTTTGATGATTCTCCTAGACCTTATATAGATGGAGTGATCCCTTCTGATTTAAGATTTAAAATCTTTTCTTTGATCCTAATGGTTTCTCTTGTGACTTGTATTCCCTTACTCCTTAGATAATTGATAATTCTATTAATTACATGGGTTGTTCAATCAAAAATAGAAAGGGATTATGGAATTCACCACTTAATTGGTGATAAGGGTCATGTGATAACTTTTGTGTAATGAAATGGGTCCACTCTAGAGTCATCATCCACTAGATCATCTAGAACTGGTCATAAATCATAGTCCTTGATTTGTTGAAGAGACAATTTGGGATAATCTCTCATTTTGATAACTTTATCATCTCCAAAATATTTATAGTAATCTTCATAGTATGGCACATGAGAATATGTTATGAGTGACAATACACTAGTAATATTTACATACACATAAAAAATGGTCTATATTTCATAGTTTTTAATGTCATTTGACTCATCTCAGCCTCAACACACTTGGCCTTTATGAGGGATTCGCATGTGTATCAACCAATTAAAATTATTACATGTATCCCTACCTTCTATCATAAATATGATTATGTGTCTCCATGAGTTTCTTGACTAACTTAATTAGTGCCCATTTATTTCTCATATATTAGGGGAGAGTATAAGGATAACCACTGAATCCAATAGCCTTAATGTAAGAAAAGGTGAGGAACTATATGAAGTAAGAACCCCATTTTATAATTTCATCTAATGTTTCCTTTGATAACCTTATTCTCCCATGTTCCTTATCAAACATGATAATGATTTTATAGTTGAAATAATCATTCACTCTCCTAAAGTGATGTATACTAGCCTATAGTGTGAGATTAGGGTAGTAGTTTCATACTCTATCTCTTCAAGAATTATGTTGAGGCTTGGGAACAACCTTCCCTTAGCTAAGATGTATATAATGTAGGAGGTCATAGAATTTTCCTATTGTTTTCACCTCTATCAATTATTGGTGAAGGGAATCACTTATTAGTTGGGCCCAATAAATGTATTTCTTGTTATGTTATATGATATAGATATATTGGTACATCTACTCTTGATAACACTTAGCATTAGGATTGCTAGTGACCATGTACAATAGTGTGATAGTGTCCCCTACTTCATCAGTAAAATTAGTTCTATACGTGGTCTTTGATAACCTGGTGGAGGAATGCTTAGGTTACTTGAGCCACTATTTATTAAATATATTTTGACATCCATTTTAATTAACTTTAAAAAACTATGTGGATGTCTATGGAATTATATCTAGGTAACTCTCAAAATTTAGGAATTACAAATACTAAGCTAATAAAATCAAGGTTTAGATTTAGAATATTTTCCCATTTCTCATTATAGACCTCTCTTTTGTTAGGATCATAGTGTTGGGCCATTGTGAGGATAAACATAGGGATTTTTACTAAAAATGGGAAGGATGAATCTTGTGGAAGGCCAGAGTCATAGATACTCTAGATCTAGTCATTCTTAAATTATGCGCCTATCCTAGCAAAAAACTTTCCTATGTTAATATGACCTAAATTTGTATCTATTATCTTCATAACACAAGACTCTAGGATGAGAGTCACTCCAAGGCCCTTTTAATTTAAATTTGTTTCCTTATGAGGCATGGAAATGAAAGCTATTGATTATGAAAAACCAACTACGAAAGTTGGCAAAATCTGTAGGAGTTTGAAGCAATTCAAATCTTTGACAGAACTGGGAGGTGCTTAAAGCAATTGAAATTTTTATAGAGGTATAAGATGTTGGAAGTAAAATGGATTTATATAGATATGGAAGGTGTCTATGGCTAGTACACTTTCCACAAAGATAAAAATCTCATGGGGGGTGAAATGTGCTTTGATCAAGGGTAACCCCTATGAGGTTCTAGGGTGTTTGAGATAGATCCCAAGTCCATAGGGACATTGGAATATTCTAATTGTTTGAAAATGGTATTGCTTTAGGGATATTCCTTTGGATCAATAAAACCCTAGATTTTAACTATGAAATAGGAGGGGAAAACTCCAAGGCTTAATGATGATCACTTTGGGAAAAATATTCATACTAACATTCTTGAAATGAAACCCTAGAAACCCTAATCTTATGACTATAACTTATGGTCTAAATAACAATACACTGATTCCTAACCACATAAAAACCTAAAATTATGTTTTCAATAAATAATGATAACTCTATGGAAAAATGTTTTGCAAACCTTTCTTAGAAAATAGAAATAAAAATCTCAAAAATGTTTCAAAATATGAAAAACATAATAAATTTTTTAAGGGGAATGCCATGTATGACATAGATTAAGAGTTAAATAATTATCTAGGTACTTTCCTGCTTGTGTCTTGAGATATAATGGTGTGGCATAGGTGGCTAGAGCTCCAAAAATTGCACTTAGCATTTAAATAATGATAAATAAAAAAAATCCCTAAGTTTTTTAGTTTTATATGAAAAACATTTGCATTAAATGTGGCAATGGTGGTTGGTGGTGGAACTAGGAGATGCTTAGGGTAGGTCCTATGTCCACAAGAGGTGTATGTCTTAGTTTGGTAGAAGGCAAAACTTTGTGGGCACTTTTCATGTTTTGCTACCATGTAAAGTGTACTCGAGGTTATACACTCTAGGGAAGGGTGTTTGGTGGAAGGTGGAACCCACAAAGCACTATACACATTTGAAAAAATGCAAAACATTCATGGGGTTACACATTCTACCAAAGGGTATATAAGAATTAGTTTGTGGAAGATAGGACCTGGCATGTACTTTGCACATTTGTAAAGGTTCAAATTACTCCATGTGTTTTGAATTCTACTAAAGGAGGTTGTAATGGTTTGGCATATTTGAATCCCATCATGTACTTTACACATTTTCAAATGTGTAGAGTAAATGATAAGTTCCAAATTCTATTGGCTTAGGTGTTTGGTAAGATGTGGAGCCCACAATATATTTTGCATATTTGTAGACATACAAAGTACATGGTGAGTTCTATGTTTTTTCAGTCTTGGGTGTGGTGCTTTATGGGATCTATAACTTGTAGAGTAATTTGCACAAGTATAAATTACATTCAAAGTTATAGGTTTTACAATTCAAAAGGGAATGATGGGCCTATGGTGGTTCTCAAGTTTTTTTCTAAAAAATAAATGGGGTCTCACTTAAGATATCAGATGTAATGATATTTTTGGGATAAAAATATCAAGATTTTTGGTGACCTCTATGGGATGATTGCCTACTAATTATTTCAATTGAGTAGCCTTATAAGAAATTGGGCATGGAGTCAACCTAATTCTAACAAACTCTAACCTAGAAAAGAACAAATTGGGACTTATTGAGACACAAAAAATATAAATATAGAGAAACAAAATAGGAAAAATAACAACACAACCTAAGAATCAAAACTCATAATGAGTTGACCCATGCATAATCACTTATTATAAAACACCGCTAACCCTACTATATATAAAATTTAATTTTTTTGGAATGAATTCCTATCTGAAAAGAAAGCTTTGAGGTATATCCCATTGACTATGATAGGCAATTATTCTCCATAAATCTTCGAGAGATGGAATGCATTAGCTCCTTATCACTGAGTAATAATTAAAAGAACACTCCAAATCACATCAAACTCAGTATATTTGCCCAATTTAGCCTTATCTACATCCCACTTGAGGACCATATCTCCTTAATTAAAGTTCCTTTTAGATGCCTTTTTATCAAAATTCTTCTTGTTTTGTACCTAATTTGCTTCCAAGACTTTCATTGATTGATTCATGAGTTCTTCAAGCTCCATAAATTTAGCTAGCCTTATAGTCATTTCAACATTATCAATTGATTCCAATTGGTGGCTGAGCTCTAAATATGGTATCTCAATTGATAGTGGTACTCATGTTTCTCTTCCATAGACTAGAATGAAATTTGAATTGTCTATGGCTCTTTTTTATGTAATCATATCAGCCCATAGTGCTTATTTTAGTTTCATATGCCATGTCGTCTAGTTATCCTCCATAGTATTTTTGATGATTTTGATAAAGTTTTTATTGGTTAAGTTAGCCAAGCCATTAATTTAAGGGTAATAGTTAGAATAAGTTCTCAAATATAGATTATGCTTGACAAACCATTTACTAACTTATGTGCCCATTAAAGCTTTAGTGTTATTAGAGATAATGGTATAGGGTACACCAAATATTGACACTATGTTGTCCATAAAATTTATAAATTAATCCTTTGTAGAAATTTTTAATGCAACTATTTTCATCCATCATATAAAATAATCTATTACAGTGAGAACCCATTTGTGCCCTATGCTTGATGTTGGGTTGATCATGCCTATAAAATCTAATCCCCATTGAGTGAATGGCTAATATGTTTGAATTGTTCTAAGAAGAAGGGTAGATAACTTTTGTTTTTTGGTGAATTAACACACTTTTCATAGCTCCTTACTCATTGGTGGGAATCTTTGAATAACATAAGCCAAAAATTAAATCCTCTCATTATCTTGATGGCCATGGTTCTTACATAGAAATGGCCTCATGATGGGCCATTATAAAATTATTGGAGTACCTTAGGGACTTGGTCATACTTAATACATATCAACATAACTCCATTCATATCCTTCTAAAATAGTATTCCATCAACTCAAACATATGAAATAGATTGAAGTTAGAAATACCTTTTATTTGACTGCTAGAAGTCATAGGGGTATTCATCAATTTTGAAAAAAAAGTCATGTCTTGAATCTAGTTGTTAAACAAAGGTGGATTGGCTAATTGTGGTGTATTTTGAGCATACACTATGTCAGATACTACTTCATTAGTCTCTATGTCAGAAGCTAGTTGCTCATACAATCTTTTTCATTTTATGAGCTTGGTGATCATGAAATCCACATCATATTCCATGACCTTTGTAATCCATCTTTTTATTTTTTTATTTATCTCCCTACTCAGTAAGAACTCTTTGATGCTTTGGTGACTCACCATCAGATATATTTTGTTTTTGGAGAGTACACGTCTAAACTTTTTGATAGATTTGATTACCACATATACTTAGTTCTCCAAAAATCTATGATTTTATTTGTAATATTTCAATGATTGGCTGAGGAAAGATATCAACTATTTCAAATCTTCTTGATTATGTTGAGTCATAATGGCTGAGATGCTTCCTTCCCCTCCAAATGCATAGAGAATAAATTATTTCTCATAATTTGTGTTGCCTAAGGTAGGATCTTGGGAAATAGCCTTTTATATGGCCTCAAATCTATATTTTACCTCCTAAGTCTAGTTAAAAAGAGATCCCTTCTTTATCATTATAGTAAGGGGTTTTAACATAAGAGAAAAATTTGGTACAATTCTTCTCACAATGTTGATCTTCATAAAAAATCTATGTAGCCGTTTCTTTTGGCTTGGTATTGTTAATGCATATATGGCTCTAACTCATTTAGGGTCTATTTTAAGACCCTCTTTTGACACTATGTGTCCCATTAGCTCCCCCTCATATATTTCAAACATGCACTTCTTTGGATTAAGGTAATCCCCAAATTTACTACACCATTCAAAAATTTCCCTCAAGTGGTCTAGATGTGCATCATCATGCTTTGAATATATTGTAATATCATCTAGATATACTAGAATTATTTAATTTATCAGACCTTTGAATTCTATATCTATGGATCTTTGAAAAGTCTTCCCTACATTTGTTGGAATAAATGACATCTTCTTGTATTCATATATGCCCCATTTTATGGTGAAGGTAGTCTTAAATTGGTCTGATTCATGCACTAGGATTTGGTTATAACCAGAATAACCATTTAGGAGGGAAAACTTTTAGATCTTGATATTATTTGAAAAAATTATTCCATAGGGGCTATAGGATAATCATATTTAAACAACACTTTATTTAGGTATCTAAAGTCCATGCACAACTATATTTTACCATTATAATTTCTAATAGGGACTAGATTTTCTACCCAAGATGAGTGTTTGATAGGAAATATTATATTATCCTCTATCAATTTAGAGAGCTCTCTTTTCATTAGAGGTTTAATCTCTAGATTGATAGGTATCTATTTTTTTTTGATAGGCTTTATATTTGGATACAATTTTATAGTGTGTTGGTCTAATTTTGGATCAAATCCTTTTATATCATGATAAATCTAAACAAATTTATCATCAAAAACTTGACATAAAAGAAAAAAACATCCAAGTCATTGCATACCTTCCCTATATTAAGGGACATGCCTTATGAGATGATGACCATCTTTTAATTTTCTTCATTCACCATGATTTTCTTTTTCTCACACCTTAAATAATCAATATAATGTTGGAAATATGATTGTCATTTATGTTAAAAGGGACATTATGAGCATGTCATTATTTTTTAGGACTAAATATGGTGATTGGGGGATATGCAAAGCATTCTATTAGAGGTTAATAATGATTTGAATGCTTGTGTGCATGATTAGAATTCATCCATTTATTCATATTGATTATCTAGACATTTTAGGTCTATGATAGGAAAACATGATAAGGCAAACTTTTGACATCACCATTACCACATGTGAATGAGTATGGGGGATTTGGTCACATGGTTGTGATCACATTAATCCCTAGTTATTATGTGATAGATTTGAAGACATGTGATGAAGTATAGTTAAGGTTAAGAGGATGCAAAGTTGGTTACTAAGACAAAAATCACTAAGTTTTTATATTGAGCCAAATTTAAAAAAGGGCTAAACAGAGCTAAGTAATAATATTAATGAGGTCAACATTCACACACATAGGCATGCCAAGATAAAATGATCACATAGATATATTAATTTTTATGCCTATATTATATGTGTTTAATATCAGGTCACATGATGTAGTGTGACAAAATATATTCTTGAGAAAAGTATGGCTCTAGGACATTTTAATAGTTTTTCCCAGCACCCAGTCAAAATTACAAGTTAAAAGATAAAGATAACTAGCACTTTTATGATGTCATATCTTACACATATGAAGGCTTCAGGAGAAGATGGATATATGGATATAATGCCCTCTATAAGAGGATCATATGCACTAATTTTTAGGTCATTTGACTAAGTGTTACAAGAGTTATGTGAGATCAAATTTTTCCTTCTAGGTAAGTTTAAGGCATTTCTAACTCTATGACAGAATAATTTGAGTGAACATATTAATGGCATTATATCTAAAACATGTGAAAGTTTAAATAAGATATTAGCATATACATTTGTTCATTGTCATGCCTATTTTATATGGTTCAAATTCTATACCAAGAGGTTGAGTGAAGCAGAAGATATGAAGGTGAAAAGTTATACTTCTAGGCATATATGATATTCTCCCCATACATAGACAAATCTTCTAAATATAAAGTTTGAGAAAGTATCAAAGTGATAAATAGAGTGAATTGGTACCAAGATTATATGATGAAATGAGATGAAGACAAGTGGTTAAAGCTTAAATCTTGATCAATGGCTACCACTTAATCATACATTAAAGATCCATTGAAGTATAGTAAAGTCAAATTGTCAAAGGTATCTCTACTAGTGACAAGTGCCACAATCACAAAGCTTGAATAGTAAATCTATTATGTGATTTAAATTTAATAAGTCAATGAGAAATGAAAGGATACCAAGTGTCTCAATAGTGGGAACTGATAGCAATGTGCAGAAGGCATACACTAATGCTAAGTGTCACATTTTTTAGGGTTAAGCAGAGATAAAGATTGAGCTTGTTAAAATATTTGATGGTGAACTAATTATCATGTAAAGGAGATATAATAGAGTGAGTAGACTCATGTGAGATTATTTGATTGAAATTTAACAATATAGTGGCAAGTTAAAGACTAAGAAGATTCAAGTAGATTGACAAAGTGTAAGAGATCCAAAGGCTCAGGAAGTAATGAGATGAAATGAAGAGCTTGACTTTTAACATCTAGGTAGAAGTAGATATCAAGATAGTATGTATATATAACTATATGCATAATCTCAAATCAAGAATATTGATGAACACATTTTAAGGTTGACAAAGCTAAAGTTTGAAAGCATAAAAAGATTAGATAGATATCGTGAGCTTTTCAAAATGTGATCAAATGGATGCATTTTAAAGTTGATCTATTTGAATATGGACCATTAGATTATGGTTCCAAACTTTAGATCAATGATCAATATTTAAATATATGTCGAGGCTAGTTTTTAGATGTAATAACATGTAGGTTAACCCTAAATCATGATACAAACAATGAGATTGATCAATGTAACCAACTAAATCTATGTAAATGTATATATGCATAAAAAATAGAGTCCAAAAAATGTTATAAATAATAAAAAGACCATGATTCATGGTGGTGGAACTAAGATTAATATGTGGTAAATTTATACTTCTAGTTGTAATGAAATAAGTCCAAAATAGAGCATGATGTGTTGCAGTCCAAGTGTGAACACACAGTAGATGTCAAGATATGGAACCTTAGATATATTACTTATATATATGACATCTAAGACATAATAAAAAGTTTCTCAAACTATTGTTATTGATCACAATCAAATAAAGAGATGTAGAAATCAAAATTTTAATGAAGTGTGTCGAATAGATATATATAGAGACACAAATGTAGAGTGGTAGATTGGAAGTGAAGAGAGATGAAGTCTAGAGCATGATCAGTTATAGATTAGACCTATAATAGAGAACATAATGATTGGTTTAATTTATGAATATATGCTATAATCTATATGTATAACTTCATAGAATAATTTGATAGGTTGGTGCCATCAAATAAGTTGATTTGGTGCTCAACTTAGCGAGTAGGTACTTCCTTAGAGTTGAATCTCTTAAATCAGGGGATTGGTGTCTCCTTAGGATTAGTGTCCTTAAACATTTTAAATAGTGAGGTTACTTATTATGATTCTTGATTATAATGGTAGATTCTAGAAACTATTCTCATGGTGGTTTTTCCATATTGGGTTTTCCACAATTTATCTTATGTTGAGTCTATTTGTGTGTTTGATATCTCTACATATAGTTTTAATCTATGTTAAAAGGTTTTAAAAAGGACTAAGTTAATTAATATACTGATTCAACCCATATTGATATATATTTATGTTCCAATAATTGGTATCAGAGCCCAGGTTCCTTAGAAGAAACTTAATCAACTTAGGTAGATCTTGGAACAATGAACATAAATGGCTAGTCAAGAAGGATCTTCAGCAAAAAAAGAACCTCTCTTCAATGGATAAAACTTTGTGTTTTTGAGCATAATAATGGAAACTTATATATATTCATTAGGGTTTGATGTATGGATGTCTATAGTAAATGGATATACATACCTTGCTACAACTCCTACTGATCAGGCTACCAAGAAGGCATATGAGAGCAATGCTAAGGCAATGAATCCTATTCTTTGTGGATTGTCTATTTAAGAGTTTATCAAAGTTATGAATTATCAAAATGCACAAGAAATATATAAAAATCTTAAGAACATCTATGAAGGTGATGACAAGGTAAATCAAGCTAGGTTACAAACTTACAAAGGCATGTTTGAGAGACTTAAGATGAATAAAAAGGAGAATATTCTAGATTACCTCCTCAAGGTAGATGAAATAGTAAATAAAATTAGAGGACTTAGAGAGGAAATGAAAGAATAAATCATTATCAAAATGGTCTTAATATCTTTTCCATCAAGACATGATTCTAAAATGTGTACAATATAGGAAGCAAGAGATCTAGAGAAGCTCATTATTGATGAGTTTCATGGAACTTTCACAACCTATAAAATGAGAATGGGAAATACAAATACCTTAAAGAGAGAAGTTACATTCAAATAATCCAAACCAATGAAGGTAAAATCACCTACATCTAGATCTAAGGAGACTGATGAAGAGGAAGCCAATTTTTTTAGAATATTAAAGAGAGGATATAGAAAGTACAGAGGTAATTTAACCTTTAAATACTTTAATTATGGTAAATTAGGAAATTTTGCTGCTAAATTCCCTCATAATAGAAAAGATAACTTTGAAAAAGTAGAGAGTAATAAAAGGGTGAAACCCTACTATCCCAAGAAGAAGAAATTCTTCAAAAACAAGAAAGGTCTATACATAAAAGAAGATAGTGATTCAATGGATTAAAATGTTAGTTCTAATGATGACCATGACTATGCTTTTATGGTTGAGGAAAAGGAAGTCATATTCATGAAAATAGAATCAACTTCTATGGATCAAGAATAAGTTGAAGACTTAGATGAATAAGAAGAAGGAAAAGTAGATCTAGAGTGTGAGCTCATCTTTGCTTTAGAAGAAATTGATAATCTAAGAAAAGAGAGATAAAAATAGATGAAGCTTGCACAAAAATAAATTGATAAAATGTCTAAAATTCTTAAGAAATCTGATCAAATGATAGTGAGTATAAAGATACAAATTGAAGAGGCTAACATAATAGAAAACATAGTCAAACTTAAACTACAATCTAAATCTCACGAGTTCATGAAGTTAGAATCAGATGTAGTGGTTTTGAGAAAATATCTTAAAATATCCAAAGGTCTACTAAATAAAATTATAAATTTGATATGAGGATCAGACATTTTTAATTAATTGATCAACTCTCAAAATCCTTCAAAATAGAGATCAAGTCCTGGTTATGAAAAGGTGAAAAGTTCCATAACTAGTGCATCTACTAACCTATATGAAAACTTCAAAGCAAAAGGAGAATCTAGAGAAAATAAAGAGAGAGATTATAAGGATACAAAGACAAAATCAAACATAGTTGATGTGTAGAAAGCTGAAGGAGAAAAGAAGCCTAAAGATAAGAAGAAGACAAAAGTAATTGATGTAGATGGATACATCAAAATGAGAGGCTTTAATAAGCTAGAGTTTAAAAGAGCTCCTCATGATGCACCATGAAATTATATGACCATGTATTCATCATCTTTATATGGTTATTTTTATAACTATAATTAGTTTGGTCATAGGGCTATTGATTGTAGAGTTATACCTAAAAGGAGAAAAACAATTTTAAGTAGAAACTCATTTGCTCCTTTGTTAGATACAAATGTAATATGTTATAATTTAAATAACTTTGGTCACACAACTAAAAATTGTAGAACTAGCTTTGTAAGATCAAAATTACATAATGTAAAGAAAGGCATGCCTCCCAATGTGAACAAAAGTTCAAAAGTTTATGAAAAGAAGCCAAATAAGTAACCCAAGGATCTGTGAAGAGTGAAAAATCAATCCATGATTGCTTAAAATGCACTCCATGGCAAGGAACCAAATTTATGGGTTATAAATAATGGTTACTCAAAGCATATGACTGGTGACAAGATCAACGTCATCAAATTGAACAAATGTAATGAAGTATATACAATCTTGGGATATAACATAGTAGTAAAGATCAAAGGTAAAGGAACTTTAAACATAGATGGAAAACTACCTACACATGATATACTTTATGTTTAAGGTTTGAATCATAATCTGATAAGTTTTAATGAAATATGTGATAATGGATATAAGGTCACATTTTATGCAAAAGGTTACAAGTTAAATATATCTATAAGACTGGTTGCAGAATGGAAAAGGAATGAAAGCAACATCTATAATCTTATTGATGTGAATTGTAATAGTTGCCTGATAGGAAAGATTGATGAGAGTTGGTTATGGCATAGAATAATGGGTTATGTCAACTTTGATAACCTAGTCAAAGTGAGCTAATATAAGTATGTTAGACACATGCCTAAGATAACCAAACCTAAAAACACTACTTTCAAGGAATGTCAACTAGGCAAGTAAACAAGGGTCAATTTTCAAATAAAAGAGTATGTAATTATAAAGACTTTAGAGTTAGTTCATACTAATCTTTGTGGTCCTACTAATACAAGAATATCTAAAGGAGAAAAATACTTCATGTTATTTATAGATGATTACTCAATAATGACATGGGTAGCCTTTTTGAAGGACAAGTCACAAACATTTAAGAGATTCAAGATCTTTAGAGCCATGGTATAAAATGAGATTGGACAAAACATCAAATGTTTAAGATATGATAAAGGTGGATAATTTGCCTCAAATGATTTCATAGAGTATTGTAAGAAGCATGGGATCAAAAGTCATTACTTTATAGCAATGACTCCATAGTAACATGGAGTTGTTGAGAGAAAGAATAGGATAATCAATAATATGGCCTTAACAATGCTAAAAGAGTCCAAGTTACCTGATGGATATTAAAGAGAATACATCAAAACAATAGTATACATCTTAGATAGAGTTCAACTAAGGTTAAATAGTGATAAAACTTGATATGATCTATGGTATGGAAATCTTGACTCTATTAAGAACTTCAAAGTATTTAGAAGCAAATGCTACATCAAGGAAAAAGAGTAAAAATTGGGTAGCTTTGAATCAAGATGTGATGAAGGGATATTTATTAATTATTCCACTCAAATAAAATCCTATGTATTTTAAAATAAAAAGATACACAAGATTTTAGAGAGCATTAATGTCAATGTTGAAGAAAGATTAAAATATGTTGAACCTGACAAGGAAATTAGTATTAAAGAATCAAATATTGAAGAAGTAGATAATGAAGAGGTTGAGGAAATTAATGAAAAGACACCTCCAATATTTGTTCAAAAGGATAATCCTAAAGAGCAGATAATTAGCAACAAGAGTGAAGTCATTTAGACAATGAGAAGAGTTGCATTGAACAAAGAGCAAGTAATTTTTACTCTAATGTTTAAAATTGAGCCTAAGGGCTATGTTGAAGCCAGAAAGGATGAGAATTGGATAAAATCCATGGAATAAGAATTGAGCCAAATTGAAAAGAAAAATACTTGGCTATTAGTTCCAAGACCTTTAAATAAGAATGTGATAGGTATAAAATGGGTCTATAGAAACAAGCTCAATGAGGATGGATATTTTATAAGGAATAAAGGAAGATTGGTGTGAAAAAGATATGCACAATGTAAGGTCATAGATTTTTAGGAAATATTTGCTCCAATTTCTATATTGGAATCCATAAGAATGTTTCTAGTATTCTCTATTTTCACAAAGTCCAAAGTATATCAAATGGATGTCAAGTCTACTTTTTTGAATGGGAAATTAGAAAAGGAAGTCTATATTGAAAAACTAGAAGGCTTTTAGTTATCAAAGGTTGAAGATTATGTGTGTAGACTGAAGAAACATTTGTATGGTCTAAAACAGGCACCAAGAGAATGGTATTCAATATTGGACCAGAACCTATAATAATAAGGTTTCAACAAAGGATGTGCAATCAATAATTTATATTTCAAATCAGAAGGTGAGAAAATGTTAATTATTATTGTTTATGTATATGAAATCATCTTTGGTGGTAGAAATAATAAAATGTGTAAAGAATTTTCTACACCAATGCAAAGTGAGTTTGAGATGTCTATGGTAGGAGAACTTTCATTCTTCCTTGGTCTAAAAATAACATAATCTAATGAAAGGATATTTATATCCAAAAACAATTATGTAAAGGAAATCCTCAACAAATTTGGAATGGAAGATAGCAAACTAGTTAGTAATCCCATGATAAATGGATACAAGTTGAGCAAAGAGGACGATTCCCTTGATGTAAATCAGACAACATAAAGATCAATGATAGGTTACTTGTTATACCTAACTATATTAAGACCTAATATCATGAAAGTAGTGTGCATGTCTACAAGATTTGAAGTTGATCTTAAAGAGTCACATGTCAATGTAGTGAAAAGCATCATTAGATCCATTAAGAACATAATTGATTATGGCCTATGGTACCCTGCAAGTAAAGATTTCACTTTGACAACTTATACAAATGATGACTGGGTAGAAAGTGTGGATGATAGGATAATCACTAGAGGTGGTGAATTTTAACTTAGAAATATACTTATTTCATGTTTGAACAAAACTCAAGAGTTAGTTACACTTTATATAATAGAAGTAGAGTATGTAGCACTAGTGACATGGTAAACTCAATTTTTGTGGATGACGTAAACTCTAAAAGACTTAAAGGTAGAGTACAAGACATCCATATCCATTTTTTGTGATAATTCAAGTTTTATTAATAGATAAAATAATATAGTGATGCATTCTAGAAATAATTACATATTAATAAATTATCACTTATTAAGAGAAAGGGTTATAGATCAAGATGTTAGAGTGGAGTATGTACCAACTTAGGATCCAATTAAAGATATATTCACCAAAATTATTCCCAAGGAGAAATTTGAGTATCTAAGACATAAGTTGGGAATGGTGGCTCCTACATCACATCACTAGATCATAGTGATATGGCATGAGTCTAGGGGAGTCTCATATAATATTTGTTAATCCATGGAAGAAGAGAGAAAAGGAAACTCGGGTATGCATACTTTTGAAAATTCCTAATGAGTTGATGGTTGTAGATTATTAGACAAACTCATTTATCTAATAAGGGGGTAGAAACATTTGGATAAATATTTAGAAAGAATCCCATCTCCATTGATGTCAAAGGGGGATAAAAAGTACAAATGTTCTCTGTGGGAGAAATAAAGCAAAATTGTCTCTACAAAATTTTGGAGCAAAAGTGAAAATGACAAAGGAGTAGAGCAATTGTCCAAGTTGAGTATTAGGAAAATGTGGCATTATCTAAGGGGGGGAATTTTTGGTATGAATAGACTCAATTTAAATTCATCAGAAGACAATACAAGCAATTCTAGATAAATAATAAATTACTAGAAAATCAGAGCATTTAGTTTGCCATCAATGACAAAGGGGAAGATTAGTCAAAATATGATTGTCATTGACATCAAAAGGGACATTATGAGCATGGAATTGATGTTTAGGACTTAATATTTTGATTAAAGTATACCCAAAGGATCATATAAGAGGTCAAGAATTATTGGAATGCTTATGTGCATGATTTTAATTCATCCAATTATTCATATTGATCATCTAGACATTTTGGGTCTATGATAGGAAAATATGAGAAGGTAGTTTGCTAGCATCATCATTGCCACATGTGAATGAGTATAGGGGAATTGGTCAAATGGTTATGATCACATTATTCCCTATTTATTATTCACTAGATTTGAAGACATGAAATGAAGTGAAGTTGAAGTAATTGGGATGCAAAGTTGGTTACTAAGACAAAAATCACTATGTTTTTATACTTAGCCAAATTTACAAAAGGGATAAACAGAGCCGATTAGGCATATTTATGAGGTCAGTGTTTGCATACATGGATGTGATAGGGAAAAATTATCACATGGGTCTATTCATTTTTGTGCTTATATTATATTCACTAAATCTCAAGTCATGCAATCAAGCATGACAAAAGATATTCTTGATAAAAGTAGTGATTCAAGACATTTTGACAGTGTTTTCCAACACAGTCAAATTTATAGGTTGTAAGATAAAGATAAGTATTAAATTTGATGATGCCACATATTTCACATATAAATTATTTAATATTATATGGATATATGGATGGAATCCCCTATGTAAGAGGATCATATGTGCTAATTTCAAGGTCATCCAACTAAGTGTGATAATAGTTATGTGAGATCAAAGTTTGCCTTCTAGGCAAGTTTGAGGCATTTATAGATTTTTGATAGAATAATTTGACTGATAATATTAATGGCATTATATATCACACATGTGAATGTTTTAATAAATAATGAGCATATGGGTTTGTTCATTTTCGTGCCTAGTTTATATGGTTCAAATTTTAGACTAGGTGGTTGAGTGAAGTAGAAGATATGAAGGTGCAAAGTTAGCCTTCCAAGTATATTTAAGATGGTCCCCATATTTAGACAAATCTTCTCAAGGTAAATATTGAGAAAGTATCAAAGATATCAATAGAGCATGTTGGCTATAAGATGCCAAGATGAAATGAGATGAAGATAGGTGGTCAAATTTTAAAGATTAATCAACAACTATCGCTTAATCATAGGTTGAATATCCAAAGAATCATAGCAAAGTAAAATTATTAAAGTCACCTTTGCTAGTGACAAGTGTCACAATAAATAAGCTTGCACACTAAATCTATGGTTTGGTTTAAATTTAATATGTCAATGTGCAATGTAAGGATGTCAAGTGTCTCAATAGTTATAACTAATAGCAATGTGAAAAAAAATAGCAATGTAAATGAATAAAAAACTATATAAATGGTAAAAATACTAGGAATCATGGTGGTGCGGTTGAGTTAAAGACATGGGAAATTTATAG
This sequence comes from Torreya grandis, assembly GCA_037957365.1. Taxonomy (NCBI): domain Eukaryota; kingdom Viridiplantae; phylum Streptophyta; class Pinopsida; order Cupressales; family Taxaceae; genus Torreya; species Torreya grandis. The sequence goes on along the minus strand of JARHVA010008828.1, from coordinate 341,065 downwards.
TTTAAGTTGTAATGAACTGAGTCGACAACAGAGCATGATGTATTACATTCCAAGTCTAAACACGTAGTAAATGCAAATATTCAAAAACCTAGATTGATTGCTTATATATATGACATCTATGACACAAGAAAAAGTTATTGGAACCATTGTTATTGAGCACACTTGAATAGAGAGAGAGGTAGAAATCAAAAGTTTAATGAAGTGTGTCATATATATATATATATATATATATATAGAAGTAGAGAGGTAGATTGGAAGTGAAGAGAGATGAATTTTATATCATGATTAGTTATAGATCAAACCTGTAACAAAAAATAGAAATATTAGATTCATTTATGAATCTATGTTATAATCTAGAGTTTTAGCTCCATAAAACAATCTAATAGGTTGGTAACATCATATAAGATGATTTAGTGCTTAGATTAGGGAGAAGGTGCTTCCATAGAGATGCAACTCTTAAATTAGGGTATTGGTGCTTCCTTAGGATTAGTGTCCTTAAACATTATAATCAATGAGGTTCCTTACTATGAGGCTAGATTAGAATGGTGTATTCTAGTAGCTATTCTCATGGTGGTTTTTCCCATATTGGATTTTCCATGGTATATCTTATGTTGAGTCTATTTGTTTATTTGGTATCTTTGTATATAGTTTTAATCTATGTTAAAAGGGTTTTAAAAGTACTAAGTTAATTAATATATTAATTCACCACCCTCTCAATATCTAGTTGTGTTCTAACACATAATTGAAGATATTTTCTAGTGTAATTAGACCCATAGGTAACATGCTAATTTTTAGCTAAATAATCTAATCTCTATATTGGTCTTATAGTCTTGGTGTCTTCTTATCTAAAAACTTGGACTAATCTCTCATAAAATTGACAATCTACTCATCACTATCAAACAATTTCCAATTATTTGCATTATTTAGGATAAATGGCCATACGATCAACCTCACGTGCTAGCAATTCTTATTTTTTATTTTTATTGGTAGGTTATATTGGGACCCCACCAAGGCCATATATTCAACATATTTACTCTATGCCCTTGGTAATAATTAAAAATTCAAGGTGGTAAAATATTCTAATAGGCCCCAGACTCTATGTCTGCAGGACCTTAGAAAATTGTTTTTGGTTACACTTTTTTATCTAATTTGGTAAATGATGAGCTCATTGTCACCAAAAATCTATAAAAGCTTGATTCCTCTATCTTTGGGTAATTAGAGGTCTAAAATCAAGGATTCATATCTAGATATATTATTGGTATATCTATATTAAATTATGAACAAGTATAAGTAGCTCTCCTTCTATGGGGAAATCAATAAAATTATTGTACCCACAACATTTTTGCTTCTTGAGCCATCAAAAAATGATTGCCACATGCCTTCAAGATCTTTGGCTGGTTTGACTAAATTTGAGATAATTGCATCTTTACCATGAATTAAATATGTCCCTAACCCTATTTCCTATACATAATCATAAGGGTTAAATTGAAAGGTTGATCCCCATTCATCCAAATGAGTGTCTAGAATCTCTTATATGGGTGTTAAATCCCCATGATTCATTTCCTCTTGATCTTGTAATGTAAAATTCATTTATATAGAAAGGATAGGATTGTATGGATCCATATGATTTTTTTCTATTAGTTAATCTCTTATTATTACTCTATATCTATATCTCATTTTGAGTAACATGTGAGACCAAATTGTAGATAGATATCCTCCCATCTTTGTGGTGAAAGCTCTTTAAATATAAATTACAAAGTAAGGGGGAAGATCTATGACTAAAATGTCTTGAGAAATTGATGGGTCTAGGAAGCATGAATAGTGAGGTTTAGTCCTTTTATTTTTCTCACTATTTAAACAATAGTCACATCTAATTTCACTACCCCTTTATTGATGGGTGTATATTTTATTCCTAAATATTTAACTATTTTCTTAGTCATTACTAAACCACTAGCCCTAGAATCTACCATATAATTATGAACCAGATGTTTCCCTATTATTAGTGAAAGATAGAAGGGGAAGCCTTACCACTTTTGCCTATTCTGGTATCAACTTGTGGTTGACACAAATTAGTTTCAGCCATAAGTCCCTTGGATGGAACTTTTACTAATATCTAGAAATTTGTTAAAGCCTTTTGCAGCAAGTCCCTTTGCATAGGTATAGATAGGGATTCCTCCATAGTGAAATTCAAATTAGTTTTCTTAATTTTTTCAACTATAATGAAAGTGATATTACCAGCCTTGGCCTATGATTTTTTAGGAATGACATCCTCTTTTATTAGCAGTAGAGTTAGAGATTTTGCCTCCTTCAGGTGGAAGATGTACATAATAAATTCAAGATAATAATTGAGAAAGAATCTACAAAGGATAATCTTCACCCTAAGTTCTATCCACTACTTTCTTAGGTATGAAAGAGCAATTGATAAGATGAGAATAGAAATTTAGGGAATATTGAATTTTAGGAAGGAATTATTTGTTGTACAAGTAGATCATGTAGCATCTCACATCTACTCTTGGAAGTTGGTTCTAGAATGAATTCAAGAAATTTTTAAGGCCTTTGATGCATATATTGATAAACTGTAGGCCAAGAATAACAAGAAATTTGAAGAATTTTTAGATATGGATTGATCTTTTCTCTAAATAAATATTTTTAAATGTTTTAAATAACATTTGTAGTTTCATTTCAAAAACATTATAAGTTGTAATTATAGATGTACAACTATATTTTTATAACTTGTTCAAGAAAGAGAAAAACATATTTTACGCTTTATATTATTGATAATGTGAAAGTTGAAAAAATAACAAGTGTAAATTGCACTTTCCATTATAACAGATATGAATTGATAAAAGTGTAAAATCATGAAGTGCAAATTACATAGTTCATTTTGGAAAAAGTGATAAAGACTTAAAAAGTTGAAAAAGTATCACTTATGTTTTTTCAAGTTGGGGTTTTTGCATGGAAAAGTAACTTGAATTATTTTCAAAGTTATCTTTTATTTTGGAACTCAAAGTTCTATTTTGGGTGCCCCTTGTTGCATGAAGAGATTTTTTGTAGCTAACTAAAGATGAAGAAACATTGGATGGAAATATAGCATACCATATCACACCATGATAAGCCATTCTACCTCAAGTATCATTCCCATCCATTTTATGTCACTTTTCAACCATTTCATGAATCTAGGATGCCATAAATAGAAGAACTCACCTATTCTAATTGATGGTTCTAGATCTGTATGATTTTCTTATTGGGCATTCAAGTTTGGACAACTACATCTCATCTATGAGATATGTTTTTATAAAAATGGGTAAAATCCATGGCCCAATCTATCTTTTCACTACTATTTATATTTTTTTCATTTTGAAATGTATTTACTACAAGTTATAACCTTTAAAGTGAAATAAATTAAAAATTTTCCTTTATTGTTTTTTGAGAGATTTCTATGAAAGAAAGTTGTTTAAGTATTTTTGGAAGCCTTTCCTTTTATTTTTAGTCATAATAAATTTATTTGTGGTATTTTTACCCTTATGGAAATATTTTTTGATAAAATAAAGAAACATTTTCCCCTTTACAAAAATAAAAGCTAAATCTTGCCTCTAATTTCTCATTTGTATAAATTTGTGCTTAAACACATTTTATATAATTTTCCACTCTATTGTGTTTATCAATAAACCATTAAAATACACTAAAATATTTTGTGCAATCACTATTTTTAGTTTCCAAAAATTTGAACCCTTTTCCTAGTCAAAACCCTAGTTAGGATCAAAAGCACTAAAAAGCAAAATTTACACAACATTTATATCCTATTAGTTGCATGAGATTTAGTGAAAATAAGTCAGCTTTCTCCAAATATTAATCTCAAATTTCCAAGGTCCCATGGCTTTGTAGATTTTTCCATAGTATCATTAAGAAATTGCACAAGGGGCTATAGGATCAAGAGAGGTGCAATCCTATATGATAACATGTACTCTTTATGGGAGAAAAGTGAACTACTTTGGTAAACTTATCCATGGTGACCATGATCTCATCATGATGATGAGTCAAAGTAGGTAATTCCAAAATAAAATCCATGGAAATAGTATTCCATTTCCATTCCATATTTTCATGAGGATATAATGATCCTACCAAATGTTGATGTTTGGCCTTAACTCTCTAATATTTAAGACAATGAATAATAAATTCATAAATTTCATGTCCCAAACCATCATATTGACATAATTACCTTAACTTGGCATGCATCTCATTAACTCCATCATGCACTTGATAAGGAACTATATTAGACTCGGATAGAATTAGCTCATCTAAGCCACTAGCTAAGGGAAAAAAGATACACCCTTTGTGGTGTAATAAGCCTTATAGCTCAAGATAACAACCTTCAAACTTTCATTTTTGGCTTGAACTAGAACCTAACAACTACCTTACTTTTTTGTAGAGATGACCGTTTGGAAGATTCTTCAAAATATAACTCCATAGGTCAGTTCACAAACTTATTACTATCAACTCATGACATCTTCTACTCAAGGCATTAATAAAAATATTTTATTTTCCTTTGATATACATAATCTCATAATCATATTCACACAATAGTTTCATCCAATACGTTTGACATGCATTGAGGTTAGGTTGGCTGAATAAATGTTTTAGAGTTAGGTGGTTAATATTTAAAACAAAATGATAACTAAACAATAATTTTCTCAACCTTAAACAAGTTTGAATGATAACTAAAAATTTTAAATCATGTGTGGGATATCTAAACTCATAATATTTGAGTTTATGATATTCAAATTGTATAACTATACCTTCTTGTATGAGTACAACTCCTAATCCTTCCTTTAATGCATCTTTGCAAATGAGGAACTCCCTAGTAAGATTAGGTATAACCAAAATTGGTTTAATTTTGAGTCACTTATTCAAAAATTGAAAATATTCCTCACATCCTATTATACATACAAAATTCTTCCTTTTTCTTAAGTGAGGTAATGGGCTTCATAATGTTAGAGAAGTTATCAACAAAGTGTATATAATAGCTTGCCAAACCCATGAAATTATGCACCCATGAAACATTTTTTTGGTGAAAATTATTCTAAAATGTCCCAAATATTATAGGGATACATAAAAATCCATTATCTTGAGAGGATGTGCCCAAGGTATTTCACCTCAAACTATGAAAATTTACACTTATCCATGTTTGAAAAAAACTAGTTTTCTCTTAAATGTTGTAGGACCTACCTCAAATGGTCCTCATTATCCTCCTCATTATGGAAATAAATCATACTATCATCAGGAAACACCAACATGAATCCATCCAAAAATGAGAAAAACACTCCATTCATAAGACTCATCAATATTAATGCAGAATTTATCAACTTAAATGTTACAAATGTAAATTCATAATGACCATACCACATTTAAAATGTCATTTTACAAATATTAGGGTTTGTGGTATTTAACTAATGGTATCCATATTTCAAATAAATATTTGAGAATACCTATTCTCCCTGTATTTGATCAAAAAAATCATCAATTTTAGGCAAAGGATAATGTTTCTTAATCATTACCTTATTTAATTGGTGTTAATCAACACACAATCAAAGGGATCCACCCTTATTCTTCACAAAGATGATTGGCACTCCCCAAAGGGACACACTAAGATAAATTAGGCCTTTTTCTAATAGTTTATCAATCTATATATTGAGTTCTCTTAGTTTTAATGTGATAATTTGATATGGTTCCTTTGAGATGGGCTCAACCCTTGGTACTAAACTAATATGAAAAACAATCTCTTGTAGAGGAGGCATACCAAGAAATCCATAAATAAAACATCAAAAAATTCCCATAGCATGTGTTGGTCATCGAGTGAGGCCTTTTCATACTCATCTAATCCATCACTCTCTATGATTTAAAGTAATTTTAAAAACTTCCTTATAATATTATTGAGTTGCATTTCAATGATCATGCAAAGTGATATGAGTCTCTTAACACTTGACATTATTATATGATTCCCAAGGTCATATTCACATTCAATAACCTTGGAATGAAGATTTAACTTGTATTTATGAGCTAAAATCCAATCTATTCCCAAAACTAATCCATAGGTACCTACAGGTATAATGTAAAATGACATAGTTATGTAAAAGACACTAAGGTCTAAAACCTAACTACTCAATAAGGAGGTAACAAACATCTTAACCTTAGAGACCAACTCAAATACATATCTCTCTAAATACCTAGTAGTCATTAGCCCATAATAGTCCATGATAGAAAGGGAAATAAAGGAGTCTCAAGCTTTTAAATCAAATAAAATTGAATTTAAAACTCCCTAAATCATATGTATGGTCTCAGTTACCATCACCTCATATTAAATTTGGTGGTTATCCACTACTACATAAATTATATGATCTCATACCACATCACCCACCATCTTCTTTGATGTTGGAGCCTTCTACCTATTAGCAATTAATGGTTCTAGAGGACAATCATGTGCATAATGATAAGGTAATCCATAAGTAAATATCATAAATCTCCTCTAACTTTTCCTAAATGGGGTTCCATCTAACTCTAGTTTAAAATAAGAGATTAAACTATGATGGTTTGACTTAATCTAACTATTGAGTTTAGTTAGTTCTAGGCTACTGATAGTTTTGAGGCCCAACCTCACTTTATCTTCAATAGTAATTTTCAAACTAGTTACTATTCTAACTATAGATGGAATGGTTGATTTCCTATTATTGTTTTATGGCTCTATATTTAGATTGAATTATTCCCCAACCTCCCCTAGGTACATGCTACACATCTTAGGACCTTGAATCATATTGAGATTATAATATACCTTGAAATTTCACTCAAGCATCCTGATTATTTCCATGAGACTACTTAGTCAAATAGGCCTTTTCAACTAATATTTCTAAGGTAAAGGGATCTAAAATGTGCACTAAACCAACCATCTCTAAATTCAAGACTCTAATGAACCTATTCCCTTGGATAGTTTATTTCATGTAACCCTACACATATTTGATCAAATATATAAAATGACACTCATATTGAGCCACTCTGCCACTCCCTTGTTTAAGGTCATGAAACTCATCCACTTTTTTATACACATAATGAGCGGATAGGTAGTGTGCTCTAAAACACTCCTCAAATAATTACCAAGGAAGTGAAGCTGGTTTCAAGTGGATCTTCTCCTCCTCTCCTTCCTACCACATCTTAGCTACATCCATGAGAATATCGGTGACCAAATGGGCCTTCATGTTTGAGTCACAATCATACAAAGTGAAACATGCTCTCATGATAGCTAACCATGATTTTGATATGAATCCTTCTTGAGTACCATCAAACATAAGAGGATGTAGTCTAATGAAGTCCTTTACAAGTCTCTAGGCATAAGCCTATGAAGGTGGTCTAAGTCTTACCTCTCTCATTGCTCATCATACTGATGAGATTCACTTCTATCACCCTTAGAATGGTGATGGGGAGGAATCCTAGACCTCTTTCTTTTAATTAATCTTTGATCATCCTAGGAATGTAGTGGAGAGTACCCTTATGCCTCATGTTATACTACAAGAAATATATTTTATAAAAATCCTTCATCTATGGCATAGATAAGAGGAGTTTGGGTCCATTTTCATTTAGTCCTAGATAATTGGAAGGTTCATTCTTACCAATACAATTATCACCATGACATGATTCATGTCCTCCTCTCATTATACATACTAATAGGTAATAAATCAAAACCATTATGTAAAACAAGAAGGATTGAAGTAACTTAAAATCCTGGAGCTCTTGGTGTTGTAACCTAGGATCTAATATCAAAATACCATGCCCATTTTTTTCATTAAAAATAAGAATGACAAAATATTTATATAAACAAATAACCAAAAAACATAAGTATAAATAGGGACTTAGATTAATTATATACACATATGCATGATCTCTATAACTTCCACTATTCCTTAATAAGGTGCATGCCACCAATTAAGAGTTAAATAACACATTCAATAAATCACTACAAAGCTTGTTCACTATATTACACCAAATATTATTTTTCTATGATGTTGAGATGATCATGAATTTAAACCTAGGTAATATATGATGCATTGATCATCCACATGGCTACTTTGATGGGATCTAGGGATATTCTATCTTATCCTTGTGCTCTCAAGGACTTTTCTTATTGCATGGTGTCCTCTCACATACTTACTAGTCTAAAAATATTTCATTTTTACACTTTTATCCCTAAGATTATGGACTATTAGGATGATTCCACATGGTAAAATCCCACTAGACTAATAATATAGAGGATTTTACCTCTATACAAAATTTTATGGGACCATAAATCATCAGGATGACACCACATGGTAACACTTGCTAGCCTAATATCTTGAAGACAAGATCCTTTTATGGGCATCTCCAGGATAATGAGTAGCTAGGATGATGCCACATGGAAACATCTCTCTAACCCACTAACCCAAATGAAATATTCATGTAAGATCATCTTTGAGATTAAAAGTTGTAGGAATGATGCCACATGGAAACATCCTACTAGCCTAATAGCCTAAAAGCAATCATGCAATAGACCAAGGTGACATCACTCTCGAGTTAGTGGGATGATGACATGTGGCTTCCTTCAAATCACTTTACATAAATATTTTGAAATTGACTAAGGAAAAAATTCCAAAAAAAACCAAAGCAATTAAATGGCTAAGACAAAAAACCAGAACAAGAATCCTAAGTAAATTTTATATAAGGCAAAGTAATACATAATATATTTGAACTAAAGGCTAAAGGCTAAATCAATTAACTAAATTCATGAATTAATTTAGGTTGACTATAGATTTTGGGTGGGGTCTTTGCTTTTTTTTTAAAGTGTCACTAGGATAACTCAAAAAATTACACAAGGAATTTATGTGAAGAAACTCATGGAGTGGCTCATGTAAAATGTTACATAAGGAAACATGTAAAATTGATAAGGTAGAGATGAAGACAAAACCAAGTGTAGTCATCTAAGGATCGATCTAAAATAAAAATCAAAGCTGATTCAAAGAGTTAAGACTTGACTAAGTTAATAGAAATCCTTGTGCAAGTTACTACTGACTACTTAATCTAAACATAGTCTTCCTTCCTTAGAAGATATTATATTAAGATAAGTTTGGGTTGAAAAAACCATTAGGCTCAACACTAAACTAATATCCTTATTAGTTTAGTCAAGAACTGAACAATCATACATGCTTTACATCAAGTAAAGGTTCTCTAAAGTTTGAAGGTTACTACACAAACAAAGGAACTACCTAACTTATTCAAACTATTCCTTCAACTAGGTAGTTTCCCTTAGGCCCATTCATTTCATTAAAGTAGAAGGAACAAATAAGATATTTAGTAACAATTAAAACCTTAACATCAAGGGGTTGGTCTATAAGACCTTCTTAAATCATTAAGATTTAGCAAGGATGATCTTAGTCAAACCTAAAAGATTCATGCCTTGATATAATTATAACATTAGAGTTAAGTTTATATTAAAATTAATTTATTACTAAAGGTCTAGTTTGTTGAGGTTTCTAACAAGAACCTACTCGATTGTTATCATTTCTAAGACTACCTTTCACTAGGAAATAACTTAACCAATAAACATCAAAGTGTATTTCATTAGGCATGCTATATTGTTATCCAATAATAATCAAAAATTTGTGTGCGTGTGTGTGTGTGTGTGTGTGTGTGTGTGTGTGTGTGTGTGTGTGTGTGTGTGTGTGTGTGTGTGTGTGTGTGTGTGTGTGTGTGTGTGTGTGTGTGTGTGTGTGTGTGTGTGTGTGTGTGTGTGTGTGTGTGTGTGTGTGTGTGTGTGTGTGTGTGTTTGTGTTTATGTGTTTTACATAGTTTTAAATCAGTTTAAGTTCATTAATTCATCAAATTTTGATTATAAAGTGAGGCATAATGCTTAACAAACAAGCCACTCAAGACAAATATTTAAGCAAGGAAATCAATCTATCAATTTATTTAAAATTTCCATAAAGTCTAAAGACTTTTATACATCTAGTATCCTTCCAAAGATACTATAAACTAAGTATCCTTAATCAATTTCATCTCAATATATTAATAAGATTCATCATAACTATAATAGAGGCCTTGACCCATAATAGGGTCATTACACAACATCTATCTTTCATAAGTTAATCCAAGCAAGATTGTTACTTAATAACATTAACAATACATATGGTTTCATCTAATTATTTACATAGCAAGAGGCATATCTCAAGGACTAATTAATTAAATGAGGACTATTTAGTCTTCAATGGTGATCCTCATCTACTCCAAAGCATTTTCTATCCATAAAAAGTAAGGCTCACTACCTAACATTTTGTATTCATCAAGATACTTCTCTGTACACCCCCAAACACAAGACTCCAAACTTTGAGCATGTTTACATCAATTGATAAAGATAAGAGTGGATATATAAGTAAGGGTGTTTTAATACAAGAGAATGAGCACACACCACCTATAATCTTATTCTTGATTCTTACCTAAAGATAATCATATTCCCAAATACAAATCAAATAAGCATTTAATGATCATTCAAGTGAAACTAAGAATTTAGATATATAAAACTAACAAGCAATATTTTACTACTTAATAAGGGCCACCAAAATATTTTAGTAGCAAGAGGATGTCTCACTCTATTTCTTCCTACCAATGGTCATGGGAGAGTTGAACAACCTACCACTATGACCAACATAGGAGTATTTTGATGGACTTCCATCATGACATTTATGGGAGGGTTAAAAGACCTATTACCATGCCTAACAAAAGAGTAATTTCACTCACTATCATTATGAAAGATATTCTCACATACAAACATCACATTATATAAAAATAATGTTAGTATATTCACACAAGAAATAATAAATCATTTAATTCAACTAAGGAAGAATAATATCTCCAAGGCCCTCAAATTGTCAAGCACTAAATGGCAGCCAATGTAAACCATGGATAAGACAATAAAAATAGGAATAATAAACCAAGTGGTCTTCTTATCTAAAACTCAAAAGAATAAAAAAAGAAGATAATAATTTAATTCCAAATAAATAAATAAAAACATAAGTTAGTAGGAATCCTACCTTTCAAATCCAAGGCCACCTACATGTTATCCTGTAGTTTTCTAGACTTGGCTCTCCTAATTAGTTATACTTATTTGTTTCTATCTTATGCTCAGTCTATCTTATTTAAAATTTATAAAATTCATAAACTAGGGGAGTTTGACTCCTACATATAGCCATTCCATAATCAGATAACCACCAACCACTTTCCAACCCATGCCTCATTAAGACATATTCTTGTACATCTTCAATTAAGGTTTATGGTGGCTCTTGTAGGCTTTTGTGGTTACTTCCTAGAGTAACTTACCTCCTTTCCCACTTGATTCAAGTCTAAAAAATCAATGGAAGATTTGATAATCATCCACTAGATAGTTTATATGTTAGCTACAAGACCTAAAGGCTAAGTGATAACAAGTTTCACCAACAAAGCTTAAAGTTTGGTCACCTAATCAAATGATACATCAAAAAAGGTGGGGGACTAGGCAACGAATTACTTAACATGATTCTAAGAAGGGTAAAAGCTATTTTAGTGATATAACCTACTTGGCATAGTTTCTTTCCTTTATTAATTTATTTTCTATTCCTTCACACTCGATGAAAACATAAAATTACTCTAAGCTAGTAGTTAAATCTATGAAATTTACTCAAACAAGGAAAAAATCAAACAATTAACCATAGCCAATCATTTATGGAATATTAAGATTCATGTATATAATTTTATTTGATTAAATACATAAGTAGTTGTCATTTCATATGCTTAGAATCAATTATTCATCATGATTTAAGTAAATATATCTCATATACATAATCAAATATCATAAAGAGACTTTACATAAATAAATGTAATCATCATTCATTTATAAGTAAACAAACAAGGAATATTGATAATAGGTATTTTATCATGGTTCCCAACACATGGAAATGCTTCATAAATCCTTGCACTAGATATACATGACATAACAACATAATTCAATAATTATAACATATAAGTCATAATTTCATGGTCTTATTTGTCAAAGATAAGAACTATGCAAAACAAGGCCTTACAATATTTCTTAAACAAGGTTGTGAGTAACACTGTTGTACTACCATAAATTTTCACAAATAAATAGATACTAATCTGTGAGGATAAAAAACCATGGATTTTTAAGATTATTTTTGGCACTTGAAATTATATCATGGCTTTTATCTTTTGAAGGTCTATTTTCATGCCTTCATCTAAAATAATATGATGTAATTACTCCACCTCTTGTACTCCCAAATCACACTTAGATGCTTTTGCATATAGTTGATGTTGTTTGATAATTATATGTACATTATTCACATGATACAAGTTTTCTTACCATGTATTATTGTATATGATATGTCATCAAAAAATACCAAGATAGATTTATGTAAAAAAATACTAAAACTAGTGTTCTTAAAACATTAAAATGTATAGGGTGCATTTGTGAGACCAAAAGGCATTACCTATATTTCATAATTACCTTCATGAGTTGTAAAAATTTTATAATGGATATCCTAATTTTTAAGCCAAATTTTATGGTAGCTCGAATAAACATCCAAATTTTTAAAGTAGATAGCCCCATGTAATTCATATATCAAATCATCAATTACTGGGATAGGCAATTTATATTTGAAGGTATACTTTCTATGTTATTTTTAATATGAGGACATCCTATAGATATAATCCTTCTTATACACCATGACCATAAGAGATCAATATGTTCTTTGGCTATATATGATAATACCCACCTATAATATTTATTGTACCATATTTTCAATCTCACTCTTCTGGATATATGGGTACTTGTATGGTCAAATGTTTTATGGATTGATTACTAGGTTTTAATTGTGTGATAATGTTATCTTATGGGTAATAGAATTTTTGGTATTATTGTAAAATCAGCTTAGTGGTCACGAACAATATTTTTTAGATCAAGATGCATGTTGGTCTAGTTTTATCCAATCATGCATCAGTCCCACATGTATCCCCTAAGATCACAACACTTAATGTCATTGCATTGGCATATAAAACTAGAGAATATTGCATTCTCATTCTAAGTGTAGAGAGAGTGACAAAGGTAGGTCAGGGGTAATTGGAAATGGTGGTGGCTAAATTTTATTGCACATTTTTTCTCATGCATGTCGGTGCCTATAGTGTGCTTGGTATTATTTACTTAAATTATATAAATAAATAGTCATACCAATTAAATGAAATGTAGTAAATCCATTCAACAAACTAGTAACACATCATTCATCATAATAAAAAATTATTCTAGATATAATATAAAAGTTTTTAATTCATAGGAATAAAAAATAATCACAGTGTAAAAAACATAATTTATTGATTATCATATTAATATTACAAGGCACTCAAGGCACTTTCAATGTTATAGGATATCACTACTATTCTTATCTCTACTTGATGTTATTATTATGGTTCATATGGCACTTTAAATGTACTTAATAACATTTTTCCTAAGGATTACCTCTCTTTAATTATAAAAAATACAAAATTTATCTCTTTTAGGTGTCCACCTTTTATAGGCTTCCAAAAGGTCAATATGTGGCACTTGGTAGCTCAGTTGCAACCAATTTATTATTTATTACATCAGGTGACCACCTAATAATTATTTATGTATTATGTTGAAGGCCATCTACCTCATTTTTCACAATCACTTCTTAACTACTTATCGAGATCAAGTTATAAGTTTATAACACATGAAATTTATCCCCATGATCTCCATTTTAGTTCCTAGATTCATGTAGTCTTGTTTATCTTGATTATGTTTTTTTAAAATTACACACATAGACTTAACCTTTGTCAACTAATGTTTACCTTGATAGAAGTTATTTTTATGTACATGAACATGCTAAGGATAGGTATTTTTCTCACCCTCTCCATTCTATGGTACTTCTAGTGATAGTATTTTTATTCATATCCCACATGCACACTCCTTAGCTTGGTTATACTTAGCCAATTTTGGGGTTAGACATCACCTCACACTAACCTATCTTTTAATCCTTAGGAATGATGTTATTATAATTTTATGTAGCCACTTTGTCTACTTTCCATTCTCTTCACCTCTTTATTCTCCTATGTGACTTATAGTTTTCTCATAACAAGTAAAAATTTCATGCTTTTCCATGGCCTCTTATAAATATTTATTCTTTTCATCCATGGGACAACTTGGGTTTAAATGCATTCTAACATTTGAAAGAGCATTTGTATCTCCATATTTACTTTATTATTAATTTTAATCTATGTTAAATCTGCATTCTTACACAAACTTTATATCATCTACCTAGGGTACATGCATTTCACCCTACCTCCTCTTGCAATAATCAACCCATAGTTTCTCTCTTGAAAAAAATCCTTTGGTTTAACCTCCATGACATGAAAAAAGTCACCTATGATTCTCCTTTTTACTCCTAATTTTAGGATATCCTTATGAGAATTTATATATTTATCCCACACCTTGGTGTTAGCCTCCAATATGGCCCTGGTCATATAGTTAGGGATGGATTCAATCCACCCCTATCAACTCCATGGATATTTTAATAGGGATCATGATAGTTTGCTTTGATTGGGTGATCTAGAGACTCCAAATCATCCTAAGGTAAGTCTATGCATGTAATACTTAGTAAATTATTTAAAATACCTTTTGTCTTCATTACTTATATCATGAATTATTCTTCTTAAAGTCTCATCATTTCTAGGGTGCACATCTCCACAACCTCCATTGCATGTCCTCTTCACTTGTAGAGTTCTCAACATTCTCTTTTATAAAATTGTGATTTGCATCTTTGAACATTTATTCTCCTCTTTTAGGTTTAATCCTTGAACTTCTCAACCTCTACCCATACATTATTAATGTATGAAATTGAATTCTATCTTATCCATTTCCTTTGTTTTCACCCTTTTCCTATCTACACACTATGGAGGATACTTTTCAACATTTTTTAATCTAATAATTTAGTTGGAATGAACTTTACGTGAGTGTTTCATTGGTCCACAGTCTTTTACAATTTTCACCCCTTCTCGGTCACTCTTATTTTTATAGCACATAATTATCTCTTATCTTATGTTCTCATATACACGCAAAAATAGAAAATAAAAAATTATAACAAATATTACATGGATTTTTTAGCCTTTTGGTTTTGTAATTAGGGATCCTCGGATACTTTGGAGATCTTGATTATGTCTCACTCTCCTTTTATACTTATACTATACAAGGTTTTTCCCTTATGCCTCTACACTCTATAATCCCCTCAAAATTTTCTACATTTATTGACTCACAATTAACTTAAGTCCCTTCATCATCCCCTTTCGATAATAAAATTTTATTTGGGTTGAATGCTCTTATTTATAGTTGTGGAGGGTTGTTGATAATTGGTACAATTTACATTTTGGCACCTATCATTCTAATAATTTTGTTAACATTTTTAAACATCTATGATATGGTAGCTTATTTGAGTCATAACTTGATATTTTCAACTCTAATAAGTAATATAGCTAAGCCATACCTCAATCCCTTCAACTTTGATAATAAATTAATTTATATCCTTACATAGCTATTATCTTCATCACCATTTTCCATTTTTTATATTTACAAGTGGTCATTTATCATTTCTGATCCTTAATCCATGTGAATGTCACTTCATGTTATATCTTTGAATTTACCTACTTATTTTATTATTTTTACATTTATCTTCTTATGTGTGTGTCATGTATGTATTCCACTAATTTATTCATCCTCTGTGCATCTCTTATTTGTATATTTTTTCACATTATAATTATTTTAGTGATGTGTGTGACCTATGCTCATCCTTATTCCTATACTTTGGACACCACCAACCCACACTAAATTATGCACCTTGTCCTCCATATATATGGAAATTTTTTTATAATGCTAAAGAGGAGAGAAATGGGAGAGAGGAGTGAGAGGAGTAATTTTAAAATTGGGAGAGGGTGGGAAGGAAAATATAAGGAACTTAGGGATGAATATTATCTATATATAAGAGGATGAGGGTTTTTTGCACCACCATATTCATTTCTCAAAAGTTTTAATGGTTGGCTAGGTAGAAAAAAACCACAACCAAAGTATGGCATACCCCATATATAGGAACTAAAGATTCTGGGTGGAGTTTGGTAGAAAAAATAGAGAATAATATTAGTTGAATCTAAGAGGAAAATCCAAGGGTTTAATACTATGTTTGGAAAGACAATAATTTGGCAGAAACTCTATCATAAAGTGATGATATTTTTTTAGATTGAAAGTGATGTTTCTTCCTACTAGTATATTTACATGTCTTAGACTATGTTGGGTGTGGACTAGTAGAATATTAGGTACCTTTTTCAACTTGTGGGGATATTTCCCAATTTTTAATTTTGGGTACTATAATATTCCCTTTATTCTCTTGTTATATCTTGGTTTTGTCATAAGGGATATTGATTCACATAAAATGATAACTATTAAGCTATCTCCTTCTACTATTATGAAAGGGAGTAAGCTTGGAGGTTTTTTGATTAAATATCTATTTTTGAAATATATTAATGATAGGGAATGTCTTAAAATAATTCTATGCTTACCTTATGCATAAAATTGTATTTCTAGGTGGGTTTTGGTAGAAAATATTGTATGAAATATTTGTGATGGATCTACATGGTTTATGTTATGTTGGCTAAGACAAATCATAATCCTATTTTTTTCATATGGAGGATAGAGTAATACACACCATTTTTCTAAAAATAGGTGAGGATAATATAGAAGTTTCACCTATTTTTACTTTATGTGCAGGCTCAGGCATTATTTTGGATTGGTTCCTAGGTTTGGATTCTTTTAAAAACCTTGTTATAACCCCTATCTAATTAATTTAAATACCTTAAGTTAATAGGGATAATATAGTAATCCATAAAAGTTTATTTAGAGTCTATTTTAATATTTATGAACCCTCTTTTTGGGTTATGGCATGGTTGAGAGGGCATGTATGCTCATTTTTTGCTCTTAGGTTATATGAAGATTATGCAAAAACTTTGTTAAAGACTAGATCTATAAGGGACTATATCTAATCACACTAAATGATTCAAAAAGTATAAATAATATGGTCTCTAGTTTCCAACTTAATTGAGAACCTTATTCACATTTGGACATAAAAGGCATGGTTTTCTAGGGCTAGTTTCTTCAAGGCTTGGTTTATTTTTTCTAGTCACTAACCAAAGCTTTCAGTCAGTTTTGATTGTGGTGGATAGAGGAAACCAAACCAAAAGTTATCTTATTAGAGTGGATGATAGAGGATTCCACCCTTGTCTCTTCAATTTTTTGAAGCTTGTCCTTGAATTTATGTGTAATTATTATGTTTGGATAAAAATCCTTTTTTTTTTCAAGTTATAGATAGATTACTAATGACAAGTTAGATAGTTCCTTATTATGATTTAGCTATTATTTATCTCAGTGGGAAGACAACCCCACTTTTTGTGTTTTAATTTCATAAAAGATGTGTGGAGGATCTCAAGAGGTAAAAGATAATAAGAATACATTCTACTACTAGAAGGATCTTATTCTATAATGTAAGTTCTAAATAATTTCTTATAAAGTACATCTATTATTTGTGTTTCATTGATAAATAACCTCTTTGCTTGTATTAAGGTTTTGGGAACCTTCAAACCCTCTTGGTGTTATGGTTTTGGGATCCTTACAACCCTCTTATTGCCAAGGTTGTGGGATCCTTCAAACCCTCTAGATGTGTTTGGTATGGTTGTGGGACCCTTAAAAACCTCTTGTTTAAGGTTTTAGGATCCTTCAAACCCTCTTATCATGGTTATGGGATCTATCAAACCCTCTCTTTTATGGTTGGGGGACCCTTCAAACCCTCATGTTGTTATAGTTGTGGGATCCATCAAAACCTCTAATTGTGATATGGTTATGGGATCCATCAAACCCTCTTGTTACAATCTTGTTTGATTGTGGTATGCTTCAAAACCTCTTGGTTTTGGATCCACTATTTAAAACCCTCTTTTGGTTGTGGGACTAATTATCAAAACCCTCACTTTCTTAGTGCATAAATCCATCTTCAAAATCATTTTCAAGTTCTTGTAAACTGATATTTACCTACTAAAAAAGAAAAAAAAATTGCACATTTTATTTAGTGTGCACAGTGTCATACCTACATAAATATTAATATTTTTTGTTTGGCACCAAACACATTTTAAAATTTCCAATCACATAAATCCTCACCCAAAACCTTATACATCTGATATAAGGATTAAAAAATAAACGCATCATTAAACTCCCTTGAACTATGAGTCACATGGGTATTATTACATTAATTATTACATGAGACTGTGAGACTTATGAACTAACCTAGTCTACTCTATCAAAATCAGCATTACAAAAATAAAATAGCTTAATCCTTATTAAAACAAACTCAAATTTGGATTGGCCAAGTAAGTCTCAAATTTCTAACCATTAAAATTCCCTTTAATAATTTCATTGTTCAACATGCATAGTTTATACAAGGGAAAGTGAAGCTAATCTACAAAATCAATCCTAACTCAGAGAAGAAAAATCATACTATCTCTTCCACTTATTGTTATATTTAGACAATCAAGGTCATGACCAATATGGATCTTCTAGACCTAACTAAGAGGTCTCTTACCACACAATATCACTAGAGAGGGTTTCAAAGCCTCTATTCAAGTATTGCGACACCCTAGCTAGGTCTTATGTTTTATTATCAAAGTAAATTAAATATAATCTAGTGATCACCAAAGCATGTGGCAAAAAATGGGGGTAATAAACATAAAATTAAAAATGTAAAGGATAACTCTGCTCAAGTCAATATAGAAATAATATTAAAACATGGAGAGAGAAATACATTCAACATCAATTAATTATGCTACTTTTATATACTAAAATAGAGGAATAAGAGTTTGAAATACTTACCTTGAAGATGAACCCATCAAGACTCAATATCTCCCTTAACCAATAGTGTATTGTGCTTCACAAGAGAGGTTATAAGGATCATTAATATAGTCCAACTATAGTCTCTATGACTTCTATTATGCGTCCAAGATATTTCCATAATATAAGATTCTTCTCTCCAAGTGTAAACCCTAATTAATGACTCCTTAATTATAATGGTGGAAGATCAAATTGCAAAAAGTGTAAATGAGTGATTATCTTTATCTCCCTCTAATGAAAATGGTGAAGATGATGTGTTTATATAGTTGGATTTAACCCTAAAATCTTCTAAAATTTTATCTAACATAATAATCCCAATAAACCCTATTCTTTAATAAATAAAGTAATTAGGTCCCATACATGGTCAGCTAGGGTAGATCTAATCATGCCATGCTAATTTTTAAGAACATGGTTGACCTAGGTTGTCTTTGTTTGGTAAATGATAAAAAGAGGTTTTGCATTAGGTAGTGGTTATTTGATATGGTGAATTAATTGGAATAATGTGTAAGGGAAGTGTCAAATTTTAGGGAAATGTATAGGATAGGTTTGTGTTGGTTTCAAGTGATGGTATAGGGAACAATATTCTTGTGAAGCACCAATAGTTTTCCCATCCAATTCCTAGTGCACCCTTTAAGTCATGCCCTTAGATAAATTTAGAATCAATGGGTTCCTACAAGATATAAATCATAAATAGTTGATAAAGTTTTAAAATAATATGTGTATACATATGTCCCAGTCAAAGCTCATCACATGTCACATAATTAAAACATGGTATGGTGCTTTAGGAAAATAACATAGCAACTCATAACATTGGGATAGTTAATTTATATTTTTTTAAGCATAAAATAACTAAAAGTAAATGTCTAAAAGGAAATAAATAAATTAATTAAGTAATGTATGTCTAACTTGACTTACCTTTATCATTTGATGGTTGTTTGCTATGTTTGTATTTTTTATCATGGAGGGCATTAAGACTAATTTAGAAACCTAAGATAATTAAAATGTGTAGGCATGGTGTAATTAGAAATTTGGTAATATAGGGAGATAATTTATACTTTAAGACCAAATGATGAAGTCAAAATTTAGAGTAAATTAATTAAGTCAAAATCCAAGGCTACTAAATGACTAAAAAACTCAAACAATTATACCTTAAGTAATAAACTTAACAAACCAAATCATATTAAGGATATAAGTAAAATGACTATCAAACATCAATGTGAAATTAGTAATAATCCTCAAACAAATATGGGAAATAAATGGTAAAATAAAATTGATGAGTGAGCAATAACAATCCTTACTCAATGATCAATGGAAAAATAATATGAAAGGGAAAATAGCATTGGTGAGTAACAAGTAAAAATCCAAACTCACTTAATAATGGAAAATGTACATGAAATATAGAAATTGAACCAGTTGTCTAAAAGGGGGGTGAGAATATTTTAAAAACATGCAATTGTTTGAAAAAATATGAAAATATAGAAATGGATGCAGTTTTCCAAAAAAAGAGTGATAACAAAAAAAATTAAAATAGAACCAAGGAAATATTGAAGTGTAAAGTAGTGGTGCAAAGAAAATAATCCATAGTTACTCAAGGATAATTTTTTGTTCTAAAGATATATAAAACCAAAACAAAGTAGTGATATCATGTTTTAAGATTTGAAAAAGAGGTAATATAGAATGGGTAAACATATTTAAAATCAAAATTTCCTATCAAGGGGGAATGAAATGGATGGTTGTGTAAATGAATGAAAAACCAAGGTAGAAAACTCTATCAAATTCAAGACACTAAAATTTAGTTTGTCAAAGCAAGAGGACTTTCAACATTAAGGACTCTAAAATTTTTATCCTAACCACAAACATCTTAGGTTATAAAATGAAGTATGAATATCATCTCATAAAGGCTAAATGCATGAAAATTAAAATGGACCTACCTTCACACAACTTGTTCCTCATTCTTTAGGACCCTTTATAGAGTTGTCAATCTACTATGAATATTGAGTACTTATGTGAGAAAGTAGGGAGCACTATATATTTAATTTTAATTCTCCTAGACCAATATATTATCCTACCTCACCCTAATAATCCTCATTTATATTAAAAGCCAACTATAGAGATGGATCTTTGATTAGAAATAGGAGATGTTCTATAAATCATGTCTTTTAGTGTGATGTTAACTTTTGGATTTTTGTAGTGCCTTTTGATCATTGCCTTTTGTTTTAAATAATTTAGATTTTAAATTTTTGATGTATTTTTCTATTCCATTCCTCCTTCATATGGATTTAGAGTACTAAATATGGGTGCTCAAAATTATTATCATCTAAAAACTTGGGACTTGGTTACTAAGAAAGAGAACTTAGAGATGATGGTGTCTAAGAGTTATATTTAGTCATGTGAAATAATAGTTTTATCTTGACTTCAACCTTGTTTTATCCAAAGTGGAATGAAATGAAGGGAAATAAAGAAAAAATGTAGATAGAACAATTTAAATTACTTCAAATTATAAAAATACGATAATTTGAAAAGGCATACAGTGATAGGTATGATTCCTTATCATAAGAATGTATGTAAGTGTAGGAAAACATGATAACATAGTTTTTTTTGAAAGTTTAAACCAAAAAAGAATAAAAAACTGAGGCTAATAATATGGAGTCATAAATTTTTAACCATTTCTGAACATTATATAATAAGATCACTTGGTTTAGAAAAAAATGTTTGAAATAATATGTAGATTTTATGAGGAGAGCACAGTCATATCCCATGATCTTACACTGCAACTCATAAAAGAGAAACCCAAGTTGGTGAAAAAATGAAAAAAAGGTATTTGTGAGGATAAGTTGATCCTATTCATGGTATTACTCTAAAAATCACAAAATAAAAACCCAAGTTGGTAAAAAATGGCATGAAAATGGTATTTGTGAGGAGAGTCTAGTCATATCCATGTTCTTACACTACAAATCATAAAATAAAAAACCCAAGTGGGTGTAAAATGCTTTTAAAAATAATAAAATTGAGATTAAAAGAGAAAAGCAATTAAAAATGTATGTAGGAAAGAAAAAGGTATTTGTGAGGAAAACCAGAACCTATCCATGGTATTACAATGCAACTCATGAAATAAAGAAACCAAAGGACCAAATAAAAGAACTATGGTTTGTGTATGATATAGACTATTGTAGAGGGTGAGATCATTGGATAAGTCCTAAAATAAGTGTTAATATAAAAAATATATATCTATGAAAATAAGGGAAATATTTAAGAAAAATATTTCTTCAAAAATTATGCATTAGTGGGTTCTTTAAAAACATGTCCTTCATTAAGTTTATAAATATTAAGTGATAATACAAAGAATATATCTCACTAAATAAGGGCCCCACCATTTTTGGGCATTTTTTATTTCTTTATCATGGGTGTATTCAAATTTGAGAAAAAGATCAACAAAATTAAAAGTGTAAACTTTGACCTTTTTATTATGTTATTTAGTGATGCAAGCCTTGTATTGATGGTGATGTTGAAGACCAGTCAAATGGTGTTCATCAAGAAGGCTTAGGGAATGAACATGATATTCATGTAATTATTCATCAGGAATGATATAATGAAAATATATACATAAATATGGGATTTTAAATTATAGTGGTAAGAAAAATTTAGAACCATATACTAATGAGAAAAATGTTTCCCTAGTGGTAATACATATGCTAGTAAATGTTGACACTGGAGATTGCACCCAGTGGTAGGAAAATAGGTTCCTTCCTTCTCCCCACAACATGGAAACTCCTCTCTTTCCTGTGGGATGGTGAAGTAGGAGAGGAGATTCTGTAGATAAGGGTTACCTCCCTTTGATGTATCTTGTTTGTTCCAACAGGGCAAAAAAACATGGGTATATACAGCTATATACAGCTATATAAACTGTGGGGAATGAAAAGGGAGAAGAAAATATAGGAAACAAACAGCCTACTCTAAAGAGGTGATACACCAAAAATGAAATGACCTTCCCACCTCCACACTCAGGATCAAACAAAACATACATACACTCAGATTTGGTAGAAAAGACCAGGTCGCTGGAAATGATAGGGAGGTTCTTATGGAAAACACAGGAAACAGGGACTCACCAAGGTGCTGGGAAATACACACTGTAAGTGACCTCTCCTATTCTATAGCTCCAAAATAGAACTCTACTCCTGGCAGCAGCAGACAGTGGTGCTTCGTAGATCATAGGTTTGCTGGTGTTGAACCTATGAGAGCATCAAGAGACAATGACTAGACACAGACCAACATTTAAGGCATACTCTACATAATCTATCTAGATAGAGGTAAAAACTACATTTTATTCAATCCATGCAAAAATTTTAGCAGGGCTGGGCCTAGCTAAAACTGTGAAAAGATCCTTACAAATGACCAAATCGTAACATTATATGGAAAAAGACAAGACCAACTCATTTGGCACTTTGCTTGCAAGTGGGCATGTCGCATCTTCATTGGGAAGAAGAAAAACACTATTAATGTGTCATCTACCTGCTAGAACCATTCCTGTCACTTGACTTTTTCCTTATTTTGTCTCATTTGCTTACTTGGCCCCTTTTGCTAACTTCCTGGCAGGTCACTACAATTATGGCTCTTTCCAGTTGATTTAACACTCTCTGTGCCTTTAAAATAAATTTTTACTTCTTATTGCTAGCTTCGATGTCCTCCTTGATGTCCTTGTGCTTTTCTTGCAAACTACCCCGTGGCCTGTTCTTTATATTGAAGGCAAACGACTATATAGCTTTGCTAAATTTGACATGCCCGTGGCTGTCAGCGTATCCATGCTGGCAGTCAGGTCCACGTTGGCCTCCTTCGGCTTACCTTAATCTCTTTGTGACTTGCCTTAGTCCCCCTGTAGTTTGCTTTGTCTTCCACATGGCCTATTATTGTTTGTGCTCTCGTGGGTTTTGTGTCGGGCCTTGGCTTGGTTCCCCGTGGCCTTTGTATTTTATCGAGATTTCAATGACTCCCATTGGGCCTTTGAATTTATGCGAACAAATTGTCCATGGGAAATTCCCGTAGGCAATTTGTCCATGTAAATTCTGCCTGGCCATGTATAACCTATGGAATTTTATCTGCAGACATTTCCCATGAGCAAAAAGTTCACAAAAATTCTTTTGTGCTGCCTTTGTTAAGCCTACCCTCCGAAAGGGATTTTTTGCTACCAACTGCCCCTTAGACAAAAGGTACCCCTTTGAACCAAAATACATTGAACCAATTTTGGTTCAACGGTTCAAGGTTTAAAGGAGTGCACTAATGAACCATGGAAGCCTTTGAACCTTTTGCATTGAACCTTAGCCATTGAACCAAGCATTAAACTTTTCGTTGAACCTTTGCCTTTGAACCATTCGGTTGAACTTTTTGAACTGAGCCGAAGCATTGAAATTTTTTTGGTTGAACCCACTAGCTTTGAACCAATCGATGAACCAAGTTCATTAAACTTCTTCCATTGAACCAAGTATGTTGAACCTAGCCTGTTGAACCAAAATTTGGTTCAACGGTTCAACGGTACGATGGTTCAACGCTACTAAACCAAGATGCTTGAACTGAATGATGAATGGACCAAGGGTGGTTAAACCACTAAACCAAGGTATGAACTGAACTTTTTTGAACCCACTAAACCCAAAAAAGATTGGCACAAAATAGCAGGTGAAGAAGGTGACCAAAATTTTGCTAGGGGGCAAAATTTGGTCAACAAATTGGTGACTCCCAAGGGCAGCATGCCTGCTATGCTTAGAACTAGTTGCCTTAAAAATCCATTGGGCATAGAGTCAGGTGTGGCTTGAAAGAATTAATAATCAGCCCAAAATATCCCATAACCAAATACATAGAATTTACCCCCACACGCGAAGGGAAACACACAAGACTAAAAACAACTAACTGTGCAACTGCACTTAGCAAAAGTGGGAAAGAAACTGAAAAAAACTACTATGTACAGCTAACCATGCATTTTTGACTCCCACCTAGATCAAATAGAAAAATTCTTAAGTCCCCTTCCTAGTAAGAAGACTTATGGTGCCAGGCAAGTAACTAAATAAAGAAGAGAGTTGGTGACTTGCTCTTCTTGCCTGTCACCTGAGTTGGCTAGAAATCAAGTGGATATTTGAACATGCCTCCAATATATACGTACTCCTCTTGTTCCTAGAGGCTTATTGGATGTTGATCCTTTAGATTGGTACACCCCATCAAGAATTCAAATGCTACTGGCTCATCACCAAAAGCTTCCTAACATGCATCATGGACTGGCTCGTTCTCCTCTGCCTCATGCTCGGGTTCCATGGTATAACCATCTTCCTTGATGACTTCAAAGAAGAAATCTTTAGATTCACCAACCTTCTAAAGGGGTAAATATAAAAAAACTACAGCCTCTTTGCATGCTTGTTGGAAACACAACGCTGTCCTCATCATTTTTAATCATCTCACACCCTGTTTGGAGAATAATATAGCCTACTTCAAAGACTTCAAACAAATAATTCAAATCATGAACAAAAGGCTATCCATGCTCTTCCATATCACTCTATTTGATTTCATCTTCATTTGCAATTATGAAATCTCCCGCATCAAGCACAAACTGAGCATAATCCATATCAAGCAAGGCCTGATAGATTTCTTGGAAATGTGTAGGTGGGGTGTGTTCAGACATAGAATGTGTTGTTTGGTCTGAACCATCCATCACACATTCACTGAGGATCTTCTCTTTGGAATCCAATTCTGTAATTCACCTATCTAAATCTTCCTGCAAAAGCCTTTCCCAGAAGTCATAATCATTATCAAGGGTGGGAGCAGCCTCTTCTTCTTCAAGAATTAGACTGAAATCTTCCTCCTCTTCCTCCTTGTTGTTCCAAGATTCAACTATTTACGCCCAGCTCATGATCCTAGGATTAGACTCTTGCTTTTGTGAGCAGGCAACAATTCTATCATTTTCAACTTCTTGGGCTGACTCATGATGCTCCTCTTTCCAACTTAGAATTTGGAGATCATGTCGAAAGACTTGAGGAGGCTGGGAAATAATTGGGAGGGTCTGCTCATGCATAGGGAAATCTACCTAAAGAGAGGCATGCTGGAAAGCTAGGTATATGAGATTGAGGGTAGAACTGATTGGTGCATTAGATGAGCTAAAATGAGCAAGTGCCATCTCATAGAAATGATTTGGCACACAAAGGGGAGCTTTTTATAAAATAGGAGGGGGCAGACCTTAGGCCAAAACTTCTTGATTTTCATCCCTCCACTTTACCAATGCTTCATTAATATTGAAATTAGCTTGTGGATCAGTGAAAGGAATACCTTTTGGTGTTGGCTGGTCTGAAGCGTTTGAAAGCTCCACCTCTTTCTCTTTCAACAGCGTCATCTTCTTCTCTAGTTCCTTAATATGCTTAGCTAGAGCATCCTCACTTTGAATTTCTACATTTTGGATGACATATTTCTTCTCTTGACTGTCCCATGACTCGACCACTTTATTCTAGCTCAAGCAATTTGGGCTGGGCATTTCCTTTAGGACTGATGGGGCCTCAATGTGAGAGGACAACAAAGATTTTGATTCCACTTCCCTTGCTACCAAAATGGAATACTACATCTGAAGATTTTCCAATCTGATCTATCTATCAAGATTAGCCTTAAACATAAGGTTTGTTGTTTTAGAATTTTCCTCAACACGATTGAGGAACTGACTTTGACAAGGTCGACTTAGCTCAAGAGCAGGGGTTGTATATGACTAATATGATGCTTTGGGTAGTGAGTATGTAGGTTGATAGACTTGGTAAGGCTACCTCTCATGCACACTCAGCTTCTCCTCCACAAATGCAGTTAAACCCCTCACATCCAGCATCTCATTTGAAAGCATGTGCCAATTTGCTCTTTCAATAGGAGCCTATTCTTTATTAACCTTATCTAGCACATTCCTCACTTGATGGAGGATATGATCAGGAATTTCTTGGTTGTACCCCTTTCTAGTGTTAAGATCAGTTACATATTTGTTGTATCCCAGTAGCACTTGCTTGAAAGTAGAAACAGGTTGATTAGTAAAGAGATTGGGCTGAGTGGAAGAAGTGACATACTGAGAAGATTTAGCGCAAGGCTCATATTGCTCATAGCAGGGTTGAGACTGGCCATATTGGGCATGATAAGGATTGCCATAAGGCTAGTAAGGATTATAGACATGCTATCCAAAGAAAACAGAGTCCATGACTTAAAATGATAGAAATAACACATACCAAAAAAATGTGCTTCTTGAGGTACTACGCTACTTAACCAGCAGATATAGCTCGGAGTCGCTAGATGCTGAAGAAACTTGATTTACCATAACAGGACCATCATCAATCATGAAACTTTACTTCATTGAAAACTTGGGTCCCATCAGGCGTGCCAAAACTGTTGACACTAGAGATTACACCCAGTGGCAGGAAAATAGGTTCTTGCCCTCTGCCCACAACATGGAAACTCCTCTCTCACCTGTGGGATGGCAAAGCAGAAGAGGAGAGTCTCTAGATAAGGGCTAGCTCCCTTTGATGTATCTTGTTTGTTCCATTAAGGCAAAAAAACATGGGTATATACATCTATATACAGCTATATAAACTGGGGGAATGAAAATGGAGAAGAAAATATAGGAAAACAAACAACCTACTCTAAAGAGGTGATACACCAAAAATGAAATGACCTTCCCACCTCCACACTCAAGACCAAACAAAACATACATACACTCAGATTTGGTAGAAAAGACCAGGTCACTGGAAATGATAGGAAGGTTCTTATGGAAAACACAAGAAATAAGGACTCACCAAGGTGCTGGGAAATACACACTGTAAGTGACCTCTCTTGTTCTATACCTCCAAAATATAACTCTACTCTTAGTAGCAACAGATAGTGGTGCTTTTTAGATCACAGGTTTGCTAGTGTTGAACCTATGAGAGCATCAAGAGACAATGACTAGACACAGACCAACATTCAAGGCATACTCTACACAATCTATCCAAATAGAGGTAAAAATTGCATTTTATTCAATCCAGGCAGAAATTTTAGCAGGGCCGCGCCTGGCTAAAATCGTGAAAAGATCCTTACAAATGACCAAGTCATAACATTATATGGAAAAAGACAAGACCAACTCATTTGGCACTTTACTTGCAAGTGGGCATGTCGTATCTTCATTGGGAAGAAGAAAAACATTGTTAATGCATCATCTACTTGCTGGAACCATTCCTGTCGCTTGACTTTTTCCTTGTTTTGTCTCATTTGCTTACTTGGCCCCTTTTTCTAACTTCCTGGCAGGTCGCTACAATTCTGGCTCTTTTCAGTTGATTTAGTGCTCTCTATGCCTTGAAAATAAATTGTTACTTCTTTTTTCTAGGTTCAATGTCCTCCTTGATGTCCTTGTGCTTTGTTTGAAAACTACCTCGTGGCTTGTTCTTTATATTGAAGGCAAACGACTATATGGCTTTGCTAAATTTGAAGTACCCGTGGCCGTCAACAGATCCATGCTGGTAGTCAAGTCCACACTAGCCTCCTTCAACTTACCTTAATCTCTTCACGACTTGCCTTAGTCCCCCTGTGGTTTGCTTTGTCTTCCACATGGCATGCTATTGCTTGTGCTCCCGCGGGCTTTGTGTTGGGCCTTGGCTTAGTTCCCCGCGGCCTTTGTAGTTTGTCGGGCTTTCAACAGCTCCTGTCAGGCCTTTGAATTTTTGTAGACAAATTGTCTGTGGGAAATTCTCGTGGGTAATTTTTCTATGGAAATTCTGCCAGGCCGTGTATAACCCACAGACTTTTGTCTGCAGATATTTCCCGCAGGTAAAAAGTCCATGAAAATTCTTTTTTGCTGCCTTTGTTAAGCCTTCCCTCTGAAAGGGCTTTTTTGCTACCGATTACCCCTTAGACAAAAGGCACCCCTTTGAACCAAAATCCATTGAACCAATTTTGATTCAACGATTCAATGTTCAAAGGAGTGTGCCAATGAACCATGGAAGCCTTTGAACCTTTTGCATTGAACCTTAGCCATTGAAATTTTCATTGAACCTTTGTCTTTGAACCATTCAGTTGAACTTTTTGAATTGAGCCGAAGCATTGAAATTTTTTTGGTTGAACCCGCTAGCTTTGAACCAACTGATGAACCAAGTTCATTGAACTTCTTCCATTAAACCAAGTATATTGAACCTAGCCCGTTGAACCAAAATTTGGTTTAATGGTACGATGGTTCAACGCTGTTGAACCAAGATGCTTGAACCAAACAATGAATGGACCAAGGGTGGTTGAACCACTAAACCAGGGCATGAACTAAATTTTTTTGAACCTGCTAAACCTGAAAAAGACTGGCACAAAACATCAGGTGAAGAAGGTGACCAAAATTTTGGCCAGTGGGGCAAAATTTGGTCAACAGTAAAGTAGGCCCAAAGTGTCGGGTATAAGTCAAGATTATACTTAGTGTTGGTTTATTTGATGGTATTTTGTAAAATTTTGTTGATAATTTTATTAGTGGATTTAGATTGGCCATTGCATTATGGATGGTCAGGTGTGGAAAATTTATGAGAAATTTTAAATTTATCACATAATTATTTGATGTCTTTGTTTTTAAAATTTCCACCATTATTAAAAATGTTAGTATGGGGAATCCAAAGTGAAAAATGATTTTGTTAAGGATAAATTTATAAATAGTGGTTCTCATGACATTATCAAAAGGAATGGATTATACCCATTTAGTAAATTGTTTAGTAGTAGTAATGATAAAAACATGACCATCTTGGGACTAAGGTAATTTACCAATGAGATTTAATCCTCACATGTAGAACGGCCATGGAGACTCCATGGTTTTGGGCTCATCTAGTGGTGAATGGATTAAATTATCATGAAGTTGGTAAGGAATACATTTTTTGGAAAAATTGATAGCATCCTTATATAAATTAGGAAAAAATTATCCCATATGTAAGAATTTGCATGTTGTAGCATACCTTTTATAGTGACCACTTCAAACTCCCCATGCAATTATTTGAGGATAGGAGGAACCTCTTCTTCCATCACATAGTAGATTTGGGTACCTTATACATTATGGAAATAAAGAGTGTTGTACCAAAAAAATATTTAAAGGCTTGTTTACATATTTTGGTCATTTCACAAGAATCTATGTTTGGAGGATAGGTTCGATGTTCAAGGAATTAGATGATGTGTTTATACCATGGTATTTGTCTAATAGTGATATCCTCAATATAACAAATAAGTGAATAATTTAGTTGGGTAAAATAGGGTGACTTGATGATTTGGATAAGAAATTTGGAATCATTAAGTACTTTATGAAGATGAAATAGGGATACTAAAGAAGTAATATAATCAACATGGAATTTTGATCTCTTGGATTTGGATCAATGGTAAAAGAAGAAAACTGTTCGGCAAGTGTGGTTTCCATTTGATGATAAGCAACTAGATTTTCAATTTTACATTGATAATCACCATTAACATGGAAGAATATAACTTGTGAGTCACCCAAAGCATGTAGATATAGGATATCCAAGTCAAGTGTTACTCATATACCTAAGATGAGAGCTTCATATTTGGCCATGTTATTAGTAACATCAAAATTTCACTTAAATGATAGAAGGATGATCTTACCATGTGGGTATGTTAGGATACAACCTTCCCCAACTCCTTGGATGTAGTTAGTGCCATAAAATTGGATGGTTCAGGTGTCTTGATGCAAATAAATGGTAACTTTAGAAAGATATTATATAACTACTTTATATTTAGTAGCATCAAGAATGATATTGGTATCTTATTGATTATTTTACTCTAAATTAGTGGTGAAATTATGGAAATAATCTTTAAGGGAGATAGATTGGTTAAGACTTTCAATGTAAATAATTTTTTCATCAGGTAGATTATATTAAAGCTGATTCATAGATGGTATATGTGTTGTTTCAAGTTGGTCAGTGATGACTTGCCCTTTGACATATTTTTGTGTAACAATTTGAAGGTCAAATTCCATCAAGAGGACCATCTATTGGTCAATTGTAAGAATGCTTTAGAGAATAAATGATGAAGTGGATCAAAGTGTAAAATGACCTAAGTGGTTTGATAAATCATATAGTGAAAAATATTTTTAGCTATGAATTAGATATCAAGGTAATCATGTTCTACTATAGTATAATGTTTTTGTAGTCAATGAGGCCTTAACTAATATAGTAAATAGTGTATTCTCTACTAGTATCATCTTAATATAAAATTATTACCCAAAATAATATGGGGGTATAATATGTGCATAATATTATAGGATGGTCATTGCATGGTGGTTGAAGGGTGGGAAGATAGAGAAAATATTATTTCATGTTATCAAAATATTTATAGCATTAATCTATCCATTTAAGAACATTACCTTTTTTGATAAGGAAATTAATAGAGTACATATGATAATCCATTTTTTGGAAGAACTATCAGATTGCCTCAAGAATTCCAAGGTAAATGTAGATATTGATAATGGAACAAGGAATGATCATGTTGATTATAACACTATTTTTTGTGGGATCGACATCAATGTCATGAAGAGAGACTAGGAAATCTAAAAGTTTACTAGATGTGACACCAAAGACACACTTTTATGGGTTAAGTCTAACTTTTTATTTGATTAATTAATAAAAAATTATAGATATATTAGTGAGGTGTGTTGTGCAACTCTTAAATTAGGTAATGAAGTCATCAACATAGGTTTTCACAATCTTGTGTATAAGATAATGGAAAATATGAGTCATGGCACATTGATAAGTGGCTTCAATATTTTTAAAGTCGAAAGCCATTTTGATTTAGAAATAGTTTCCCTATTATATATTAATTTTTTTTTGTGTTGGTCTTTAATGGATATGTTAATTTGATTATATCCTAGAAAATTATCTATAAATGACAACATTTCATATCTATCAGTTGAATCTATGATGGCATCTATTTAAGGTGATGACAAATTATATTTTGGACACATGATGTTAATATTTCATAAATTGATGCATATACAAATGACCATTGTGAATTTTCTTATTTTAGGAACAATGTTTGATACCCATTCATAATAGTCAATAGTTTTAATAAGCTTTCCATCCAAAATTTTAATAATTTCTTTATGACAATGTATAAATTTTGGGTGGATTTTTTTTAATTTTTGTTTGGATGGGTTTTGCATCCAGGTAAGCGATGATGTTATATATAATGATAATAGGGTCTATACCTATCATACTATCAAATGACCAAATAAAGGTTTCATGATACTTATCTAAGAATAAGCTAAATTATCATGTTATGTGCCATGAGTTTTGTAGAGATAGTGATGGGTTTAGGACATGATGGTGTACCATATTATATTCTTATTATTTCTTCAATGAGAATAACATTTTCATCTTGGAAATGATATGGATCATTAGGAATGGAATTAAAAAGATTTTTTTATAGTGTCAAAACTATCAATTAAATTATTAAAATGAGGATCTTTTCATGTAAAGTTTCCAAGTTTATGATGTTGCCGTGGAAGTTAAGGTTCTCTACCATGGAGTAAATAAAGTATGGGTTCATCACTAGGTAGCATGGTTAAGGGTCCATAGTATTACATGTATACTTAGAGATAAATAATTTTATTACCATGGAAATCATATTCAAAATGTATTTTTCATACATATATGGATTTAACATCAAGGGTGATTTCAGGTGTAGGTGGAATTATTGGTTGAGGTTGACTAGAGTCAACTAAATTTGTAATAGGTGTATTAAGTTGTGTTTTATCTGGTGGTTTAGTTTAAATGAGTTGGATAGCCTAAGTGGTATCTATAGGATCATGGGAAGGAATGAGAGTAGGTATATTTTTTGGTGATATATAAGGTATAAATGGTTCTAAATTTTCTAAATTTTCTATAGGTAAGATTTATTCAACTACCCAGGGGGTATCTAGAAGTGGACGATTAATTATAGATACATGACCTTTAGTTTATAATTCATTATCAGTTGATGTATGAATAACATGAAAATCATGATTAAATTCATGTATTCTAGCTAATCTTTGTTGATAGTGTTATACATCTAAGTCTTGTGATTGATCTATGATATAATTATCATCGTAGGCGTGTGAAATAGTACACACAATTTTTGTAGAGGAGCATCAAAAGTAGATACACCTAGATCACTAAAGTTTTAGGGTGAAATTTTTAAAGGATATTGAAATAATATTGTCACTCCATATTCATTACATGTGAAGGAATATTGTATGTAAGAATCTTCATGTGCATTACATATAGGTGATAGTTTAGTGATCTCATCAACTTAAGGGATGGGTACGATCATGTGGTAACAAATAAGGAGGAATACACTCCTAATTATAAGGAGTTATATTAGTAGTATTACATGTTTTTTGTAAGTCATTTGGTACATCATCATTATAATTAAAAAGAGTGACCTATAAATATGGATTCATGTTAATGAATTTAGGTAGAGGTGCATTGTTAATTATTTGAATGGTTAGAATATGATACTAAGATTTGGGTATGCGTATGTAATAATCAATGGATTAGGATTGACTTCATGTTTATAGTGTTTTACATTATGGATGAATTTGATACATTGACTACCTAAGGATTCAATATCCCTCATGCGATGTGTCCATGGATGACTGAGGATAATATTGTAGGATAGTGGTAAGTCAAGGATAATGAGCTTGGTACATATGGTCTTGGGTCTAATAGTGAAATGGAACAAAATAAAGCCAAGTGGTTTTGATTTTTTTAATCAAATCCTCAACATGTTAGGTGAGTTTGCTTAAGGTGATCTTTGGTAGACCCAAGTTAATAAATTAACCAAAGGGAGGTAACATTAATTCCTAACCATTCATCAACTAATAATTTTATAATAAAGTTGGTATTGATTGTGATTTTAATGAAAAGAGGTAGATCATTGGCTTGAAAAATAATTTCATCATTAATCATATGATCTTCAAGGAATTTTATGGAAGGTTTGGAATAAGTAAAAATAGTTTCCATAGTATGTACTTCTGTCAGTGCAAGATATTGAAGAGGTCATTTCAATACAAGGGAAAGTGGTTCTTTAATGTCTTGTAATAGTTGGATTAAGAATTTGCAGTAATATGGATAATTATAAACTAGCTTCATGAGGGGTATTTTAAAAGGCATGAAATTGAGCTCCTTTAAGAAATTTTAATGAGATTTATAATATGAAGAACCAACATGAGGCTTGGAGGGTAAAATTTTTTTGGTAGGAAGAGAGGTAATTTGAAGTTTTAGTTTTGGGAGCGTTTTCTCATTTGTGTTAGAAGGTATGTTAGTGGTATATTTGAAATTTTTTTGTCAAGTGATGGTTTTTTTTTTCTTAGTGATATAATCTTAATGGGAAGGTTTACATAAATAACTTTAGATACATTTAGATATTGAAAATTAGTATAATATTGGTCACAGTTATCATCATTTGTGCATATATCCTAATTTTAATTTTGTGGGTTAGAATTAGAAAATGTTTTTTGATGTTTAGAGGAAGAAGTATTGGTAACTTTTTTATTTTAAGAGGCATTAACATAATCATGATGACATATTTTGATCATAACATCATGATTACATGTATCTCTTAACATAATATAAAAAAAAATGATAATACCATGACATGTTTCAATGGAATGACCCACATCGGCTTGAAACCAAAAAAAAAGTTAGGATCATAGCATTAGGTGGATTATTGGTGTAAGTAAAAGGTTTAGAAGGTGATAATAATTGTTCATTTATTGAATATTTAGGGGCGCATGATAAGCTTGGGGGTTATCCACTTTGGCTAATCCTAGTTTTATTGTGATTACATTAGTGGAGTTTTGAAAAGATCCCTTAATGCTTTTAATGTTAGGCTCAAATAGTTTCATAATAAAGTTTTCTCTTTTAGCTTGATCAATAACATTGTTTAGATTTTTGGGAGAAAAAGTTCAAACCTTATATTTAAGGGAAAGTGTTAATTAAGTTATGAATATTGTAAATAAGTTATCATAAGTGATATTATGATCAAATTTATGAGATAAATATCTCCATTGTTTAATGAAATCATGAGCTGATTCAGAAGGGGATTATTTAGAATTGATGAAATGGCTAAGATAATTTTTAGGAAGATCATTGTTCTTAAATTCCTTTACTAGAGGATTGACTAAATCCTTGAGTTACCATATAGAATGTTGAGGAAGTAAATTATAACATTCTAATACATATCCTATGAATGTTTAGACTAAAATTTTGGTAGTGGTATTAGTTTGAATCCACTCTTTATAAAGACTACCAAATTCTTTAAGGAAATATCCAAGGTCTTTAGTCCCATCATATTTAATAGTTGGAGAGAGATTTCCAATATCAATATAAACAATGAAGGGGGATAAAGGTTCTTTTCGAATATTTTGTAGCATCTTATTATGCATAATGGGTTTGCGAATGATATTTCTAATGGCATATATAAGAGGTGGAGGGATAAAATTTTGGTTACTTTGGGGTAGGATAATAGGAGGTTGATTATCCATGTGTAATAAATGATGTTGTATTTTCAACATTTGATAAGTAATAGGTGTTTGTATAATATTAATTTTTTCACTATATGTGCAAAAATTTGAGTGGTGTCTATTGGTGGATTGGGGTTATTAGTGTTTATAGGTGGATTGTTAAGATTGGTAGGAGGAACATTCCATAAATTAGTATTAGGGGATGGGTGGTTGGTGTTTAAAATATTTCCTAAAATATTTTTCGTTAAGCTTGTGTCAATTTTCTCTATAGTATAATAAAGTGAGTTAGAGAGAGAATTATCTTGAGAAATGTGAAATAGATCTAATCAATCAATCTCATTGATTGGGATATTTTGTACCATATTGTAATCCAAATATAAGGGGTGAGAGAAAGTGTACAAAGAGTGAGAATCCTTTTGAGTAACAAGGGTAGGAATGAAATATCATCCCATATATCATCTAAATGGATTAAGGTTGTCTAAAAATATTATGATAGGGGATTTCATGATGATAAGAATAAAAATCAAATATTAGAGAACAAAAGTGAAAAGTAAGGAACAAATTCATCTAGATAAGAATAATATCAACCAAAAATTATAGAGTTGACTAGGTTGATAAAGTTTTGAAGGAAGGTCAATATAATAATTTAAAAAAGACAGATCAATCAACTATGTTTTGTGGGAAAGTACTAGAAACCAACCTATGAGAGATTGGATCAAACAAAACAATTATGCTTTTTTGGAAAAGAAAAATTGTATGATACATAATTGAGTGGGTCGACTATGTTAAGAAAATGAAGATATGTTTTTGATAGGTGTGATTTAGGATGATATTGCATTATTTTGAAAAATAATTTAAATAATAACATAAGCAATTAGGTCAACCTATTTGATCTATTTTTGGCACATAGAACAAACCTTATACCAATGTTGGTTGATATAAGATTTATAATGCAACATACAATTATAGGAGAGAAAACAACAAAAATAGAAATGTTAATCTATGTTTTAATTCCTAAATGTTTTAAATTATAACTTTATAAATAAATGTGATAGAGAGTTGGCTATAAAAATCAACTAGAAAGGAAATCTAAGGATGGTTTTAGGTAGTTAAATTTTAAAGGGATATGTAATGGTGATAGTACTAGCTAAGTATTGGGACCTACCCCCTCACATCACAATCCCATGGTGATACGGGTGTCAAGTGATTTTCCAATATATAACATCAACTACATATTTATACTCAGCTAGAAAACCAAGTCAACTTCCTCATTGGTGATGAAATCTAAGTAGGCAGACCTTGGGTACAATTTATTTAAGCTTATTTATATTATATGGGTTTGAATTTTTTTAATGAAATAAAAATAGTGTGATTAAAATACTATATTTAAACTTCCTATTTAGTATATTTGTGCTAATTTAATAAATCAAGAAAAAAAATGAATAGTAAATTGAATACTAATAAAAAGAGTTAATTCATTTTCTTGAAGAGTACATGGTCGATTCAGACAACCAAGTATGGAAATAATAAATAACAAAATTAACTAGGTCAACTCTATCTACTAAAGAAATAACTAAAAATACACAGTTGAATGAGTTGACTAAATCTCCTAGATAGAACTTTGTCGATCCATTCAACCTAGTCTTCTATAGACTTATAATTTTATAAACTAAAAGCTATGAAAAACATAACTGTAATGAAAGAAAATAAATGATTAAGATGGTGAGAATAAACCTGATGATTTGGTAGGTGATGAAATTATTATTTTTATATTGTTTTATATAGATCAATATTTTTATCATACTAATTTAGTTGACTGAGTCGACTAAGTTTGAAAACCTATATGTAAAGTATCAAAATGAGTCAAGCTAATTTATATAGTTACTTGTGGTTGAATATGACTAGGACAAAGAAATACAAAAATGATCAAAGCAGCTATATTTTAAAATTGCATATATAATGTTATAATGAGTTGATAGATTCAATCTAGTGATGTAAAAAAGAAGTAAATGATAAATGATAATAAATGAAGGCATGAAATAAAAACCTACAAGGGTTAGTTTCACATATAGTTCACTAGAATGTATACAAGGGAAAGTGAAGATAATCTACAAATCAATCCTATATAAAATAAGATAAATCAATCTAGCCTTTCCACTTGGTATATTTATATAATCAATTTCATGACCAATATGGATCCATTAGACCTAACTAAGGCATCTCTTAGCATAAAATATCACTAGAGAGGGTTATAAATACTCTAATCAAGTAACACCACACAATGACCTTAGTTAGGTATTATGTTTTCTTATCAAGGTAAATGACAAAGTAAAGTAAATATAATTTAGTTCTCACCAAAACATGTGGAATAAAATGGGGTTAATAAACATAAAAGTAAACTTTAAAATAATAACTATACTCAAGTCAATATAGATATAATCATAATGCATAGAGAGAGAAATAAATTTAAAATAAATTACTTATGATATTTATATTTAATAAAATAGAGGATTAATAATTATAAAAACATACCTTGAAGATGAACCTATTAAGAATCAATATCTCCCTTCACCAATGGTGTTTTGAAAGAGGTTGTTGTGGTTTATAAGGATCACTAAGATAGGCCATCTCTAGGCTATATGACTTCAATGCATCCAAGACATTTACACAAAACAAGATTCTTCTCTCCAAGTGTAAATCCTAAGAAAAGATTCCTCAAGTATAATGGTGGAAGAGTAGATTGTAAAGAAGTGAAAATGAATGATTATCTATATCTCTCTACTAGAAATGGTGAAAAGGATTTGTTTATATAGCTAGATCTAACCTTAAAATCTTATAAAGTTTTAGCCAATAGAGTCACCCTAATCAAACCTGTTTCTTTAATAAATAAACTA
Source organism: Torreya grandis (assembly GCA_037957365.1). Classification (NCBI taxonomy): domain Eukaryota; kingdom Viridiplantae; phylum Streptophyta; class Pinopsida; order Cupressales; family Taxaceae; genus Torreya; species Torreya grandis. The sequence goes on along the minus strand of JARHVA010008828.1, from coordinate 302,616 downwards.
GTTAGGTATTTGAATAGATCAATTAAGGATGAACTAATCCCATAATGTGTTTATTTTTAAGAATAGTGTTAGCCTAGGTTGACTTTGTTTGGTAAATGAAAAAAAGAGGTTTTGAATTAGGTATGGGATATTTGAGGTGGATAATTTCTTGGAGGAGTGAATAAAGGAGGTACCAAATATTAGGGAAATGTATAAAAGAGGTTTGTGTTAGTTTTAAGTGGTGGTATATAGGACAATAATCTTATAAAACACCAGTGGTTTTTTTACCCATTTTTGGATACACCCTTTAAGTAATTCACTCAAAAATATTAGGACTCAGTGGGTTCCTACAAGATAAAAACCATCAGTAATTGATAAATTTTAAAAATATTATGTGTATACACATAATTGGTGCTTAATGGTCCTTAAAATGTCCCAATAATTATATTAAAAAATTTCCCTTGATATGGAAATCATGTTACACATCTTATTAGGTCTTATTTACATATTTTTTCCATTGAGTCTTTACATATTGTTCATAATGTTTCATATGGTCCTATAGGCATGCATTAAATAGTTCCATCTTCTTGATTTGGCCCATGCATGTAATGAAAAAATATGGGACTATGAATCCAAATGAAATAACGACCTTTATTTTAATAATTTTCAAAAAAATATATGTGGCCAATGAAATTTAGATCTTATTTCCATATAGAGAGTGTGTGATACTAGTTTTGGGGCCTTTCACATGCTCTATAACTAGTTTCACATTTACACCATGTCATATCTTATTTTGGTCACTTTATAAGTGGGTTTATAATTGGTGTGCATGGCCTTGTGAAAATAGGCTATTTGAGTGCACCACACCATACCTTATTATAATGTCATCATATTATTTATGCACACAGAGTCACATGAAATACTTGTGATATCATAGGTGGACTTGGCATCATCTTAAATGTCATCACATGAAATTTAAAGCTTGAGGATGTTGTTTAAGCCTTGTTAACTAGGTGATAACATGGATACACCTCTAGCTTATGGGTGGCCTAATTAATGAGGTGAATATCTAGGTAGGGATAACTCCCTTGATGCTTCACCTTAAAACTACAAACTAAGCCTATTACTAGCAAGGGAAAACGGTAAGATATAATTGAAAATAACATAACTAAGGAGGTGATGCACCAATTTTTTTTTTAACCACTACCACACATTTTTAAATTAATAATGAGCATAGAGCTCACTTATTGATACACTACTCCTAATCTACTCCTCTTACATCACTATTTTTCAATATGAAGGTGGTAGATGATGATTAGGCTAGGAGGATTGATTTTCAAGAGGTCTAAAGACACTAATGGAATATAACCTCACTTAACCTTCAAAACAATACTTAAACACTCCATATGTCCTACAAGAGTGAGTTCAAACTAATATAGGTGAGAGAATGAGATAACATGTCAAAGATAATTGAATCAACGCTATAAAAGATCAATCAATCATGTACAAAAACTAGAATATAGTTATAAGAGAAGGTAAAACTAGCTTGTCTATTGTTGCAATGGATTACAAAAGGATTAGGGATTCACCCTACTCAAGTGGAATATCCCTTGCAATGCCAATATAAGGTATACATATAATGTAAGGAAGAAGAGAGAGAGAGAGAGAGAGAGAGAGAGAGAGAGAGAGAGAGAGAGAGAGAGAGAGAGGAGAGAGGAGAGGAGAGAGAGAGAGAGAGAGAGAGAGAGAGAGGAGAGAGAGAGAGAGAGGAGAGAGAGAGAGAGAGAGAGAGGAGAGAGAGAGAGAGGAGACGTGTCAAGATGAAATGATGGTTACCAAGGACTCATAATGAGAAAAAGTTATAGAAAATAAAACCTACCAAAGGATAGTTAAAAAGTTTTTTATCCATAATTTTTCACTTAGTTTGATTATGACTTGATCAAGGTGGGGTAGGAGTTTTGATTTGAGTGATAACTCATCCTTGAGATCTTGAAATTACCCCTTAGGAGTGATTATGAAGTGACAAATCATCATTTTGGGGTCTAACTACTTTTTTTTGTTTTAGAAACTTGTTGAATACCTATAAACAATCATATTTCCACCTTTGTTTTATAATTTCCTTCATATTTCTCATATTTGATCTGCTTAAGGCATATTCTTTGTATACCTATTTTGACATAAATATCCTTCATTTGAATTATATGAAACACTTAAAATAAAAATAAAATCATATTTTAGTACCCTTTATATTTATCCAAATTTACCGAAAATGTCATGGCTCAACTCTGAATACAGACCTACTAACCCAACACCCCTCTTTCCCAATTTGGCCTAATTAGGCCTAAAACAAGCCTATAGTACTAGAGACTATATAATACCTTATATTATTTATCTAAAACCACCATAATAATGTATGGTACATTAAATATGGTCATACAAAAAAAATTAATGCATTTCCAATGGTTGAAACTCAAGTTATACAATATGCAAGTTTCTAGCCCTAGGTTTTAGCACAAGCTTGAGCAGGCTGAGAATAAATTAAAAGGTATAAGTAGAGTTTTAGGAAAATTAAAACCAAATAATTGAATATATTAGGTTTTTATTAACTTATTTCACCTTTTCTAATAATTGGTTGTTTATGATCAATCCCAATGAGCTCCCACCAAGCAAATAAGTAGATTTTTGTGTATGAAAGAGGATTGTGTCATAGACTATAGGTTTAATTTTTCCTTTATATACAATTAAAAACATATTAAACATCCTATTTTTTTTATCATTACTCACACATACTTTACAACTTCATGCAAACTCCAATTCTAATGTAAATTTGTATACTTTTTCCAATTCTTGAAAATAGGGTTATAGCTCTTTAGCATGCATGTAGGTCTTCTTTGGTTTTGATGATTATTAAGGTCCAATAAATGTATTTTATTCAATTATATTATTTATTATACCTTAAATATACATTTTCAACTCATTACTCATGGATTTCTCTTCATCTACTCTTCACACCTCATCTTTTATGAAATATTTGCCTTTCTTGATTGAGAATGTGGACCTATAGGTATGCAAACCTATAGTTTTGAATTATTCTCAATTTAAGAAATTGGTAATATTTTTATTTGTCCCTTAATACTTTTTTACTTATCCAAAAACCCTCGTATAAGTTTAAAATATCAAAAACCTCCTTGAAGTCTCTCAAATGCCTCCACACATTTACAAACACTAGACTAATGTTCCTAGGTTTGTGTCTTCAAAGTTAACCTCAAGGATGATATTAGGATTTTGGTCCATATATATATGTTATATGAGGGTATAATATCTCCAAATTTAATTAATTAAATGCATATTTCACCTATAATATCACTTAAAACCTCATAAGTGTTTTCTCATAATACCTTCTTTCTTATCCTTGAAGGTTGTAGGTGATTCTTTGAAACTTTTCTTGACCATTATAATTATCCATGTGATATAATGATCCATGTGATTATCATGGAAATTAAAATTTATCAACTCTTATTATTGGTTCTCAAATAACCTAGGAGAGTTCTCAAACTTATCTTCACCTGTAAACCTTATTTGATTCTTCCCAACTTATAGGTGGACTTGTAGGTGACTATGTTAGTCTTGACAACTCTTTCTTTACCTCATGATTGGTATTTATCCTTGGATTATATATATTATATTATAAACTAATATGATACTTGGATATTATCAAAACATTTCTAATGATGTAGTGGTAACTCATTTGTGAGTCGCATGTCTGTAGCTTTCTATTATTTACCCTTAAAGACTCATTTAAGAACACAAGACCACTATATTTTAAGGTATGCCATCTAAATTTTTATGATAAAATTGGGAAAATTTATTTAAACTAATTATAATTTAGAAACATCTATATGGTCAAGAAACATAAGTAGACCAATATTACAAGGTGACTAGAATTTCATTCCAATCCTTTTGCCAATGGGCCTATTGGAGTCTTTTGAAGATGGATGTGAGTCCATATGAGTGTAGGAAAACATTTTATAATGTGTAAGTATACTTGAGTATATTATATGAGTTTGGGAGTTTTAATAGAGTTGTTTTAATACTATTTGAGAATGAAAACACTCAAGACTAGCCCAAACCATGCCTGCCACCTTCAAAAACAACAAAAGACATGATTTTTGTCATATTGGTTTCTCACATGTGAAAATTTATGGTGTAATATGATAAGATAATAATATTAATACCATTTAGGATTAAAAACAACCATCCATTTTCATCCATCAACTTTCCAACTTGTTGAGATCAAAAAAAACCTTATCTGTGGGGTTTTCGGAAGATTTCAGGATACTTATTTTGTTAAGGATTGTTCATAAATAATAGCCATTAAAAATAATAAATAATTCCTATAATTTAAATATAATAAGGTCTTCTATCCATTAACAATACCATAATATCCTACTCTTTTTCCTCTTCATGAACTGATCACTTGAAAATTGCCTTCACTAGTTTATAAGGAGATCGATGTAGGAGATGAAATATTTTTTGTCTTATTTGGACCTATAAATGATACCAAAAACATTATTTAACCCTAATAATATCATAAAGACTTTAAACCATCCATTTTTTACCTTAACTGACCATCCTCATGTTGAAAAGTCACTTCATAAGCCCTTAGAAAGTGTATTTCTATGTTATATTTTAGTTTCTTGACCTTTAAAAGGTTCCATCAATTATTAGATGTTAATACTATCCAAAATGATCATCTGCAAGGAATAGAAAACCTTGACATAACTCAGAAACACATTAGAGACCTCAAAATTAACTTGATCCTTCTAATTTACAAAGGCAACCATTACCTTACTTTCTCCGAAACTATCTTAACCTTTGCTAAACATGAAATAACAATGTTTCCATTTTACCATATCTATTATCTAGAATCTCGCATACACCATAAGGCATCATGTCACCTTAGAAGTTCAATACACCAATACTTCACCATGGATCAACATATCTAATCCTTTTCAAAGTAGCCTTAAACATTGATAAGATAGCTTAATCTCTCCAAAACCCAAAAAATACCTTCATGAATGGGATTAATGACAAGACTAGGCTCTTGACTCACTCTCCTAGACCTTTAAAGAGACACTAAGATGACCAAATACACCTCATAATATATCTTTTATGACAAAGTATAACAAATAAACCAAGACCAAAACTCTCAAAAGGATACCAACAAGGTTAGGAAAGTCTAAAAGTAAAGGTTTGAATTGTCCTCACTCATGGTGGAAATATTGGCTAGAATTTTTTTCAACCTACTAGGATTGCATGCTTGTTATGCACCTAGACTAGTTTCCTTATTACCTTCATTGGGCTATGGGGTCATCTCAACTCAACACAAATTGAAATAAACCTTGAGAACTAACCTACAAACCTCTTGATGAGGATGAAACAATTGAATACCATAACTAACACACAATAATAGGAAACAAGCACACCAAAAAGATACGTAGTATGCTAAGAAACACTTAGGGAATACATAAGAAGGATCTACTATATAAAACTAATCATTAGGGTCTCATCCTCCTAGATTAAAAGGAAAACTTCTTTATTCTTATTCATGTGATGAACAAGGATGATGTACAAGTTGCTGGTCAAGATTTTTTCTTTCTTTATCATATCCTTTCTTAACCACCAATATATTTGACTTGACCAAAAGTAGATCAACATAAAAACATGTTCCCAATAAATGAACATTCATCTTTAAATGCATAGCTTACCTCATATTGTTATTTGTCAAAGAGAGAGACATCTAATGTGACCACACTTGATTTGTGAGGGTATCATTAGACTAATCTTATATTGGCCCTTTAATATACATATCTTACGCACATTGAAGATAATCATCTCTATCATATCTTACTACATTATGAACTTGAACCTCTTGGTGATGAATCATAGGACATATTGCATTAATAGGAGCTTTAAATTTCTTAGAAACAACTTCATCTTGTCCTTCTAGAGATGTTAACCTACCAAGATTTTTAAATTACTTAAACATGTCCAAATAGGATTGCCACATGTTATTAAGACCTTATTTAAATTGTTCATGAGATTCAATAAGACTAGCAACCATGATGTTCTATTCAAGATATTTCTCCCTCATCTCCTTAATATTTCCATTAGCCAAGATAACCATTTGAGCATTATCGTCATGGGTTATATGATTACTATCCAATCTTGACTAATTTTTTTATAGTTTATCCTAAAAAGAAGATTCTTCTTGATCACTTAAAAGCATACCAACTTCAATCTCATTATTATAGTTCTCTTTATGGATTAAAAACCTATCCAATGCTCCAAACTCTTCAATAAAATAATTATATAGATTCATGTTTGATTCTTCAAGATATATCTCTTGCTCATGAGGATTAACAAGGTTAATGACCAAGGTGTCTTCATGAAGATATATCTCATGTTCAACCAAAACTTTATCCACTATTATATGATCATCTTCTCTTTCATCAAGAATCAATCCATGACAACTATATTGGTCTTCTTATTCCTCCATGAATTATAAATTATCATCTACCCGATTAAGGTCTAGATCATCATACTTTTTTTGTTCCAAACATGATTTATCTTATTCAAGTCTCAAATCATTAGGATTATGATCTTGAATTTCACTTGACCCTATAATATCATGTTCATTAGTAGTTGTAACCTCCTCTTGATCATTAAATGCTACCATTCCAATATTATTAATATCTTCAAGGAAATAAAATTTAAATTATTTCCAAACATCATCAACATCATTTGGAGTCTTAGTGTCTTCAAAAATGAGTTAATTTGAATTGGTTTTAGGAATGAATTTTGATGGATTGGTTATCTTGACCTAATTCATACTTTCATAAAATTATTTCATCTAATTTTCTTTTTCTTCCTTGAAACATGGGAGTGTATCATGTGATTGAAATTATATTATCGAATCATCAGCTCTTTATTCAAGATTAAAAGCATACCAATTTGAATTATTTTTAGGATCATTCATTACATATTAAGGGTTGTCTAAATTTTAACTAGAAATTATATAATTATCCTCATCTTTGAGAGTTGATTTTATTTATTTTCCACTAAGTGAACTACCAATGATGATTTATTCATCATATTCACTCACCACATCTTCATCATGACCTTCAGATCCACTTATAACTACAACTTATTCAAGCCTTTCAAGGACTACCACCTCACCATTATTTCTTGATAGTCTCTCATTTTCAACTAAATGGTCATATTATACCCTCAATGAAATAGGTTCTCATTCATAAAAGGAGTGGGTGGGAAGGAAAAATAACTCATTAGATTGATTGAAACCTGATAGAGTGTCCTTCTAACTTAAGATTTTAAGATGGATAAGTTAATTTTAGTATTTTTGGAGAGATAGAGAATGGAGTTAAGTTGATTATGTTTCATTATTATCCTTCAACTCCTTAATCACTCTATCAAACTTTTATATATCTTGAACTTCATGGATATCTTCAACTTTAGGGGTAGGTGAAGGAATTGAGGAACTTGGGAACTCTCTTGACTTTGTATAGGCTTAGGATAGGATTATTTTTCAAGGATTGGCATGATATAACTATGGTTTATGGTCCAATAAGGTTTGTATGGTGGAATGGTTTGAGATTATTGAGGAAGAGTGGGTGAAGGTGACATAGGCATTGGCTTTTCTTCATGGCATAGTGAAAATTAAAGCAAGTTATGAGAAGGATAAGGTTGATGTGGAGTCAGATAAGGCATATAATATTGAATGTATTTCAATTTCTACCTCTATTTAAGTAATAATATATTATCCATATATTAAATCAAGCCTCTCATTTCTAAAACCTCCTTAATTTACATTTATTGATCCTTTCTCTCAATTTCTACCCACCCAAAATGATTCAAATGCACTAAATCCCTAATCATTTGAATGATTTCATTTTGAATAGAAGGGTTATGGATAATGAAACCAAACTAATTTTATCTATCAATATCTCTCATTTAAATTTATTTGTCTACAAGGTTTTGTTTGAAGTTTAATAGAGCTAGAGTAGGAGTAATATAGATTTGACAAGGTGGACTATAAGGATAAGTAATCTACCAAATAAGTTGAGTTTGAGTGGGATGAGTCATATAAGGCTTACTAATTACCTTGATAATGTGCATATGATGTTGTTTGAGAGAAACTTGGGGTTAATCTATGAATACTATTAATTTGATTTGAAGAATGTGAAGGAATAAAGTATACATTTTGACCAAAAGAATGATGAAAATACATACCAATTTTAAACACTTGTGGTACTTGTACAAGATTTGGATCACTTTAAGTCATAATGTATGCTTGTGATCATGCCTCTAAAGGCTAATATATTAAATATAAACACCAAAAACTCTTTAATGGATGAAATCCTTGTCCCACATAGCATGTTAGAACTATCACCACTCTCAATTACACCCTTGAGGAGGTTTTTCAAGACTCTCCACTTAGGTGATAGCATGGAGACACATATAATATTTGGATAGCCTAATTAATGAAGTGAATATTTATATATGGATATATCCCTTGATGATTCACCTTGAAACTGCAAACCATGCCTATTTCTTGATAGGGGAAATGGTAAGAGATAACTAAAAACAACCTAAATAAAGAGGTGATGCCCCATATTTGTTGACCAATACCGTAAAATTGTATATGCACAATGAGCATAGAGTTTACCTATTCCTACACTACTCGTAATATTCTCCTCTTACATCAATATTTCAATATGAAGGTGGCAGATGATTATTAGCCTAGGAGGAATGATTTTCAAGAGGTATAAAGATGATAATGGAAGATTTACTTAACATTAAAAAGACTACTTAAACACTCAATTTGACCTATAAGAGTGAGTTCAAACAATATATAGGTGAGATAATGAGACAACATATTAAGGAGAATTGAATCAGCATTATACAAGATCAGTCATTCATACACAAACACTATAATAGAATCATAAGAGAAGGTAAAACTATGTTGTGTATTATTTTAATGGTTTACAAAATGAGAATGGATTCACCATATTGAAGTTGAGGATCCCTTAAAATTCAAAAATTAGGCATACATATAGGATAAAGAAGAAGAAAGAGAGAATATATGTGTCAATATCCAATCAAGGATGCCAAGCACTCATGAAACAAATTACAAACAAAAAAAACCTACCAAAGGATAGTTTGAAGTCTCTTATCCAAAATTGTAAACTTAGTTTGATGATGACTTAATCAAGGTGATGTAGGAGTTTTTATTTTCTTGATAACTCATCCTTGATCTCTTAAAACTACCCCTTAAGAGTGATTAGGAAGTGACAAGTCATCTTATTGTGATATAACTACTTGTATTTGTCTTGGAAACTTATTGAAGACCTATAATATTTCCACCTCTCTTTTGTAATTTCCTTCATAGTTATCACATTTACTCTCCTTAAGGGTTATTCCTTGTATCCCTATTTTGACACAAATATCCATGGTTTTAAATATATTAAATACTTATAGGAAAATAATATAATATTTTAGTACCCTTTATCTTTCTACATCTTCACCCAAAATTTCATGGCTCAACTCCCAATTTAGAGTTACAAACCCAACACTCATCTTTCTCAATTAACCTTAATTAAGCCTAAAACAAGCCTACAATAGTAGATAATGTACAATACTATAAATTAATACTCCAAAGTAATCAAAATCATGTAAGGTCAATAAAGTAAGGTTATGTGAAAAAGTTTCATCCATAACTCAAGTTATAAAAAATGCAAGTTTTTATCCCTAGGTTGGTTTTAACACATACCTAAGTAGGTTGAGAACAAATAAAAATGAATAGCAATATTTTTAGGAAACTTCAAAGCAAACCAAGACCTAGATAAGGTCCACATTAATTTTTTCATCTTTTCCAGTAATTGGTTATGTATTATCAATCCCAATGAGCTCCCTCCAAGAAAATAAGTAGTATTTTATGTATAAAAGAGGATCATGTCATAGGATGTAAATTTAATTTGTCATTTTAATAAAATTAAAAGAATAAAAATCATCCTCAATGATTTATCATGACTCAAACACACTTTTAAACTTAATTCAAACTTTAATTCCAATAAAAATATTATATAGTTTCTCCAATTCTTGAAAAAATGCTTATAGTTCTTTAGCAGGCATGTATGTCTTCTTTTGGTTGGATACTTGTTAAGGTCCAAAAAATGGATTTTACTAAATGATATTATTTATTATATTCTACATATATTTTCAACTCCTTACTCATGGATGTCACTCTTCATCTGCTCTTTAAAACTCATCTTTCATGTAAGATTTGCCTCTCTTGATTGATAATGTGGACCTAAAGGTATGCAGACATGTAGGTTTGCATTATTCTCAATTTAAGCCATTTTAATGTTTTTATTAGTCCCTTAAGCCTTTTATTCTTCTCCTTGAATTGTCAAACCATTTTAAAAGATCAAAAACCTCCTTGAAGTCTCTCAAATGCTTCCACGCACCTAGTTTTGTTTGTAAACTTTAGATGGGTGTTCCTAGGTTGGTGTCTTACAAGTTCACCTCAAAGGTGATCTTAGGAGTTTGTTCCATTGATATATGTTATCTAATGATCTCATAACTCCACCTTGAAGTAATTAAATGCATATTTAAATTGTATTACCACTCGAAACCTCAAAAGTGTTTCCTTACAAGACCTTTCTTGTCCTTAGAGGATATAGGTGCTTATTTAAAACTTTTCTTGACCACTCTAGTGTTCCATATTATTATCATGGAACTTAAAATTTATAAACAATTATTATTAGGTCTCACACAACCTATGAGACTTCTTAAAATCATTTTCACTTTTAAACCCTGTCTGATTCATCTCAATTTATAGGTAGACATGTAGGTGACTATATTAGTCTTGACACCTACTTATTTACCTCATTATTGGTATTTCTCCTTGGATGATATCCTATGTATTATAAAATAATATTATACTTATATATTACTAAAATATTTCTTAGGATGCATTAATAACTAATTTATGAGTCGCATGTTTATACCTTTATCTTATTTACCCTTAGAGACTCATTAAAGAACACAAGCCCACTGAATTTTAAGGTATGCCATCTTCCTTTTTATGATGACATTGGGATACTTTATGGAGACTAATTATCATTTAGAAACACATATATGATGAAAAAACATAAGAATACCAATATCACAAGGTGCTTAGAAGTTCACTCCAATCCTGTTGCCAATGGGCCCATTGGAGGCTCTTGAAGATGGTTGTGAGTCCATATGAGTGAAAAAAACCCTATATTAGGTGTAAGTATACCTAATGATATGATAAAAGGAGTTTTCAAGTTTTATGAGATGTTTTTGAAGACTGTTTGAGAATGAAAACACTCAAAACCAGCCCAAACCATGTATGCCACCTTGAAAAATAATAAAACACATCATTTTTGTCATATTGGTTTCTCACATGCACCAATAATGGTGTAAGATGATATGATGGTAATGTAAAAATTATTTAATATCACATATAACCATAAATTTTAATCCATTAATGTAAAAATTCATTAAGATAATAAAAAACATATTTGTGGTGTTTTAGGAGGCTTTTAAAATGTTTATTTTGTTAATGGTTGCTCATAGATCATAGTCATTTAAAATAATTAATTATTTTTTTAATTCAAAGGTAATAAGGGCCATTATACACCCAAAAAATAGATCTATCCATCTCTTGTTCCTCTTCATGAATTGAGTACTTAAAAATGGCCTTCACTAGCTTGTAAAGAGCTTAATGAAGGAGATGAAATGTTTTTTCTTATTTGTACCTACCAATGATTCAAAAATAATTATTTAACCCTTAAAACATTATATGTTATTTAATCCATCCATTTTTGACCTAAATTGACCGTATCCACATTGAAGAGTTACTTTACAAGCCCTTAAGAAGTGTATTTCTATGTTAAATTTCACTTTCTTGACCTTTAGAAGGTCCCACTAGTTATTACACATTGAAATTAACTTGAATGAACATGTGTAATGAATAAAACACCTTGAAATAACTTATAAACACATTAGAGACCTCAAAATTCATTAGATCCTTCTAATTTTCAAAAATAACCATTACCTTAATTTCTCAAAAACTACACTAACCTTTTTAAAACATGAAATAATAATGTTTACATCTTACCATATCTAGTCTCTATAATCTCTCATACACCATAAATCATAGTTTAACCTTGGAAGGTCAATACACCAATACTTCACCCTAGATTAACATATCTTAACCTTTGAAAAATAGCCTTAAATTTTTCTAAGATACCTTAATCTCTCCAAAACCCAAACAATACCTTCATGAAGGGGATCAATGAAAAGACTAGGCTATTAAATCACTATCCTAGACCTTGAAAGAGACACTAATATGACCAAATACACCTAAAAATATATCTTTTATGACAAATTCTAACAAATAACCAAGACCAAAACTCTCAAAAGGATACCAACAAGGTTAGGCAAGTCTAGAAGCAAATTTTTGAATTATCCTCACTCATGGTGGTCAATTTTTACTAACACCAACTTAGTATTTTCCCCACTTCACTTGCATTTATCCATGTCTTACACTGTGATGTTATAGATGTTATAGAATTCATCTTCCAATTTAACATTTTAAACATAAGGGGGATTTGATTAGTTTTTAGTGCAATCACCACATACTCACTTCCATTCATGAATCTCATGTAGTAGTGTTTGATTCACATGTTTTCAATATTGGCATAACACCATGGTTTACCTAATAATATCATGTGATTTTCATCTTCATCAATATCAACTACCTCAAAGTCTACATGGATATTTACAACCATTATCTCAATGTCAAAATTAGGTAGAATCCACATGGGTTTTATTGAAGTCTTGTTTTAAATAAATAATACATTATGGGAGGGTTGTAGAATGGGACTTCCCCTTATTTTCCATGCATATATTATGAAGCTATTGAACTCAATTCCTATATCCACCAAGATGTCACACACTAATAATTCATTAATATCAACATCCACAAGTAATTCCCAATCATAGCGTATGTTTTGGTTCATCATTCTCTCATGCCCTTATGATAGGTATGGTGTAGGCACATCGGTCAACTATTTTACTCATACTTGGCCATGAAATTATGAAGGCTAGTAATCATTCCCTTGTATGACAAGATAGATAATAGGTTGGCAAGATCATATCCTGGTTTTCATGTATTTGGTTTTTTCTTTGATTTTTTCCCTTTAAGTCCCAAGAAAGTTATAACTCTACCTATAGGTTCTAAATCACATACATGGATTTTTACATCACCTCCTTTTATCTCAAGCATTTTAGACAAGGTGATATGGGTTTTTTTGAGCTCACTGCCTTAACATCAGATCTTCTAGGCTCACATCCTCATTTTGACTCTTTCACAAGAACTGATGAGGGTCATTGTGTCCTCTTAATTTAGGTGATATATGTCATGTCAATCTAGGCAGTGTTCAATGACTATCTACAATAGGATATACAAAGGATTATAAGTAATAATCCTAAATTTTTTAGGTTTGTTTGTATATAATTACTCTTATATTATAATATACTCTATTTAATTCAAATATAATTTATTATTTGTGAAATCAAACACACTCATTGAATTCAAAAACATTTTATAATAGAAACACACTTCTAGACTAGTTTTTTGGAATTGAAATTGCATGAAAATTAATCATGATTTTAATCTATGTTAATGGAATGAGAAATTTCATGAAAAATAAACATACTTTTAATATATGTTTATATAATAGGAAATGTTTTATAAATTAAATTATTGGAATCTAAAAGTAGTTTTGCTTGAATAAATATTTCACATAGTCCTCCAAGTGAAACATAAACATACTTTCCATAAAAATGAATAACAAACTTCGATTACATAATAATGAATAAATAACATATAAATACAAAATATAACCTTCTTATTTAGTTGACTTGGCCCTTTATCTTCCTTAGAATAAGATTATAATAATCTTAGATTTGTAGAAAACTCATGAACTCATTTTCTAATTGATTTTGGAAACTTACATATAATACTAGAAATAAGGATGCTCAAACTATTATATCATTAATACTCTATTCATATAATACCTATATCATTAAAGGTAATGTTTATATATTATAACATATTACAAAAAAATATCTCAAGATAGAGAAATAAATTAACAAGATCATACTCTAACTCAGATCTTGTCTTACTTCATAATAATATCATAACAACATTCTTTCCACTTTTTAAGTAAAATAAATGAAAAATGTAGGATTCGCATTCTTTCATGATTCCTTATCTATTATTTTTTGCAAACTATTTGGAAGTTATAGCCATATGATCTCATTCAACTAGTAGATGATAACATAGTATTTATAGTTTCCTATTAAAAACTTCCATAAATACAATGCCTATAAATAGATATTACTATTTATGGAAAGTCTATATATAACATTCAAAGTAGTTTCTAAAAATGTACTAGAATTATTCAAATATTTCATGGACATCCTTTTAGAAACATAATATATATCAAATAATATTTCCAAGCTAACTTGTGGTCTCTAAAGTCAGTCTAGTGGTCTTTGAAGACAAATTGGTGATCTCCAGAGCTAGACTAGTGATCTCTATAGCCAAGCTAGGGGATATCTAGAACTACTCTAGACTAGTCCCTAGTAGTTATTTACTACCAAAAATAGTTTATTCAACTATATTACACATTTATGACCTTTTTATATAAAAATCAAAGTCTTTCCTATGAAAATGTTAGAAAAAAATGGTAAAATAGGTAACAATAACTTGCGTAGAATAAATAAGGTAAATAACTCATTTTCTTATTTGAATTCACAATGAAGTTTATTATGAACATCCAAATCCACTCAAAAAGAATACTTTTAAGTGGGAAATGAGGTGATTACTTGGGTATGATGATCCATTTTATGGGTTCATCATCTCCTACACACTTTACTTCTTGCAACTCCTCTTCCAAGCTAAGGTCTCCTATGTTCTCTGTTAGACATTATGTCTCATAATTTCTTATTGAGGTCATAAATCTCATAGTATGTGTCCTAGTTTAATTTTTTGGGGCTCACATAACCTTTCTATGCTCTAGCATGGGCCTTCTATATTTAAAACTTTTCTAATCCTCAAATTATCATGTTTTTCCATGGATATGATGAGTATTAAAGGAAATATATATCTCATTATAGTACACTCTTTTCCATAACATGTCTAAAATGTTGTATCATCTCCATAATGGCTATAGATATTATAAAACACCATCTAAGTTTCATGGGAGGAATGACCTTCCTTATCTTCCCACTTATGATCAGATGTAATAAGGGTTGTAGTGAAATTGTTTTGAGTTTATTATTCAAAATTAATAATGTATTTATGCATCATGTTTATATATTTCTCCCTAATCATTGCATTATACAAAATATTTATAAAAAAAATTATTTTATGGATTGGGGAATTCAAGCCTCACATATATCATAATAATTTGGACTTGTCCAAGATACTCTTCTTCCTATCATTATAGTCAATCTAATTTTTTAAATTAGATATTAAATCCATAATGTAAACTTTTCCTATAAAAAAGTTAATAAAAAATGATGACATGTGTCCTTGGAGGAATTTGCACAAGTAGAATTCACATAAGAGGTTTTGTTTCTTAAGGGAACTAGAGTGGTAGGATTCCATGAATTATTTATTATCCTCAAGATCATAAGGAAAAACACATGATATCTTTAATATATACCACCTATAAATTTTATCTTGTAAAAATATTCCATAACTAAAGGTAGGCTTTCTAAAAGCAATGAGATTTTCTCCTATTTCACATGTTATTTGCAACATATATTATAACTCTTTTTTTCTCTTTCTAAAATTATTTATTTAACCTTTTTTTTTTGACTCAACCACTATTATGGTTTGACATGTTTCCTCCCAAGTAGCCGTAATACCATTTTAAGATAGTTGAGTTTGTATACCATGGTCTACTTGGGATATGGGAGTTTGTGTTATCTCCTTCACTTAATAAATTTTACTATCCTTTCTAAGAGACTAATTATTAGTATCTTATAACTCTTTTTGTAAAGAGGAAATGAATTCTTATTTACCTTTGAGTACTTATTTGAGGAAATTTATTTCTTCCTCATACTAAAATCTTGATAAATCCCTAGCCTACTATATTTATACTTATTCATCGAGACTAGAAGGCTAATCCTTTTTTTCCAAAATTGGGGATTTTACTTTTTATACAAGTGGTTTAGATGAATAATGTTTGGGTATATCTTCCACTTTCTCCTCAACTATAAACTCTTTTTCCATAGATGTAAACTTTTCTATACCAATTGAAGGATTGTCCATCCCTCTTTATTATTTTTAAGTCTCCTCCAAATCCTCCTGAGATTTAACAAGTTGCTCTTGGCTAATAATTATAAGGATATATGAAACATCCTTTCTCTTATCAAGGTCATCATCCTAGAAAATGATGAGTTTCTTTCATCTTTGTGGCAATGTTTTTGGTAAAGACTCATTTATTGGAGTCTTTGTCCTTATTTTACTTCTTATCAAAATTCTAGGATGAGATATCTTTAGAGAATCTTCCTCATCATCATAAATTTCCATTATAGGTGTTATTTTCGTAGTAGCTTCATCTGGGGTAGCTATGTAGGTCTCTATTTTTCTTAACCGTCTCTTTTTAACTAGTTCTAGAGATGGTTATTTAATTTAAAATTCTTCCCTAAAGTTATATCTAGTTATGAGAGAATAATATAAGGGAATACTCTTAATTTTGGACATTAATTAGTTTTCCTTATATAAAATCTTCCCATTTGACTTCCCCACATGCCTTATTCAATAAGTGGGGCCGACATATCAACCAAGTTAATCCATGGTGTCTGATATATGAAATACCTTGAACGTATTTTCATACCATAAATTTAATGGGACCATAAAGGAAGTAATTAAAATTTATTATCCATTAAACTTTCTCTTTCTGATGTTTGATGTGATTTATAATTTTCATTGTATCTCCTCCTAATGACCCATATTATCCATCACAAGTTAAAATGTTGACTACCTAGAAGGATATAGTCCTCCAAGTTTATGAAAGAATATATCTCTTTATACATTTAGTTATCCATTATGAGTTAATAATAAATATATTCATAGGCTCTCCTTATATAAAAAAAATTTGAATTAGATCCTTGAATGTGGAGTTACCTAATATATGCATTCTTGTTTTAGGGATACCAAACAAGTGACTAATGATGGATATGCTCATTTGTATATTTATAACCTTAAATTGATAATGGTCACCTTATAAATTAATAATTAAATCCTAAAAAATAATTTAATCATAGACATGGCATGTTTTAGGGAACTTCAACTAGCTTGTGTTTTCAAGAACTTTTCCCACAACATCATCATAAAGGAGAAGTTTTGATAACTCAGGCCCAGATTTTTTCTTCTATCCCATTTTCAAAACTTCAAAAGATATTAATAGATTTTGATAAACACTTGATAAATAAGTGAGAGGACAATTAGTAGGATTTTAATGTAGGGAGCTTGTATAAAAATAGTGTAATGAATATTTTTGTAAAATCTACTAATTGATTATCAATATTGTGAAATGTCCTAGATATAGAGTTAGTTAACATGACTAGATGTTTAGGGAATAATAAAAATTACTGAGGCATGTGGGGAGATTTGAGTTGGCTCAAATATTATATATTTCCTTACCATTGTGCCAATTATATTTCCATCCTCTCCTTTTCTTATAAATTTGACTCTTTTTCCATGCCAAATCAATCCTTGCCATAAACACCTTTTACAAGTATCTTTTCCTTTCATAAGTGCTTTTGAGTATGTCATCCTATATGACATCATGTAATTTCATTATGTATTATATTTTATTAAATTATGTTCAAATAGTATGCCCCCATTTTCCATTTTTTAATAAAATGTCCCTTTTTCCTTAGAGACCCCCTTTTTGGAATACCCTAACTTAGGAAGAATCATTTTTTTAAAGTGGATGTTAAATATCAATATAAAAATCAAAATTAATCCTAATCATAGAAATATTAAATATTTATACATTATATTAACCATGATTTTCCTTGTTTCCAAATTATTACACATGTCATAGGATGAGGACACACAAACTAATCAAGAGTGATATACACAAGTCAGTCAGGCATACAAATGATATTGTTATTTCCTTAAAAAAATCATTTATTGGTTTTCAACTTTTTCACCTTTATTTATTTTTTATTATTTATTAATATTATATTTTATGTGTATATTTTTATTATTTTTAGGAAGAGTATTTACATTTTTTTGTTTTCCACCCTCTTTATTTATTTGACTTAAATCTCATCCTTTGGTTATTATGGAAGAATATGGTTCTTCCATACAACCAAATCCTACTTTATATTGAATTTTGTTGTAAAACTCTTCCTTTTTATGAGTTTGATGATATATCCTTAATATATCTCTATTTAACAAAAGTGTCTTCTTGTTTCCATCAATTGGTAACCATTAAACAAATACATTATCAAAAATCTTCTCAATTTGATAAGGACCTAACCATTTAGTGTATATTTTACCTTGAAAATAATAATTCCCAATATCCTTTTTTAAATTTTCTTTCTTTTATGTGATGGACATGTCATGAATTGTTTTGATATTGAGTATGATTCATCTAATATGATATTTTGACTCTCATCTCTTCTCATTTGTTCAATTGAATAATTTCTCCCTTTTTTGCTTATATTAGGTTTATGACTACTTCCATTTTTGTCCTTAATGTATACAATTCAAACTCAAATATAAGTAATGATTTCTTTCCATATATAATTTCATATGGATAAAAACATTTGATGGATTTATATGTTGCTTTGTAGGCCCAACTTAATTCATGTAGCTTTCTTTCCCAATGTTTAATGTTGATGTCTAGTTTATTTTTAAATATGTTTTATAATTATTTATTGGTGACTTCAACTTGACCATTGGATTTATAGTGGTAAGGTGATGAATTTATGTGGATAATCTAATATCACTCTATGAAATCTTTGATCTTATTGGATTTAAATTGAGGTCCTTTATTTGAAACTATGGCTCTAGGTGCACCAAAGCATTGTATATTCCTATTGTATAAGTAATCAACAAACTTTCTTCATAGGAAATGGTAAATATTGAACCTGTACCCATTTTCTGATATAATCAATACATACTAAGATGAAATCATGTCCTTGATATTTTAGATTAATGAGACCAATGAAATACAACCTCATTTATCAAAGTAATTTAGGATCACTTGAGGATGAAAGGGCAAATTTTTTGATAGTGTAGGTTTACCCATCCTTTTACAAAGATCACATTTCCAAAAAAAATTATTCACATTAGTGTGAAGTGAAGGAAAATATTATCCAACTCCTAGGATCTTATGAAAATTCATTTTGGATAAATAATGACCTCCTCTTGGCTCATCATGGAAAGCTTTCAATATGTCATATATATCATCTTAACGAACATAGGTGTGAAGTACCAAATTGGGTCCACATTTTAACAATACTCCATTAAATAAATTATAATCAACACTATTTAAAATTAAAGATTTCCTTTTTTATTATTTAAATCACAAGGTAACTTCCTTGTATCTAGAAAACTAGCCATATCAATAAACCAAGATGAGTGTGTTGAAACTATGAATAATTGTTCATCTAGAAAATTATACTCTGTTGGTTCATCTTCTCATAAAACATTAAACCTTAAAAGAAAATTAGCAACTACATTAGCTTTACCTAGATTATCAATGAATGTTATATAAAATTCCATTAATGTTAGTAACAATTTAATGATCCTACCTCCTAATATTAGTTCATTTATCAAAAAGCTTATGGTTGAATGTTATATATAGATGAATACTTTATATCCATTGATGTAGTGAGATAATTTATCCATAGCATAAATGATAGCCAGGAAATCCTATTTGGTGGTTGTATAGTTTCACTTAGTATGAGTTAATTTATTAATAATTTAATAGATTTCATATATATTACATTATTCATATTTATATTAAAGTAATTCCCCCATAACATTGTTATAAGCATCAATGTGTATGTGAAAGGTTTTATCCTAATTGGGTCCTCACAAGACTTGATCATAAATTAACTTATTTATAATTTCAAAAGACTACTAGAATTTGCCACTCCATACAAATTCACTATCTTTGGTAAGAAATTAGAACATATGTGCAATGATTTTACTAAAATATTCAATAAAGCTCATATAATCTCTTGTGTGACCTAGAAACATCTTGATATCAGTTTGGGTTTTTTGTGTATGAAATTATGAAATGAATTTAATATTTTAAGGTTAACATGTATTCCTAGGATAAGATATGATAAACTAATAAAATCCCTTGATATACCATCATTATAAATTTTCATGTATTATAAATAATTAATGTTTTTCATATCTAGTTAATATTTTATCCAAAATTTTCAAATCTTTTTCAAATGATTTTCAATGCATTATAAAATCATTTGTATATACTTCAACACAATCATTAGTGAGATCACAAAATATGGTGAGGATTTATCTATAAAAAGTGGTTCATATATTGAATATCCAAAAGGGTAAAAATTTGTATCCAAACATTCTATAGGGACATATGAAAATGGTTTTATCCTGATCTTTAAGAGCTACTCTTATTTAGTTGTACCCACTGAATCCATCTTAGAATGAAAAGTATTTTTTCCAACTATATTATCCAAGACTTAGTCAATGAAGGGAAGAGGAAATATTATTTCATGGTGGATTTGTTAATTTCCCTACAATATATACATATTATCCATTTTCCATGTTATTTAGTTAATATAGGTGAAACCCACTGACTATCCAATATTGGAAATATGAATCCTACCTATAATAGTTTTTCAATCTAACTAGTTTGATGTTTTTAGTATAGATGTGATTTTAAATACACTTGTATTTATGCCTTTCATATAAATTTATTACCACTAATATTTTTTTAGTAATTTTCAATATTTCAAATACCTTGGTATCTTATTCATCAGTTAACCAATTATTTATATTTAGCATTTTTCCTAGTTGGGATGCAATTTGTTTTGTCCTTAAATAGTTTGAATTTACTTTATTTATTTCACTCATAAAGGAGTTCAATGGGAAATTATGAGGTTAAAATATTTGGAATGTGATTATGTATTTAAATAAGGACTCTCCTAAAATCACACTTGCTAATGTGCAATGAAAAGTTGAAAGGAAAGATCCTTGACTATTTTATGCCCAACTAACAATACTCTATTGGAGAGATTGGTGATTAGAAATTTCATCATGAGTTTATACATAAATATTTTGAAAAATTTATATATATGATCTAAAAAATTTTAGATCTAATTTTGTGATCTTTGAAGTCATACTAGTGATCTCCAGATCTAGACTATCTACCTCCATATAACCTATTAATTCTTATTCTAGCTCATTCATATCATTTTTAACATCCACCATTGCTAGAGAAGAGAGAATATTTCCATTTTTATTAATTTAAACTACCCATAAGTGATATGAGGACTTTTTATATGCTTTATCAAGTGAATATAATTAATTTTTCTTTCTTTTTAATCTGTTCAATATTACCACATCTATAGACTTTAAATATATTATAAGTACAAAATTAGCTAGCCTGGCCACCTTAGGAATCATGGATAACCCAATTTATTAATATTTTTATGGAGTATCATACATCCCAAAGGATATTCTAGATATTATACCATAACTAATATGTCTTCTATAACCCCTTCTAGTTTTTACATTGATTGGGCAGTCATATACAGGACTATAGTAGTTGGTTATACATTGGTTAGGGAGAGTTATTTTAATACATATAATGTAATTACATTGATAATATCTCCCAAGACCCCTAACATGTTAATTATTTCATTATTTCCTATGGTCTCTATGATGAATAGACTTATAAGGTCTCCATACTTTGGTAAAATAAACTTACCTACTAAGAAGTCAAAAAGCTTACCATCTACTTGTATGGTTTTTAGATACTACATTTATCTCCCTAGAGTTATGACACACAAACCTTCAATTATCTTATTTAGCTCATGGATCTATATTATGAATTACAATAGCATTATCTCAATGCTCAGTTTATTTAGCTCTTAGACTAAGTCATATTCACCTTTATTTGTTGTTTCTTTGAGCCTTTTAAGAAATTGTATTGGTGAAGGGGTAGTAGGTGGAGTGGTTTCCTAATATTTTTCCTTCTCTTGACTATTTTCCTTTTCCATGGTTTGTTCACTAGGAATATATTTTTCTTCCTTCTCATTGGGAATTTCGATAATGGTTGGAGAATACAAATTGGTCAATATTCAACCTAAATGTAACTAAACATTATTATAATTTATGGCATTTAACCATGTGGTTCCTTATTGTTTAGTACCATAAATAGGAACTTCCTATTTATTATTAGGGTTTCTCACTATTTAGGTAGGTAATTATTGTTGTTTCACCTATTCAATTTGTTTGGGCTACTTGGTAGGACTCGGCATTAAATCTTATTGATGTAGAAACCTCATTTATTGATTGAATGTTTTTTAATACACCCATAGATAATTATATTAAAGAATCTATGGTTTTTTATTCTATTTTAGCATTTAAGGTTGCTTTGGTATCCACTATTTTGGAAATCAAATTGGTGGTCCCAACTTTTGTGAACGTGTTGGTCTAGCCCATGGCATCACCCATGGATTGGAAGGAGCTCTAGAAAAAAAAATGATTTGGATTGTGATGGTAAGAGAAATTATTCCCTTATCAAATGTTAGAACCTACTAGGCTAACAAAAAGTTACATTACTTTTTCTTACTTGTAATTACTATAATATTATTTACAACTATATATTTAAAAACTTAAAAATAAATGATTCAAAAGTAATAAATGTTGAAATAAAATTATCCCAATAGATAAATCAAATCACTTTATTATTCAAGTAATAAACAAGCCTATAATCTAAATTACTATCAAAAAAATACAATATATTGAAACAAGTACATCAACTACTTATATAATGCATAAATTAGTCATATATGTGATTACAACCACTGCTATTTATATTTTTATAATAATATACAAATGACACAACCATTTTTGTGTTAAATTAACATTAATTAATGAGGTAAAACATATTATAATGCAAAATATATAAATAATGATTACAATTGTAAAGTATGAGCTACACAAATAGATGTATGATCCATTACATAACATAAGTATAATACCAAAGGTTAAATCAATAACTAGATGGGGAGAAACATACAATTGATTTACCTCCAACCAAATACCAATAGTCTCCCAAAACCCTCCCTTATGGGAGTGTACTAACCCTTTGAGGATGGAAAATTAAGAATAGTGAAGATATCAAGAAATAATTGGAACCCATGTGTGTACTATCACTATTACATGCAGTAATAAAATAGACCATGGAATCCATTATTTTATCTAAATGATATAAAAAAAAACATGTAAAATATAAGTATAGTGAAATGATAATGTCTCATCTATAACATTACTTTGGCCAAATTTTTCATCATAGATTTCAATTTTAAGAATTTGAGCCATTTTCACTCACATATAACTCTCTACTAATGAATCATGACATAATATGATATTAGGGGATAGGTATATATGTTACACACTATCATAACCATATATGTATCTCTTATTATCCAATTATATTCTACTATACATATTTAAAACAATAATAGTAAAATACCAAAAAAATGGTATAAATAATCATGAAACAAGAATCCAATTGATTCCAATCACTTAACATTAAGATGAAAACATAAACCCAAAAATTATTTCATTTCTTAATAGATATGTGAATTAAACTTAAAACAACAATAAAATCTATTTTCAACACCATTTAAAAATATATATAATCAAATTCAATAGAATATTATAGGTGTCTTGCGTACCCTTCATCAGCAAATGACACTATAACTACCCATTTATTGTTTTACATTTTTTTATACAATTATGCTCTAAAATAGAAGAAAACTATTACAGATTTGGGTGATATCTTGGTCACATTCCATATATGGATTTTTAAATATATTTAAATATTAAATTAACCATCATGCCACTATAGAAGTTTGAAAATGAATATATAGTTTATATATCTATCCATTATATACTTTTTTGACCCACAACTTGGAGTTAACACTTTTACTCTATTTTTTAATAATATTCACATATTTTCCATATAAAATCCATAATAAATAATTATAACTTATATACATGTCAAGGTTTTTATATTTAAAGCTTGTAGATACTACTCATTTCCATTATTAGGGTACTTATTATACAAAGAGATATTTTGTATATTCAATTTAGAATACACTAACATAGAATCAAGAATTAGGATTACTTAAATACTTAAGCCTATGAAATTTAATATACTCTCTTCTAGGATAAGTATGCACATACATACATACATACATACATACATATATACATGCATGCATACAACATGCATACATCCATGCTTGTGCTTGTACACACACACACATACATTATTTATCATATACTTAGATTATCATAAATATATTTATTATTATAATCATATTGTGTAATTCATTCATAAAAAATTATAAATCTTACAAGTTTGTATATCATTTCCATTTAGCCTACAACTAGTTTTAATGTTTGATATTCTTGGCATAACCTACATCTACACAAACCTTATAAAATTAGTTGAAAAATTCATGCAAAATCAATTCTAGATGGGTATATAAGTAAATATTTCACATATTTAGGTATAATTAAAACACTTTTTTTTAGGAATGAATATATCACTATGAACCTAACACAAGCCCCAAGTATAGATATGATCCTAGATTTTATTTAGGTTTCCTTTTATATTTTTATGGGTCCCACTAACATGGTAAAAAAAGGTGAAAGTAATACATCTAAAATCCCTTATTGTATTTTACTAGTTATCATAAATTCATAATGTATCCCAATACCTTACTCAATATAAATTAAACACACATAATTTAATTTAACAAAAACCTTCCAAAAATAGAATCAAATGATTCTACACATATCATATATGAAACCTCTATTTTTCTGTGTGAGTGAAGGGATAGAATATTACCATCATAGACATATAAATGGAATGAAATGTCATTTATGAGGATCTAACCATAATGTTATATGCATATGGAAATATATATCAATTAATATACAATCAAATCGTATAAATTATATACCATGCTTTTATTTAATTGCATCCTAACAAATTTAACACTTAAATAGAACCTATTTTATTTTAAACACATAATATTATTGAGAAGTGTTATCATGATGTCAATGTTGATGCCATTGATGTCAACATGCATCTAGTGAATATTCATGGTGAGTGGTTTGTTTAGGTATGAGCTTGTGTGCTTGATATGACAAGGAATCCATGTGACATGAGAGAATTTCTAGGAAACCTAATGTCTCCTCTATTGAGAGAGAATTTGAAGGAAACCTAATGATTCTTCTATTAGTTATTCTCAAGGTTGTTGAAATTATGTGAGAATATTGTCTAATGAGTGATATTGTTTTATATCATCATTGAGTTAATCATGTTTGAGTACTAGTCATTAAGTATAAGTTGTCTTAAGAAGCCTAGCCATAACAAGCATATGAATGAAATTGAATAAATATGTAATAATAAGCACAGTCATATCATGAGCATGTACATGATGAGAATGAATAGGTATGTGAATATATATGATATTATTTTAGGAACCTGAAGGCCATGTCATAAAGTTTTATAATCATCAAAGAGTGTTTCAAGGTTATTTGTCAAGTTTCAAGTACTTGAAAAGCCTAGTCATGACACTAGTCATGGCATGTAAAGTCTTAATGAGAAGGTTTGAACATGGTGGATTGGTGACATGGATGAAATAGGTATAATAATATATATTAGTTTTATTTATCATGAATATGAATCATTTTATCACTAAAGATAGTTTTAAGGTGAGCCTATAAGTGTAAGACCATAAGTCCAAGTCTACACCTAGACCATTCCTAGACCCTGTTTGGCCTAATGAATCATCATGATTTATTATCAAGTCCTATGAATGATTAATGGTAATATTGTATCATGGTAATAATTTATATGTAATGTATATGAGGTTTTGAGAGCTTGGATAGTGGTTATAAGGTCAGTTTTAAGGACTAATGTGGATTGAAGGTCAAGGTCTAGAGAGCTAAAAGAGAGATGATGGCCAAATGGAGTATGAGGTTAAATTTACAAGGATATTATTGAAAATTTAATTTTTTATAGGAATTATATGTTTTTTAAAGCATGTTCACAAATTTTTAAGTCATGGTTTTAAATAAAAGACATGAATAGTAGTTTTAAGGTCTCTCAAGTGCACAAAATGAAGGGTTATCAACTTGAGAAGGGATTTTAAGTGTTTATTATCATGTGTAAGCTATGCATGAGAAGATAATATATTAATTTTATATTAATAAGTTTTATATCTCAAATTTATAGGAATTAGTCTTTGGAATGAGGGGTTAAGCTTTATGAATAATTGCTAATAGTGTAAGATGGTTTAAACCCTTAAAAACCCTAATAGTGGCCTAATATGAAATAAGTTACTATAAAGTTATTGGAATGGATTTTTATGGATATTTTAGTGATTTTAGGTTGTATTAAAATCTCCCAATAAGCTCTAGGTGTGATTGAGTCTTTAGGTGAGTGAGTGCACCCTATAGAAAAGGGCTTATTTCTTAGAGATTTATTGTAGAAATTAGAGTTGATCGAGTCAAAATATGAAAATAATATGATGGATAATGTTTATATTTGAGTTTTATTTCCATGGTAGTTTATGGATAGGTTATATCCTTCAGGTGTGCTAAATTGGACATCTAGATTAACTTATCGCTAATAAGCCTAATGGTGCAAACAATGAGAAACCTAGCTAGAAGTGAGAAGATGGTTAGGGATGTGTTATAAAAAATAGGTATGAATCCAAGTGAATGGATATTTTTTTAATTAATTTTAATATATTATAATTTTTTATATAATTTTTGGAAATCATTTTATATATCAAAAAGTTGCGCACAGGTTGACTTGTCTAGCTCAGTGAGGTCTATGTACAATGAGGTTATGATATTGGTCTATAAGACCAATATTTCCATTTGACCATAGTATATTTTTATCTAATAATTATATAATTATCTCATAATATCATAATATTTATCAATATTCTCTATTAATGGTCATATAGGTGATTGAAAGTCATTGTCACCATGGTTGTGCTTTAAGGTAAATTGATAGTTATAGGTAAGCAAATTATAGTGATGAGTTTGAGATTCTATAGCATAATTTGATGAATATAATGTACATTATTTTTTTATTTTATAATTTTATTTCATATAAATTATTTTTATAAGGTTTTTTAGTCAGTGAAAGTAGTGAAAATGTTGAAGCCAAAATGGTTTGACTGGCTGAGTGAGGTCTGTGAGAGAAGATCAACAAATTAGTGTAAAATACCAATGATTTCTAATAAATATTATGATTTTTTGTTTAATATTGTTATTATTATGTTTTATTATCATTTTAATTCATTTTAAGTCCTTAATTTTGGTTTTTTAGGTGTCATAAGTTCAAGTTTCCATGACTATGTTTTAAGACTAGTTGGCAGTTGAGAGTGAGCATTTTACAGAGAAGAGTTTGAGCTTATATACCATGATTTAAAGTATATAATTAATTATTTTATGACCCTAAGGTCATGATATTTATGAATATGTTATTTATTTCCTTTTTTATATATTTATTTTAATCTTTTGTAGTTCAAGATAGACTTCCTATGTATGTAAAGGCCTAATTGTGAATAATGCTAATGGAAAACTTTAATTAGTGATTGGAGTTAAAATGTGTCATGGACATAATATAAAATTATTATGGATATATTTTAGTGTCATATTAATTATTCCTTCCATTTTTTGTGTTTTTAAATTGGTATAATCATATCAAAGGGTAACATGTACTAATGAAGGCCTAATTGAATTAGGTCTCCTTAAGGCCTAAATGAGGTGTTTTGGTCTTTAAAGTTTTGGATGACCTATTTAAATAATAAATTCATGTATAAAACATGTAATAAGACATATTAAAATTTTAATCCAAGTATTAATGTATTTATGGTTGACCAAGAAGGATATGAGTAAGAGACTTGTACAAATACAAGGTAGTTTTAGGCCTATTTGGGTGTAAGGAGTGTAAACAAATAAAATAATATATTATTGAGTATAATGAGGTATTATAGACCATAATAGGAGTATATAATATTATATATTAATATTTTATATAGGTTATATTTATTATTATCAAGGTCATATGCCATAATCAATCTTGGAGAGACCTAATTACGCGAAGAGACCTAGAAGACAATATGAGAGGGCTAAGAGTATGAATAACTGAAGAGGTGGTCATCATCAATTATTTGATAAATATTTTTTCCTAAATTTTATCAAAGTAATCATTTGTTTGATTTTTTTATGAGTAATCTAGGGGGTTGGTGCCTTCTTGCAATTTAGTGCTTTCTAAAGCCTAGCTGATTTGATGCTTAGCTAGTTATGGTTGGTGCTCCATGTGAAATGGGTGATTCACTAAATTTTATGGTTATATTATAGTAATATATTACATTTTTATATATCATTGGTTTTTATTCCCATTTAGGGTTTCAAAAATATTCTATGTGTTCTTATGTTTCATGATTATGTGGATAGGTGTTTATGATTGCTAGATCTATATGTTTGTTTGAAAGGTTCATGATTACTTAAGTGAAATTGATAATAGTTTTTCTGAATATTTATTAAACCCATGAAATTGCATTAATTTTTATTTAAAATTTTGTATCATATTAGGTCCTTTAAATTAAGCCTAATAGCCTAAAGGATATCCTAGAAGCAAGGATGAGTAGTCAACAAGATCAAGGTGGTTTCTATACTAGTAAGGCTTTGTTATTCAATGCAAAAAATTATTATTTTTAGAGAATAAAAATGATGACATATGAAATGTCACTAGGCCATGATATATGTTATTCAGTTGTGGATGGATACACTCCACCCCATACATTGCCAACTGATGTAACACGTAAAAAGGAAAGTGAGAGGAATTCTAATGAAATGAATGCCATTTTATGTGTCTTATCAAAGGTATATTTTGTGAAGGTGATGAACTATGAGTAATCCAAGTTAATATGGGAAAAATTTAAGATTATCTATGAAGGAGACACCAAGGTAAATATGGCCAAGTTAAATACCCACCAAAGATAGTTTAAAAGTCTAAAAGTGAATGAAGTTGAAACCATTGTATCTTACATATTAGAGGTTGATGAGGTTGTCAATGTCATTATAGTATTGGGAGAAGAAGTGAAAGAGTCTATATTTGTTCAAAATGTATTGAGATCACTAACTCTTAAATTTGACATTAAGGTGTCTACAGTAGAAGAGATGCAATATTTGGACAAACTAGAAATTGATGGGCTTCATGGCATTTTGACTACCTATGAGATGAGAAAAAATGAAGGAAGGCCTCCCAATAAGGAAGAAGCATTGAACACTAAGAATAATTCCAAATATAAGGTCAAGGATGATGAATATCTAGATTTTGATGATGATCAGATACTATCCATGTTTGTAATTAAATTGAGGTTTGGATTTGGTAAGTACAAGGGTAAGTTGTCCTTAAAATGTTTCAACTATGGTAATATTGGTCAATTTGCATATAATTTCCCTGACAAGGATAAGATTGAGCATGATAAAGAACATGATGAATGTCATGGAGATGATAATAAGGTCTATAAGCCCAATAAAACTAAGAAGGAGTTTAATAAGTATGAATGTAGGAAAGGGTCATTAAAGAACAAGATAAGTTTATATACAAAAGAAGATAAATAATCTTATGTAAGTGACACAAGCACATTTGATAATGATGATGATAGTAATAAACATGACCATGAAAATAATGAAACCTTTTTAATGGCTATATAAATAGACAATGAGGGTTTCTAGAATGGGAAAGGCCTTTTGGTTGATGAATAATCATATGATGAATAATCTAAAGTGAACCTTGAGGTAGAATTCATAATTACTCTAGAGGAGTTGAAGTTCTAAAGAAAGAAGAATCACAAGTTAAGATCATTAGTTAAGGACTATGAATATCATATTGGTTTGTTTGAGGAGATATTTAATAAGACATCCAAAGAATATGATGAGATAATCAATCATATTGAAGCATAAATATAGATATTCATTTCAAGCATAAAGGCTAAGGGGAAATAATGCATTAGGTATGTAATTGAAGTGGAATCCTTAAAAGCTAAGTTGGATCAAGCACCTAGAAAGATGAATACCTAAGAGAGGTTTATAAAGAGAACTAAGGATATAGATGACATTTTGAGCTATAACAAGTCTAAAAAAGATTAATCAAACATCCTAATGAAATAAATAATTCTAATACATTTAATGGTTACCATTATACATGAAATTAGTTTGGTCATAGAGCAATAGAGTGTAGAATACCCTCTAAAAATGAATATGCATGGGATTTTGAAAGGAATCATTAGTAAATAGGTATGTATAAGGTTGTTTTCTATATATTTCATAATGTGGGACACAATGAAATATTATATGATAATAGAGGTATAATGTCATCAAGTTAAAATAAGATGTTTAAAGCCCCTAAAGTGCAAGAGAGAAGGAAAATGAATGTGTGGAAACCAAAGACAATCAAGGTTAGTCACGATCAGTCTACAAGTTCAAATGGACTATTTAATATGGTAAAGAATACATAAAATGATAAATAAAGTTAAAAATTTATATTATCATCTCATATTGATGATCAAATGGTTGATGAAGAGGTCAAGCCTATATTGTCGATCAACCCTAAAAGGATATTGAAGGATATTCAATCTTGTGAGAACATGGACATCTAGGAATATCTTGAGCTTGTGTTATTTCAGTGCCCTATAGAAATGGGTTACTCTATTAGGCTTCATAGAAATAATCTTCATTTATTAGAATCATGGTGGATGCTTGGTTTGAGGGAGAGCTATTTAGTTTATTGATTGACCTTGATATGTTTTGAAAAGTGATCTCATAATATAAGTTCATTTGAAGGAGGTATGCATGGATTAAGGGGGATAATGTTAATATAATGATTCATATTCTATGTTTTGATATATTTTTTCAAGAAGGTGTGGTTTTATAGGTTATATTATGTATAACCCTTTGTCATTAATGTCAAAGGGGGAGAAATTTCAAGAAGGAAGATTGACTAAATTGGGGGAGATGAGAGTGATCAGATTGAATAATATTTGGCCATAAATGATAAAGGGGGATTTTGTTGAGAATTATTATCACTAATGTCAAATATTATGTCATTAATGTCAATATTCATCTGGTGAAGATGCATGGTGATGTTGAGCATTGTTCCCATTGTTGGGGTTTTGCATTGATGTTATCATTGATGTCAAAGGTTATTAAGAAATGTGTTCATGAGTTAATAGAAGAATTTTATTATTTGAGTATCTTTTAATTAATTTTATCAAGGTATAATATCATCAATAATTGTTTCAAGGTCATTTGTCAAATTTTAATTATTTGAGAAGCCTAGTCATGCCACTAGGCATAACATGAAGAGACCTTCTGAGAAGGTATGAGCTTGGTGGCATAGTGAAATTAGTGAACATAGGAATTAATGGGTGTATAAGGTTTATTGATCATGTATATGAGGAATTATATCACTCATGTGAGTCTTATGGTGATCTTACAAGGTTAGGATCTATAGACCTAGTATACAACTAGACCACTTCTAGACCCTGCTTGGCCTAATGAGGCATCATGATCTATTGTCAAGGCATATAAAGGATGTTTGATTTTTTTTTTATAATTTTAAATTTTTTTTGATAATTTAATTTAGGTCTATATCACATGAAAATAGGAATGAATGTTAGTTTCAAAGCTTAATGTGGTTAATAGGTCAAGGTCCAAACAAACAAAGAGAGAAATGGTGGCCAAATGGGTTATGATGCTCTATTTATAAGTAAATTATGGAAAAATGACTGTATTTAGAGGTATGGTATAATTTTTAAATCATGTTCAAAAATTTTAAGGTCATGGTTTGTAATAAAAGGCATGAAAAGTGGTTTTAAGTGCACATAATGAAGGGTTCTCAACTTGAGAAGGAATTTCAAGTGTTCATTGGCATATGTAACCTCTAAATGAGAACATTATATTTTAAGGATATATGGTTAATGCCCATATATAATATTTATAGTCATTATTTTTGAAAATCTAGGTAGTTCTTTACGAACAATCGTTAACACCAAAAATAGTGCTAACCCTCTCTAAACCATAACAATGACCTAATATGAAAGAAGTTGTTATAAAGTGATCATAATTAATTTATATGTCTATTTTAGTTATTTTAGGTTGTATTAAACTCTTCAAGGCACCTCTATATGTGATTGGTTTGTCAGGTGTATGAGTAGACCCTACTAGAAAGTGCTAATTTCCTAGAAGTTTACTATAGTAGTCAAAGTTGACCAAGCCAAATTTTCTAAATGAATGGAGGATAAAGTTTTATAATTTTATTTTATGTCAATGGTATTTTATTGATATGTTTCATCCCTTATTTATGAAAAAATATTCATCAAAGTTGACTAGTCGCTAATAGGCTTAATGATGGAAATAGTCAGAAACCTAGGCAACAATGAGAAGATGTTTAGGGATGTGTTACCATGGAATAGGGATGAATCCAAGTGCATGGAGGAATTTTTAAATAAATTTAAGACATGTTAATGTTTTATATAATTTTTTAAGGTTAGTGTACATGATGAAAATGTTGCTTATAAGTTGACCTATCTGATTTAGATGAGACAGTGAGGTACACAATTATGTGATTCTTTTGCAAGACCAATTTTCCTATATGACCATATTATATTTATATGAAATAATGGTCTAATTATCATATATGATAATCCAAATACATAAATATTCTTATAAATTTGTCATACATGTGTTGAAATTCAAAAACACCATGGCTGGTCTTTAAGGAAAATTGGTAGTTTTGAGTGAACAAGTTATAGGAGTGTTTTTCAATATTTTTGCCTTGTCGAATGAATTATAATTCAATTAGTGAAGTTTTTTAGGTATTTAATTTTATATATATATTTTTTTTTAATTTCATGGTTTTGTGTCCAAACATTTTTTTATCTTAAGTTGTTCAAGATAGACTTTATGGGTATGCACAAACCTTATTATGAGTAATTCTAATGGCATCCTTCAAGTGGTGATTGGAGATAAAAGGTGTCATAAACCTAATATTATATTATTATGGTTATATTTTAGTTTCATATAAATTTTCCCTACCATTTATATTTTTTTAAAGTGATCCAAAAATATCAAAGGGTAACATGTGTTAATGAAGGCCTAATTAAATTAGGTCTCCTTAAGGCCTAGAAGAGGTTTTGGTCATTTATGCTATGACTGACTTATTTTAATGTTTGATTCATGTTTTCAAAATCTCATAAGGATTTTTTTATATAAAATTTAAGTTTTAAATTTTTCATGGATGAACAATATGTATATGAGTAAGAACATGGTATAAGAACAAGGTCTAATAAGCATAATTGTCTAGTTTTGAGAATGAGTGAGTTGAAGTGGAAGATATAACACTTTGAAGAGATAAAAGAGTTATTTTAGAACACAATTATTGTGAATATAAACTATCATGAATATATAATAGGTTTACTATAGGTGAATATCAATTTAAAATGACCTAATCTATCTTGAAGAGACCTAGTTGAGAGAAGAAGCCTAGAAGGCAGTTTGAAAGGTCTAAGAGTGTGAAGAAATGAAGATGTGTTCATCATCAGTTGGTTAAAAAATAATATTTTATAAATTTAATAAAATAAATTATGTGTTTGAGTTTGTGTTGAGTCACCTCGGGGGTTAGTACCTCATTATAAGTAGGTGCTTTCTAATGCCTAGTCAGGTGGGTGCTTGGCTAGTTGGGGTTAGTGCTCTATATGAAGTTAGTGATACACTATATATTTATTTTTGTTTTATATGGATTTATTAAATTTACATATATCATTGGTTTTATTCTCCTTAAGGTTTCCCCACTAAAATAAGTGTTTTATGTTAATCTCTTGTTTTATGATCATATAAATGGTTCTTGATGTGTTGTTAGTTCACTATATTGCTTTGATATTTCATGACTAATAAAGTAATGTTGTAAATTTTTTTTGAATATTTATTCACACCCGCCATTCTCATTCATTATTATTCTAAAAATTTGTATCATATATTTATCTATTGAGATAATATTAATATCTTAATGGTGATCTTAAGAAGCCCAAGATATCTTATGATCAACAAGAAGAAGATAATATGTATGTTGAGGAAGTCTACTATGAGAATAAATAGGGAGAATATTAAGTAGACCTTGAAGCTAAGATCATAAGTGCCATTGATAATTTGAAACATAAATATAAAATTATCAAGGATCTTAAGATTTAGTTAGAATGTGTCAACATGAGGTTTAAGTCAAAGGAAGTTGAGTATGACCAGTTGAAGACACATTTATATTCCTTGAATGTTGAGCATAAATATCTCATAGACAAAATGAAAAAGTTTGAGATAGATCATGAGAAGTAATAAAAATTCAAGAGTACAAAAATGAAAATAATAATTAGTTATCCTAAGGTAATAAATCATAAGTCATCATGGGACCATGGGAAAAGAAGTAATAAGTATAGAGGTAAGTACAAAATTATTTTTTGTTACATCTATCACAATATAGGACACATTGTAATCTTCTAATCTAATAGAGTTAAAAGCCCCTCAAGATTCAAAAATACATATGAATCTCATATAATGCATGATAAGGATAAAACATTGGTATGGAATCCAAATCAAGTTAGAATGGATCATATTGAGATCAAGATTTAAGATGGACTATTTGACAAGGAGGAACAAAAGACTCAATAGGATTATATGCTAGCTTAGATTGTCTTTCACATTCAAGATGAAGGAATGAAATATTATATATATAGTGGTTGATCAAACCACATGATAGGAGACAAAAATAAGTTCATCTCATGAAATAAGAATGTTTCATGAACAATGAGGTTTGGTGACAACACAACTACCAATATAGTTGGCAAGGGTGTCTTGAATTTGGATAATGGGAAGACCAAGACACAAAATGTTTTTTATGTGGAAGGTTTGAAACATAACATGATTAGTGTAAGTCAAATTTGAAATCAAAGATGCACACTAGAATTTTATGATAGAGGGTGTGAGATATCTAGAGCCAAATTAGGAAGTCTAATTGCCAATGGTAATAGGACTGAGAATAATATAAATGTCTTGAATTAGATCAAGAAGGATAGATGCTTCATGAGAAATATAGATGAAAGTTAGTTATGTAATATAAGGTTAGGTCACATAAAATTTGACAATTTAGTAAATATTAACACTAAAAATTCTATGAAGAACATGCCTAAGATCACCAAACCTCCAAACATACTTTCCAAGGTATGTCAACATGGTGAGCAGACTAGAAAAAGGTTCATGTCCAAGGAGTAATCTAATGCAAGAACCTTAGAGTTAATACAAACTGATATCTATGGGCCTTTAATAATTAAATGAATTCAAGGGGATAAATACTTCATGTTACTCATAGATGATTACACAAGAATGACCTAGGTTGCATTATTGAAAGAAAATTTAGAAGCTCTTGCTAAGTTCAAGGCATTCAAAGATATTGTTTAGAATGAGAATAATGGCAATATCAAGTTCCTATGATATGATAGAGGAGGATATTTTTGTTTCAATGAGTTTGATGACTTTTTTGAGGTTCATGGAATAAGGAGACAATTCTCATCAGCTAGGACATCTTAGTAAAATGGGGTAGTGGAGAGGAAAAATAGGGCAATTCAAGAGATGGATAGAACTATGATAAATTAGTCTATATTATATGATGTACATTAGAGTGAGGAAATAATAACTAAAGTCTATATTTTGAATATAGGATAGATAAGGAATAATGACATTAATACTCCTTATAAACTATGAAAGGGTATACCTACTAGTGGTTAATACTTTAGAGTGTTTGGGAGTAAATTTTTCATCAAAAGAGATGATAAATACATGGAATGTTTGATTTTAGATATAATAGAGATATATTATTAAGATAATCATTAATGAGATTAGACTATTGATGTTATAACAAAAGGCTACAAAATATAATGTAAATCACCAATGTGAATATTGATGAGACAAGAATATTACACTCACAATCAAAGGACACATTAGAGAATCTGGCCTTCAAGAATGAAGAATAGACTATAGAGGTTGATGAGGAAGAAGAATAAGTTAAAGAGAGATATGAATCAAAATAACACTCAATATAGATTCAAAGAGATTACCCTAAATTTCAAATCATTGGCAATAAGGATGTAGGTATGCAAATAAGGAGAAGATTGGTAAGTAATCTAAATCAAGAGAATGCTAATATATTATCCAAGATTGAACCTAATAATATTATAAATGCAATAAAGGACAAATTTTAGATATGTGTTGTGAATGAGGAGCTAGACCAATTAGATAATAATGAGACTAGGGAATTAGTTCCTAGGCCTACAAACAAGCATGGCATTCACACAAAATGGGTGTTTAGAAACAAGTAGAATGAAGATGGATAAGTCACTAGAAATAAATCTAGATTGGTATACAAGGGATATTCACAATTTGAAAGGGTAAATTTTGAGACCTTTTCACTAATAGTAATATTGGAGACCATCATATTGTTTATAACATATATAGGATTCAAAAGGTTTAAGGTATACCAAATGGATGCCAAATATACCTTTTCAAATGGGAATTTGGAAGAGTAAGTGTAAATTGAATAACTTGAGTGGCTCTCACTAATATATGATAAATACTACATTTTTAAACATTAAAAGGCTCTCTATGGTCTAAAATAAGCTCCTATAGATTGGTATGCTAGGTTAGATAGGTATCTATTAGATTAAGAGTTCAAAATAGGAGTTGTAGATAGTAATCTATACATCAAGACAAAATATGACCATGAATTTATGGTAGTTTTCTATGTTTATGGCATCATATTTTTTGGAAACAATGTGAAAATTACTAAGGAATTTGCATAGGTGATGAAGAAAGAGTTTGAGATGTTTGTGCTGGGAAAAATATAATTCTTTCCTGGGTTGTGTTATCACATATGATTGTCCCTATCTTGATATTGTAGATTATTATGAAATTTCCTAGTGATACAATGGAAAAACTTCCAAATATATGGGACCTTGGAAATTTTAAATTAATCTCTAGAGAAGGCTAACTTCCTTTCAATAAATCTGATGCAACTGATAGGATATCAGTGTTATGTAAATTTCACTCTTTAGTGATTTTGATCCTAAGAATAGTTTTGACTAGGAAATGGATTGAAATTTGTGAAAACTATAAATGGTTATTGCATCAAATATTTTAGTGGAATTTAATGCTTTATTGTTAAATACAATAGAGTGGGAAATTATATTGAATTTGTTTTAGCATAAACTTATCAAAATGAGAAATCAGAGGCAATATTTAGTTTTTTGTAAAAGGGAAAAGGTTTCTTTATTTCATCAAATAATATTTCCAGAAGGGTAAAAATACCATAAACAAATTTATTATGATTGAAAATAAAATACAAGGCTTCCACATATACTTAAACAACTTTCTTGCATAGAAATCTCTAAAAAAACAAGAAAGATAAATCTTTATTTTATTTGACTCCAAAGGTTACAACTTGTAGTAAATACATTCCAGAATGAAAAACAATATATAAATATCAACAAAAAGATAGATTAGGCCATGGGGTCTACCCATGTTATAAAAAACTATCTCATAGATGAGATGTAGTTGTCCAAACTTGAATGACTAATATGAAAATCATGCATATTCAGAACCCTCATGTAGAGAAGGTGAGTTATTCTATTTATAGCATCCCAAATTCATGAAATGGTTGAAAATTGACATATAAGGGTTCAACATGATATTTGAGGTGGAATGGAATAGCATGGCATGATATGGCATGAAGGATCTCCATGTAATATTTATTCATCTTTAGTCAGCTACAAAAAAATCTATTCATGCAAAAAGAGGAATCCAAAATAGAACTTTGAGTCCCAAAAAAAAATATAGCTTTGGAATTAATTCAAGTTACTTTTCCATGCAAAAACCCCAACTTGAAAAAATATAAGTGAGACTTTTACAAAATTTTAAGTCTTTATCACTTTTTCCAAAATGTAACATATAATTTTCACTTCATGATTTTACACTTTTATCAATTCATATTTATTAAAATGGAAAGTGCAATTTTCACTTATGCTTTTTGAACTTTCACATTATCAAAAATCTAAAGTATAAAATATGTTTTTCTCTTTCTCAAAAGAGTTACAAAAAGATAGATGTATATCTACAAAAAAAAATTATAGTGGTTTTTAAATGAAACTAAAAATGGCATTTAAAACATTTTAAAATATTTAATCATAGAAAAGATTAGTCAATATCTAGAATTTATTCAGTTTTCTTTCCATTCTCTATCTACAGTTTCTTAGTATATGCATCAAAGACCTTGAAATTTTCTTGCATTCATTTTGGTTCTAACCTATAAAAGTAAATGTGAGGGGCTTCATAATCTGATTTTACGTCAAATAATTCCTTCCTAAAAGTTCTTATTCCCTACATTTATAATATCATCTTATCAATTGATGTGTCATACTTGAGAAAGCAGTGGATAAAACTTAGGGTGAAGACTATGTACTTTTTAAATTCTTTCTCAATTATTCTTTTGAAGTTATTTTGGACCTCCTCCACTTAAACAAGATTATTCATATCATCTACTATTTGGAATTACATTGTGTTCATCATTCCATGAATGTCATAAAATACATCAACCATATCATCATGTGGTTCATTGGCTTGGTGATTAGCCTATGTTAATACTCTAATCCAAAATTAAGCAGCCCTGTGGAGTTTCTTGTGCTCATTTTTAATATTGATTTATTTTTTAGCAATGAGGACATATGTGTCAAGTGAACCTATAGCTATAAATTTGGGATAATACAAGTTTAAAGTCTAAATCTCTTCTTCATACTTATTTACCTATTCTTTAAGTATATTCCTCTTATCCTTGATTATTTCATAGTTTTCCATCATTTTGTTGATGACCTTATTTCCTTTAGTACTTAATTCCTCCAACCATTATTTTGTATCCCTTCCCATGTGAGACATCTATCAGATTGAATTAATAAAATCCTAGTCCATAAAGTACATGATTGGTTGCACTACCTATGGTTATTGTAATGATCCACTGGGTTGTGTGAATTATATCAATTCATCTATAAACTACTCCACTTGCTTCTTGAGTTCATCCTTTATGGATTTATTATGATTTATTCTATAAAAAAGAGATTTGATTATAATTTTTACATCATGTTTGAGTCCCTCCCTCATTTAACATCCAAGGTAGCTATGGGAAATCTGATAATCTCCCACCACAAGATTTTATTTTGATTTTTTTGATAGGGGAACCACAATTTCAACATACCTTTCTCCCTTATCATCATTGAATATCCTAGAGAGGGTCTTGGTAGTTGGTTTGGACTTATTCTCAACTTCTCAGAGACTAAAGTCCAATGTGTTAGAGTCTATCATCTGATTTATCTTCTTTCCTATTGATTAGGTTATTCAGTTAGGAATAAACCCTTATTTTAATACTATCACCAAAGAACTAGTAGATGATGTAGTTGCACTAGCTAATACTATGACCATAGAAGATTTTATATTAGATACTTCCATTGGATGCTCAAGAGGTGCTCATGAAGGTTCTCTTTTACCAGTAGGATAAAAATCAACATTTGCATCAAGTACTTGTGTTGCTTCAAATCTAAATAACGGAGTTGTATAAATAGTGGGAGTAGATGAAGTGGAGGTAATGGGAGTAAATATGTCTAGTGGGGGAGTGAAAGGTGTAAAATACATAGGGGTTGTGAATTTGGGGATATGTGGAAGTATGTAAGCCAAATCATTGAATGTATTAATCAAATGGGTAAGACCACTCAAGTTTGATGATAAAAGGAAGGAGAAATGAGATGTAATCATAATATTACTCACCTCAAGAACTAGGTTAGATTTTGGGACCGATGTCAAGATGATTGAGTCTATGGCTAAGTACTATTAAAAAGTGTTAAAAACTAATGGAGATGGGATAGATGAGATTATGAGTGGAATGGGAGAAATAGAAGGTGGAGTGGAAGCCTGAGATTCCACTAATGGGGGAACCTAAGTATCCACTTGACTAACTAGAATTGCTTATGCTTGTCTTATTGTAATGGGTATGGTAGAATGGATGATATGGGAGATGGAAACTACAGGTGTAAGTTAAGAGGAAATGGGAGGTAGAGGTGTTGAAACTTATAGAACAATGTGACTAGGAGAAGGGGGAAATATAAATGGGAGCTAAAGTTATGGGATATGATGTTGTAGAACCCTTTGCTAATACTTTTATGTCTTTAGATGAAATATCAATTGATTGGTCTATAAATTCTTCTTCTTTTCTTTATTCTCCCTTATTTGCCTTGGTCATCTTCTTTTTCTTCTTCTTGTCAAGATCTTTTGATGATTTTGACGGACCTTCTATAGATGGAGTGATCTCTTATACTTTAATATTTATAATATTTTCTCTAACCCAAATGGTTTCTCTTATAACCTATACTTCCTTACTCATCAGCCAATTAGTAGTTCTATTAATTACATGGGATGTTCTATTAAAAATATAAAGGGATTCTAGGGTTGACCACTTATTTAATGGTAAGGGTTGTGTTATAACATGTGTGTAATAAGTTAGGTCCACTTTAGAGTCATCATTCACTGAGTCATCTAGAAATTGTGCCAGATAATAGTCCTTGATTTGTTGAAGAGAAATTCTAGAATAATCTCTCATTTTGACAACTTCTTCATCTCCATAATCTTCTTAGTAATCCTCATAGTATGACACATGTTATGAGTGCCAATGCACTGGTAAACTTTCCATACATATAAAAAATGGTCTAAATTCTAGATTTTTCAATGTCATTTGACTCATCTTGGCCTCAAAAAACTTGGACTTGATGAGGTATTCACATGTTTATCAACCAATGGAAATCAGGAAATGTATCCCTACCTTATTCTTATTAGAAATAAGCTTGTGTGTCTCCATAAGTTGCCTGACTAACTTCATTAGTGATGATTTATCACTCAAATATTAGGAGAGAGTGTAGTAATAATCACTAAATTTGACAACCCTAATGTACTTATTTTCACTTAGATTTTCACCCTTTAAGGAGATGTCTTATCTTTCCTTATCCAAGTGGCACAATTGAAACACCTCTAGGCTTGTGTATAGCATATGAATTCGGTGAATCTCTAGATAGGGATAGCTCCCTTGATGTACAACTTTGGATTACTACTAGACGTAAAATTTGGGGGAGAAAGGGAAAGATAAAAACTAGAATAAAACTATCTTAAGGGAGGTAATACACAAAATAAGTTGATGAATTCCAACCAGCTATATGTTACACATGAAACCAACACACTAACCAAACATACCCTTCTCCAATCTACATCTTCTCACATCAACATTAAATTATAAGGTTATGGATGAATGTTTAGGGTAGGAGGACTAGACAAGAGGCCTTGAATGGCACTAGTGAATACTATAACTCACTCATCCTTGACACTTCCTAGAACACTTCACATGCCCTATAAGAAGAAGCTTTCTAACTATAAATAGGTGAGAGAATGAAACAACAATGTTAAAGAAACAACAAGTCATCGCTAAACAAAATAAATCATCCAAGTAAAACACACTATGAATAGTTATGGAAGAGGTAAAATTAGTAATATTATTGATCAAATGGTATTTAAATGAGTAAGGATTCACCATCCTTAGGTGGGGCATAAGTTACAATGGCCAAACTGACTAGTTTATATAGAACTTGAGATAGAGAGGAGAAGAGAGAAGTATAAAGGTCATAAGGACACCTATAAATATGATAAAAGGAGTTATTTATGCATTATAATAAGGTGTGAAAGTAACCATGCAAGGTAAATAAGTAAAAGTGTCCATACAAGGCATGAAACTCGTGAAAAGTGGCATGAAAGTTTTCATTCTAGCTCAAAAAATTTCCTTCATGATTTTGACCTATTTAAACATCCCAAAACTAATTAGGGATAGGTATGTTGATTGTAATGAGAGGTAATTACTTTAGACATGCATCTCTATGCATTTTTTGTAGTCCAACTCCTCTAAAATCATCTAAGAATGAGCCATCACCATCTGTAGTCTAAGAAAACTCCTCTTTCATACACCTTGCACACTTGGATTCCAAAAATTAGTATTTTTCCATGAAAATTAATAAAATGGAGTGGATTCCACGTGTCAAAACCCTCCATGTCCTTAGAGGCATTAAGTACACCTTAAAAAGACATACACTTGAAGTTTTCAAACTTCTCACCACCTATCCACTATGCCAATTTTGAATGGTTGAGATGAATTAGTTGGTTTATGAGCTTAGGATATGTTACAATTCATTAAATTAACATTGGGAGTTATTAAAATTCTATATATTCCTCCCAAAATGTATTGCATCTTTAGACTCCTTATAGAATCTACATAGAACACACTAAATAGTCAAAAGTACCCTATTTTTTACCCTTCCCATACATTCCAATAGTATGGGGAAGATATTGAGAGATTATTCTACAAATTTCAAGTAATTTCATATTTAAACTAGGTCATTACAATGGCCTTCTAACCTCATTTCTCCAATCAGGTCACTAGGAAGGGTTTTGCAAGGGTTTAGGCCTATTTACACTCTTAAGCTTTGTTCATAAAGGATTTATGTATAATTTTTAAAACAAAATCAACAATATTAGTGTATATGACCCATATCAACTTATCCAATCTTATTAGGTCCCCATTAAAATCATCAAGAGAGATATGAGCACCCAAAGTGCTTATTCGAGCTTGTTTCTTCCATTTACAAAGTCCTAAGGTTGTTTTGAGCTTAAAAATTGATTTCTTTGTGCTTCCCTAGCATCCTAATGGCTAATAAAACTCTATAGTTACCATGTAAACATAATCCAATCCATTTTAGCGATCATCTAATGTTATACAAGAACTTGACCCCCCTTTTTGATTATAAGCCTAGTCATGCTTAATAGGCCTATCCACACCTTAAAGCCCAAAATGAGTTTTTGATGGCTTTACTTGAGAG
The DNA here is from genome assembly GCA_037957365.1 of Torreya grandis. Taxonomy (NCBI): domain Eukaryota; kingdom Viridiplantae; phylum Streptophyta; class Pinopsida; order Cupressales; family Taxaceae; genus Torreya; species Torreya grandis. The sequence continues at coordinate 259,113 of JARHVA010008828.1, read as the reverse complement.
GTATAAGTTTTTAAAAACATTTCATGACAAAATACACACGTTAAAATTAGTTATAAGGTATACCTAAGGCTGGAATTAACACTGACCTCTTATTTGGACACTAAAACAAAACCCTATCTTTTAGGCCTACTTGCTAACATAGCCACCTAGGCCATCCTATTGGGTTCCATCCTTATATGATGTATTAATAATTTATTTTTAGGTTTATTAATACTTCAAACACTTCCTAAAAATTTTCAACAAATTCTTGGTCTATCCATCTATCACCTTTTCTCAAACCTGCTAGTTTATACACATAGGAAAGTACCCTCTATCCAAGACAAAATAGAGGGTAATTATCCTAGTTTATCAAACAAAATGAAAGTTATATGGGCTTATTTAAGTCATAAATGTGTTATATAATTTTTTTATATATCTTTATCAGGTCATTTGACCTTCCAAAATCTTTAAGACCTAATATAGACTGTATAAAAGCATTATGTGCAGGGTTCTTTATGCAAACTATGTATTACATTTGAAAGGGTCTTATTTATATTACATATATAACATGATAGATTAATGATAACATAATTATAATATTTTATGGATTATAATATTTATTTTCCTCTCTTACCTTCCACATACTCTTTGTACTCCTACTTAATCCAGACTTCTTATATAAAATCTTGACTATGTTTCCTTCTTCAACAGTGAATCCTATAGGTCATCATACATATTGGAGCTTGGAAAAATTTGTAATGAGATTAAATTAGGTTATTATAGTAATTTTTATTTTCTTGACCCATTTTATTAACTTGATTGGCCTAGAGTCTCACACAGACATATTGATTCAATTTACTTTCTACATACAGTAAACTAAAGCTGACTGCATTGGAGTTATTTTGACTCTATAGGTGTGAAATCAAATTAAAAAACATGATATGTTACTTTGGATAACCTATGAGTTATTTATGAATAAATTTATTATCTGATATATATCTCCATATTTAGAGTTTTCAATGTTCAAGTTCCTCATCATGAAGGATATGAAAAATGGGTCTTTATTGTAGGTGAATAATTTTGGAATTAGGCATGACTATAGATGCAAATATGATCAAAACATAGTATATGATCCTATTTTTAAGATATTTTTCCTCATTTTATGTACTTTATCTTGATAATATCCTTTAAACATGATAATATTCTATATTTTCTCCTTAAGACATCAATGATCACTCAAGGTTCAAAACCTATAGATGATAATGGATAAATTTAGTGCTTAGGTTCACATCTTTAAGAACTTCAACTACTGCCTTCCCTTGGCCATTTGCCTTTCAAAATTTTAATGAATATTTTATTAACTAGATACTACAATACATAACCATCTATATGCCTAAAAATTCCTTGTAACAATGTCATAAAACTTTGGCAAAATGCTTAGGTTCTATATTATAACTCTTTAGGGAAAATGTCCCTATACTTCAGTCATTACCTTTGAGGGTGATTTTCAACTTTGTTTATCCATATATCACTTTATATGTGTATAAAATGGTATATACACCATTATTAATTCAAGGTGATCTTCTTCACATGCTTCAACACTCCAAAATAACTTATTAGCTTTCTGTTAAACCACATGTCGATGGTCATCCTCATACATAGGAAGTAAGTGCCAATTGAGATAGTGAGCAAGAGGTGCAATAAATAAATGAGTTTTAAACATATTTAAATTATTTAAAATTTACTTTTATTACTCTTTAGGACCTTTTATATATATTTACTCTTCTTCCAACATGATTTTCTCTTCTAACCACCTGTATTGTGCATTCATAATTACAACTAGGAAGTAAGTAGAGTTTGGGAAAATGGACATGGTTTTTGAGATTCAATTATGTTTGGTATAATTTTAAAAGTCTCAAATAAACTCTTTTCACCATTATAACCTTTCTCAACTTACAAGCTCCTTTTCAACATGAGATCTCCATGAGGGAACCTATAAGTTCATTTTAATGGTAGAAGACTATGTGCATAGGCAGTGGATAGTGATATAGGTAGTGTATAAGAGATATATGCTTAAGATTAATTATAAATATTCACCAAGTGACAAAATAAACTCTTCCCACTCTAAAATATTTGAAACCTCTATCATATCTCCACTTATATCATGGCATACTTCTGAGATACTTATATATTCAAGGAGTTGCCTATATATACATAGTGCATTGATTGTACCCATGGAATACTACTTTGGAGAATGAAATTGAAATTAAAGGATATCAAGATCACATTGAAAACATGATATTGGACTTAACATAGCTCCCTGAATCCATTTTAAAATCATGAAAATTTAAAAATGGTGGAAAATTATCTTGTCATCCTAAAAGAGAGTAGTCTAAAAAATTGAGATGATTTTCCCATAAAAATATCTTAGAAAATGAAACCACGCATGTAAAAAATTATATTAGGGATTAAAAATCCTATGGAATCAAACTGAGCAACATGATTGTATGGAATCATCTAAACAAGATCAAAACCTATAGGGTTCACATATTTATAAGCATATTATATATGTTAAATTTATGAGGATGGTTAATAAAGAATAAACCATAATTATTGAAAATATTATTATTATAATGAATATATCTAAGTTTAATTTCAACTCTCATATTTTCTTGACCTAAAACCTCCACTGTTAGCCATACCAAGTACAAACTTGAAGATTGGTTTTGTGTGTTTAGAAGGGTGAAAAAGGACTAGAATAATTTTAGCTCAAAATTGGAGCCTAACAATTATTTAAAGCATGTAATTTAGATTTATGAATCTAAAGAGACATTGAATAATCTTATCCTATGTGTCACACTCCCTTGTGGGCTATACAAGTGTTAAACTCTTCTCTTTTCCTAAGAAAACTACCCTTTCTTCTAAAGAACCTACCACTTTTAGTTACCAATAGTTGATCAAGACATATGAGGACACATGGGGCATGAAATATCGTTTTTTAACCTTCACACTTAGAAATTATGTTGTACAACTCACTTAATACTCTATTTTAATCCCCAAAATGACTCATAATAATATAAGGACTAATATAACTAGTGACTAAGGATAATGTGAGTTGGAATAACATAAAAATACATATAATAGCTCATATGACATAATATAAGACCTAATATAAACATTTAAAGATAAATTTTTTGCCTATAGGGGTCCTAATTTGACTTACAAGGTCAATTCTGGTCAACAAATTGGTGACTCACAATTGTAGTCTCCCTGTTATATTAACTAATAGCATTATCAGTCCATTGGGATTAAGGAGTCATCTAGTGTTTGAAACATAACAAGAGGACTTTGACCACTTGACAACCATGCTTGATCAATAATATACTAATTGACTACCTCAACCACAAAAAACAAAGGACACACACAAATCAAAGCAAACACACTAAAAAAAACATGTGCCTTCAAAGTACTTAGGAAAAATAGGAAGAAAACAAATATATACAACTAATAATTAATTATACCTCCATTTTCAAGATCAAAAGGAAAGTTTCTTGCGTCTCCTTCTTGATGAGATGAATCATGGTGCCAAGCATGTTGCTCTTTGAATTGACCACTTGATGAATTAAACCTATTTCTTAACACTTCACTAGTTATGTTCTAAAGTATATCTTCAATTAGGTATCCAATGAAAATGTATTCCTATTGGTCCTGCACACATAACTCATACTACTGCCCACTCTTTATCTCATGATCAATTTGTATCCTCTTTATGGGTATGGTTTCAATAAGATTGATTTCCTATTCCTTGGAAGATTAAGGCCAATATAAGCTTGATTTGACCTCAAAAGTCTGATGTGGACTTTGTTCTTTCTCATCTATGACATTTTAAAAAATGTTATATTACTTACCATCACTTGCAATCATCTCTAAGGAAGTTGTAGACCCCTTAAGAAACTCAAACTCATTGCAAATGTTTTCAAACTACTTCTACAAGTCCTAATATTCTATTTGATTTGCATCACAAAGGGGAAAAATAAGAGAATATTATGCATCCTCTTCTTTATAATCTAAAAGGACTTCATCCAAGGTTTCTTCTTTGCCACAAGGAAGGCATTCTTCATTATCAACCAAATAAAAAGACTCAACATAGTGACTCACCTCTTTTTTAACACATAGGACCTCTTAAGGGATCTAAAATTGTATCTTAGTGATCATAATCTGATCTTTATTTTCAAGGGCTATAATATCTTCAATCTCTTTATCCTTCTTGGTGATGCCAAGACTAGGCATCTTTAAATTCGGTAAACTAGCCCAATGAAGCTACCAAGGAGTTGCACTTTCTTCAAGAAAGATTTATAAATTTTCCTCAATCAAGTTCTCATATTTAGTTTCCCATACCATATGTCCATCAAGGAAAAGTGTGATGGGATGAGTACAATATGAAATAATTGATGGAGGTAGAACATAGGAATCAAAATCAGGCTAAAAATGAAAAGTAAGAGATTTTTTTGGGTGTTCTTGAAGAAGGAGAGGTATACATTGGGATACAATAGCTTGGTAATCTTACTTACACTTTAAAATAGCTTCATCAACATATTATTTATCTTGAAAATTTTCTTTATGGAGGTTATATTGGGTGTGTTTAGGCATAGGATCTTCTTTTGGGTCTAAACCTTCCATCACACCTTGACTTAATAATTTCATCATTGACTCTAACTCTTCAATTTACTTGGCTAGGTTCTCTTGGAAAAAGTATTTCTTGAATTTTATAGTAATATTAATGAATATAAGGAGTAAAATAGGGATAACATGGAATACAAGGAGTCTCTTGATGAAGGGTGGGAAGAACTTGCATAGGATAAAGTTTTTCTTCAACTTCACACTCTTTATCTAGGATTTTATCCTATTTATTTCCCCATGAATCCACTATATTATTCCAACTTAGGATGTTAGGATCAATATCCACTTATTTAGGTATTTATTCACTTTCAGGAGTGGATGAAGTGTTCAAAAAATAATGTATCTCCTTAGGCTTGGATTCTCCACCTTGTCTCCAACATGGAATCTCATATCTAGAGGTCACTTCTTGAGGTGGGGATGTAATTAGAGATGGCGTTGAGGTCTTATGTTCCAATTTTTTTATGATTAAATGGAATAATACATATTAATATTATCTAACTCAATATACCTATCAATATTTGATTCAAAAATAATGTTTCTCTTTTTAACTCTCTCTTTCAACTAACTGGGAAAAAGATGACTTTGATAAGCTTGATTGGGTTCATGAGTGGGAACCATGTAGGACTGATATAAATATTTTAGAAGAAGATATGAAGGTTGATAGGTTTTTTGAGGTCTCTTATTATGATTTTTATCCTATCTTCTAAGGATGAAACTAGGCCACTCACATCTAGCATCTCACTTGTAAGCCTTTGCCAATTAGCTCTCTCAATAGGTGCCCACTCTCTTTTGACCAACTATAATGAATCTATCACCTTATAAATTAAATTACTAGGAGAATATAGACCATATCCCCTTTATTTTTTAAGATATATCATGTATGTCTCATATCCTATGATTTTTTGCTTGAAGGTGGAAATGGATTGACTTGAGAAGTGGTTAGGCTGACTAGGAAGAGCAAGACATTGAGAAGGCTATCTATAGGACTGATAAAATTCATGTTAGAGCTGGTAAGGATCATGATAAGGTTGATAAGGGATGCAATAGGATTTATATACCTTACCAACTTGTGTAAAACAATATTCAACACCAAATTTATTTATGGAACTTCATTAGGAAGCAAGAACATAAGGAATAACTATAAAAAATATTCAAAATGAATACCTATGATACTTGACCAACACATGTAATCTTGGAGTTACCATTTATGCTTATATATATGCCTCTAAAGGCTAACTATTAAAAGACAACACCAAAAATCTTTCAACTTCTTGGACTAAGAATCATATCAGGCATACCAAAAACTATTACCACTTAGATTTCAACCCTTTAAGGAGATGTCTAATCTCTCCTCATCTAAGTGGAAAAATTGAAACACCTCTAGGCTTTTAGGTGTCCTATGAATGAGTTTAATCTCTATATATGGATATTTCCCTTTGTATACCACTTTGGATCACTACTACACCTAAAATTTGTGGGCGGGGGGGGGGAAGGGAGAAAGAAAACTAGAAGTAAATTATCCTAAGGGAGGTGATATATCAAATAAGTTGTTGAATTCCAACCAGCTACATGTTACACATGAAACCAAGAGACTAACCAAACATACACTTCTCCAATCTGCATCTTCTCACATCAATATTACATTATGAGGTTATGGATGAAGGTTTAAGCTAGGAGGACTAAACAAGATGCCTTTAATGGAACTAGTGAATAAAATAACTCACTAAACCTTGACACTTCCTAGAACACTTCACATGCCCTATAATAAGAATCTTTCCATCTACAAATAGGTGAGAGAATAAAACAATAATGCTAAGGAAACAACAAGTCATCACTAATAAAAATAAATCATCCAAGTAAAACACACTATTAAAAATTATAGAAGAGGTAAAAATTAGTATTCTTATTGATCAAATGGTATGAAAATTATTTGGGCTTCACCATAATTAGGTGGAGCATAAGTTACAATGGCCAAAATGGCTTGTTCTTATAGAACTTGAGAGAGAGAGGAGAAGAAATATGTATAAAAGTAATAAGGACACTTTTAAAGTTGAGAAAATGAGTTACTTGTACATGATAAGAGGGTGTGAAATGAACTATGAAAGGTTATGAATTAAAAGTTTCCATACATGGCATGAAACTCATGAAAATTGGCATGTTAGTTCTCATTCTAGCTTAGAAAACTACCCTCATGATTTGGACATATTTGAACATCCCAAAACTGATTAGGGATAGGTTTTATTATTGGAATGAGAGGGAAGAATCTTATACATACCTCTTCATGGATTGGTTATAGTCCTAGTCCTCTATAATCATCTAGGAATGAGCCATTACCATTTGTAGTTTAAGAAAACTCCTCTTCCACACACCTTCAACACTTGGCTTCAAAAATCCATCAATTTTACATGAAAACTCATACAAGGGAGAGGAGGACACATATTAAAACACTCCATGGCCTTAGATGCATAAGTTACACCTTAAAAAGGCATACACTTTATTGGGTGAATATTTTATTATGAATAAAAAGGTAGCAAAATGGTTATTTTAGCCATAGTGTATTGAGATAGAATCTCTCCTCAAGTAAGGGGAGGCTCTCTTCTTATTACTAAATAATAAAACAAGTAAATATTTAAAATTATTTACACTATTCTTATCAAATTGGGTGTTACCATATCATCTAATTATATTTTTTATAATTTATGTACACTTGCAATCTAATGCAACAAAGACTTTTGTTTCTTACAATGTAGTATGGAATTATGGAATTACTTGTTGGAACCATAATAACCAATATTCAAATTAGTTATCTAAAAGAATAACTATAAAAATACCAATGAATGTATCATAAAATAATGGAATAAAGTGTATCCCAAAGTATCCACCTTATTTCTAATAGATATCAAATCACTAAAGATAATAACTTACAACCCAAAGTATCCAAAATCATTTCTAAATAATGATCGTAAACCTAGTAATGATATTGCAAATCAAATATTTCAAAATCAGCTAACACCTTTTAATTTATAGAAATTCACACAAAAATTCAATTAATTACATAATAAAATGTAATGGAAAAGACATAAGAACATCTCCAATACATCAAAAATTTATTTCAACTCAAAAATTGAAAGCTCACTTGATTTCTAATATATTGATTGATAAAAGATTTACAATTTGAATTCAAAATTTTAATATTGCTTCTAAATTTTGGAAGCACTTCACTTCTATATAAATTGGTGATTCTTTTTAGAAAGAGAATTCTCCTATATATAGAGAGGAGTTAGAAACAAAAATAATAAATACATAAATACATTGACTTATTCATTGACAGATTCATATTTTACATAGGACTATGTACTTCTACTACATGCAAAATGCACCAAATAAAATTACATATGAAAAGTTACAAAAATAAACTAAGTGTCCTTAGACACAATAATTTTTTCCTTCTTATTCTTTTCTAAAAATTCCTCATATCTCTTCAATGTAACCTAGACCTCACTATCATCTAGATCTAATGTACTCTAGGAGATGACAAGACTCCTTGAAATGAAATTTGCTAGATTAACTAGCAAGTCTTTGATTTTGTCTAAGATTATTTAAAACTTATTCATTATGACTTGAAACTCAATTAGTTTGTCTATGGAGTCAATTTTCAACATTTTTATCTCAATCTTTGTCTAAATCAAAGATGAGAACTCTTGAATCACTGTCTCCATAGGAATAATTTCTTGGGAATCATTTCTTACCTAACAAGGAAGTTCTCCAATTTTATCTATAAAATCTAACATCTTATCATTTCAAATATCCTCAACCTCTTTAAGATATTTAATTATGTTCTCAAGAACTTCTATTTTATTCTTCATAAATTCCCTATACTCAATGAATATTTTCTTATTTGGATTGACCTTGTGCTCAACTAAAAGTTCCAACTTGAATTTACATAGTTGAGTCCATATATCAATATCCTTTTTAATCAATTATAAATTTTTAGTGAGTGTCTTAATTGTTTGTTGAATTTCCATTTTCACTTTACTCAGGTTCTTCAAAAATTCAATGGTAGAATTCAACCATTGAGTAGCTTATGTTGTCAATCTCTCAATCCAAGCATTGACCACTCGACCTTGAGATCTAATTTTCTCAGCATATTGAATTGCCTTTTAAGTTTTCTTGTGCTCAATAGGTACAACAGACTCAAAATATCATGTGATCTTTATTAAAACAAAGGTAAATTTTTCTACTTGTATCTTAAGTTGATCCTTAATTTTCTTGTCCTTATCATATCTCTTGATCAAGGATGATATTATTGCTTGCAAATATTCCTTCCCACTTTTATGTGTTTATTTCACAAAATCTATTCATCCTACTACATATTCAGACACTTGAATATCTTCAATGTTTCTATCTTTAGGAGGTATTACAACCTCAACATCCCTGTGTCTAGACTAAAAAATTACTCCAGACATGGTTTTAGTTTTCTTTGTTATTTTGGGTTTTATTGGCACAAGTTGACCAAAATCAACATCATCAGGGGACACAACCTACTTCTTCATTTTGGGGGTTTGGGAAATGAGCCAAGGAGGAAGAGGATATGAATCTTTAGGTCTAGAGGAAAATTTTGATGTTTGAGGAGGAACAATGGTTTTTAAATTAGGTAGCATGGAAAGTGAAATGGTGGAAGTATATAATAGTGGAGTTGAAAAAAATATGATAGTGGTTATAATTAGTAGAGTTTGGGTTGGGGTGACTATAACTTTGGTTCCTATTAAAAATTTGGATACAAGAGTAGATAGGACTTGGGTTGTTATTTTGGAGGAAGATATGGATCTAAATTTATCCATATCTTGTTGAGTGAAATAGATACTAGTTAGGGACCCTAATGACTTCAAAGGACTAGGTAAATTTTATAATGAATTAAGAACATGATCCAATGTGCCTTGTGAAGGAACTTTAAAGAGTGTGGCACTAGGAGGTGAAGGTGGAGATGAAAAAAAAACTTAAGAAGGAATATAATCAATTGGTATAGTTGTATCTATCATGGGAATTGAGGAAAAATGTTACCTACAAAATTGAAGTTTGAGAAACCTCAACCAAAGGAAACTTTCATTGTGTTGTTTATTGAATCACTAGCTAAGACATTTATGAAGTTTTTAGTTGAGGTGGTGCCTCACTTGTAACTATGCTTTCCTCTTTCTCTATTTCAGGACTTTCCTTGGTACTAGCTTCTTTGTCTTTCCTCTTAACTTTACTCATAAATACAAACTTTGGTTTTTGAGTGGATGTAGAGGCCCCTTCTTTATTTTTCATCCTCAATTCCTCTCATTTCCTTGTAGTATCTTCATCATATTATTATTTTGTTCCTACCTTGAAATATTTAGTTTGATACCTTTGGATTCTAACCAAGCATTAGTTTTTGTAATAATGGGTTTCAATATCTCTCTAATAGATGTTCAGTCATTTACAAACCATTGGATTGGAGGGATAGGAGTAGAATAAACTTGATTACCTTCATATGAAGGACCCAATATATTTTCCTCATCAGAGAAATTAGCTAGAATGTTAGCCATTTTCAAATCTTATATCTAATTAGCAGTGAGATGGTTGTAATCAAGTCTCCTTATATTTTATTCAGTCCTACATTTGGCCCAGATGTCCTCAACCTTATGCTCATGGCCCAAATTTCCTTTCACCTATTCCTTCATTATATAATAAAAATATTTCCTACCATTTTACTTTTTAAGGGTGATCCATTGTATTTTAGTTTCCATTGTCTTGGATTTGGGAGCCATTGACATGGTGTGTCAGCTAATGCTTATCAAAAAATTAAATACTATTTTATGTTAATCTAAATACTTCTTGTGCATTGTCATAATTTGTCTACACATCTCCAACAAAACCAATTTATCACTAGGGTACCTTGGTAACATGTATGGTTGTTCATTGAATCCTCCCACCTTGGTGTAAGTAAAGGTTGGGAACTGAAGTAAGATGCAACCAATATTATTCATTATTTCCCATGCTTGATCTAAAAATATTTTCTTTTGTAGTTCCTACTAAAAAATAAAAATTAAATTCTAAAATAAAGCATCATTAACTCTTCTAAAATGTTTAATGCTTTCTTTGAGAGTTAGCTACAAATAGTAATCATGAACAATAATCTTCTTCCTCTTGCCAACACTAGTTAGTCTTGGAAAGGTCTTTATATAGGATATAACATACACCAAGTAAAAAGTCATATAAAACTTTAGGGAATAATTTACTTCAAAAATTTGGTGCAATATAACATCACTAATCTGAATTCTGCAATAAATTCTATGTTTATCTTTCTTAATGATTAATATATAATGATACATCCATTCTTGAAAGATGTTTTATGTAGGGAGACATTTGATCCTACTTATGAGAGTTATTAAATATCCTATTTCCATGAATTCACTTTGGTATAGATTTTTAGGCCATCTTACAATTGAGTGCCTTGGTGTCTTCAACCAATGTGAATTGATGTGACTTTTGCATTTTTTATAATTCCTATCATAATATTCCTATGCTCAATTTAAAATTATATTTGATTACTATTCAATGTCTAAGAGATGAAATTCTTTATCCAAGTACTCAACATCCAATCAAATTATCACCTTCCCACTAGCATCCTTGACCAACTTGGTTTCTTTATCAAAATGGGTAGCAACCACTAAGATGAACTTTAGACCTTTGGCTGACATAGGAAATGTAGCTACTAGGTGTATTTCATTCTTAATAATAAGATGTGTGTGTGTGTGTGTGTGTGTGTGTGTGTGTGTGTGTGTGTGTGTGTGTGTGTGTGTGGAGTAATAGGATGCCTACCTAACCTTTGTAGGAGCTCAGCTATGTCAATATGACTAATTTTTGTATATTTGATATGATCTACATTGGAGTCTACTATAGATGTTGAAAACACACCTTGAAACTTATGCTTCATCATTTTTTTAATTCAGTAACATTCCAACATTGATTTAGTATCTACAAAAGAGAGTTTTTATTCCCTAGAGTTAGAATTTTTCATCATTTTTTGTAAAGGTGTAAGAGGTGAGAAAATATATGTTTTTACATGGGATATAAAATGAAATGTATAGTCTAGAGAAAATTCTTCAAATTGTAAACTGGGATGATAAATTTGGTAAAATTCAAATAATTTTATTTGAACTACATAGGAAGAGGTTTGGTGTAGGTTCTCGGTGCACATCAAAGAAAATTCTCTGATATACACCAAAAAGTGGACTGTGCACTTTGAAGAATATTCTTTGAAGTGCACTGAGTTACATGCACTCCAAAAAAAATTATCTGATGTGCACCAAATGGGTTATGTTCACTTCAAATAATTTTCTCCAAATTGCACCTAATGGTGAATGTTCACTTAAAAAAAATTCTCTGATGTGCATGGGTTAGGAAAAGAAGTGAACATTGAATAAAATTCTCTTATATGTACCAAAAAGTGGGTTTACTTGAATCATACCATATAAAAAATATGAGACATGTGAGGATAACAAATTATTTCTAAAATATACCTAAGTACAAGGATTTAACATGAGGGTTTAGCCTCAGATCAAGTATGCATATGTTCTTAAAGAAAAAGAAGAGATTTAAAAACATAAATGAATTTAACAAAGAGCATAGAAGAAAAAGAAACTTGGGGTATGATAAAGAAAATAAAAAGACTAAAACATAAAAAAATCTTACCTAAGATCCATGATGGAGATAAACCATGGATTAATCAATAAAATTGATTGCAAAAATGGTGAATGAGGGGGGGATGCACACAAGCTCAGAAACAATTAAAGGAGAATGTGAAAACACAGTGGTAAAAAATAAAAATTACACAAGTTGATTATATATAAATAAGTTAATTAATATGTATTAATTACTATAGGATTGGTGGGCCCACATGTAGGATCAGAGAAATTCTCTTAAATTGCACATGCATTAGTAGAGAATTTATCTGCTATTACATATTGGGTGTAGTTTAGAGAAAATTCTCTAGACTCCACATGTAGTGGCATAGAAATTCTCTACCTTTTCATGTTGAGGTGTAGCCTAGAGAATTTTTTCTAGACTACATGGCTAATTAGAAACTCCCTCAAAAATCTAACTTTTTGAGAAAAAATAAATGCAAGAAGGTAGTGATTGGCCTCATTTTTAATGCTTAGAGAAAATTGGATATGAAAAAAACAAGTTTAATAGGGGTTATCCCATGAATTGAGCTCACTAAATTCAAAGATAACAACTGGCTCTAATTGGGGAATTTATTTCAAGCATTTTTTGAAACACTTAAAGGAAAGGGAATGATGGAACTATAAGTGTCTTTCTCCATTGGGTGATAGATTCAAGTGATTGACTAAACTAAAGCAAAAACAAATAATATATAGATATTTACAATATGTAAAAACTTATCTATAACCTAAATAAGTGAAAATCTCTTATATGTTTCCCACTATAGGGTAGGGGTAATGGTGTTCCATCTAGGTATGCCAAGAGGAAACTATGTTCTCCATTGAATTGATGAATGAGAAAAGGACCTCTCCACAAAAAATTGAATTTCCCATGCATTCCTTTTGGTTGTCTTCTCTTTTCCCACAAAAGAACTAGATCTCCAACTAAAAGATCTCATGACTTGTATTTTCTATTAAAAATTTCCTTGACATGAATTTGATGTTCATCAATGCACTCTACTACCTTTGTACATTATTTATCTACCTCAATAAGATACATAATATGCTTTTCTAGAGAGGTTTCAAATGTTTCATCTTCAATTGCCTTAGCCAATCTGAGAGAAAGCAAATCTAATGTGATGGGTATTTTTTCATTCAATCCATACAAAATTTGGAAAGGACACATACTAATTTATTTCTTAGGAGTGATAAAATCAACCCACAATGCATCATATAATACCTTATGCTAGGTTCTTTGGTTATCCTCTACCAACTTTCTAATGATAGTAACCAAATTCTTATTACTCAACTTATCTTGACCATTTTCTTGAGGGAAGTAGTATGAGGTGTGAGATATAATGATTACATATTCAAAATAGAACTGAGTCATCTCCTAGGATTTTAAATAGGTAGTATTATTGGTTACAATTTTTTTTGGCACACCAAATCTTATGATGATATTTTCTTTGAGGAAGTTACAAACAACCTCTGAAGTGGCATGTTTGGTCATAATTGCCTCCACCCACTTGGTGAAGTAATCTATAGCCATAGTAACATAACTATGACATGCACTTGATAAATAATTCACCATGCCAATGAAATCAATACCCCATTTCCCAAATTTTTTTTCAATAACTATTGGTTTGAGAGGTAAGGCTGCTAACTTGGGTTTCCCCACAGACTACTAACACTTCTCACATTTATGCACCTAAGAATATGCATCTTGAAAAAGTGTTTGCCAGTAATATATTTACCATAAAATCTTGTGAGCTATTACCAGGGCTAACAAATTTACTCCATAATCCAAATCATGAAAATATTCCCACAACTTGCCTTGTGATTTATCTACAGATCATAGAAAAATTTCATCAATGTTTCACTTATATAAACCGTTATCCCAAAAGATGAAGTTTTTAGCCTTGAGATTGATTGTCCTCTTCTCTTTATGAGAAAAATGTTATATACACTCTCTATATGTGAGGAAAAATTCAATTTTAGATTACCATTCACTCATTATGCTTACAAGCAAGACCATGGGAAGTTCTTTTGTATCTCCCTCATTATTGGGTATCTCTCATGGTTCAGTTTTTGCCATGAGTTTACACAAAAAATTTCAACACACAAGTTTTTTAGGCTTGATCTCCATATCATACTCATGTATTTTGGTAATCCAATTTCCTCTTTTACTTCCAAACTTGTGTTAGGTCAAAATGGACTTGACTGTAGAATCTGGTACTAGCACAATGGTGTAAGAGTTGAGGATGTAGTACTTGAAATGCTTAACTCCTTTCACCATATAATAAGCATGTTTTTCCATGGATGAATACCTAATATCATGAGCCTTTAGAGGGTAGCTTATGAAATCTATGGGACATTCAATCCCATCTTCATTTGGTTGTACCAAGATTGTAGACAAGGTATGCCCTAAAGCATAACTATACATGATAAAATTCTTGGTATAATCAAGGTAAAATAGGATAGTAGAAAGTGAAATTACTTCCTTGATCTCATGGAAAGTATCTCTCCCTCACTTGTTCTAATGGAAATTGATTTTCCTTTCATCATATCAATGATATGATGTGTCATTTTAGCAAAACCTAGAACAAATCTTCACAAGAAATTAACTTTCCCAAAGAAAGAATGAAATATTTTCTTACTTGATGATAAAATAAGATTCTAAATTGACTTGACCTATTTAAAATCAATCTTGATTCTTTTCTTAACACAATGTGCCCAAGGAGCTATCCTTCAGTAACCACAAAAATGGATTTCTTGGGATTAAGAGATATCCCATGTTCATGGCATCTTTTAAGAACTTGCTACAAATAATCACAATGATATTGGTGATTTTTTGAGAAAATGGTTAGATCATCTAGATATACTATAATAAACTTACTGATTATATCTTAGAAATTCCAATCCATAGCTCTCTAAAAGGTAGCACCATCATTTATCAATCTAAAAGGCATCATGTGATAGGTAAAAGTGCTCTATGGAGTAGTGAAGGTTGTCTTGTGTTGATCTTCATCACAGACCTTCACTTGATTGTAATCGAGAAGCCATATAGCATGGATAACATTTATGAACATTTCACCATATTGTATTACTTGATCCACTACCAATAATGAATAATTATACTTAAGTGACAATTGGTTCAAATTATGAAAGTCAATGCAGATGCAGATTTATCCATTCTTTTTCCTCACAAGAATAATATTAGTTATCCATGTGGAATTATGTATAGGAAAGATAATATAAACATTAAACATATTTTACATTTTAACGAAGATAACACCTAATATTTTGGGATTATACTATTGTTGTTTCTACTTATGAGGTTGAGACCCTAGCTTGAGAGGAATATCATGTTTTATTTCTTTCAGTCAGAAATATTTCATATCAACATATGAATATGCTAGTACATTAATGTAGCAGTGTAGGAGTTTCACCAACATCTCCCTTTCTTGCAATGAATAAAATTTCCAATAATTATTATCTTGGGATGATCTTTTATCCCTATATTGATTTTCTCAATTTTTATAGGTGAATTTGATTCTGATTGTTGATGTTTAATGAATTGATCATGCTTATCAAAAAGTCTCTCCAAAGATACCAACCCTTTGGTAATTTTATTCATTTTTAGCTATAAGATTTCTTTTCCAATTTCATTGCTAACTTTAGAAATTTATTATTGAGGGGTGGAATCACTTCCTTTAAAATAAAACTCACTAAAATTTTCCACCTTATCTAAGAATGAGATAACTTGATCCTCATTATTGAAAACTTACCAATGATTGGCATTATCAAGAACACTGGGTCACAAAACCAACTCAATGATATACTTTCTTCCTTGGAAATATTTGTGAGGAATCAGGAGAGTGGATAAACAAACTAATGAATAAGCTTTATCATTGTATTCTCTTAGAAACACTTATATATTTAAAGCATCAAAACTTTCCATGCAATCCCAAAATCAATTTCATTAAGGACTTAATCTTTCATTCTTTATTTGTTATAGATTCCTGACTCAACAAATGACTAGCTTAGCATTATCTTGAGCATGAAGGTTTCTAATTATTTTATTTTGTGTAACCTTCATTCCTAAAAATAAGGCTTAATATTTAGTAGTATTATTAGTTTTATCAAACTACAACCTAAAAGAGAAAAGGAATATTATTCCTTTCGAGCATATAAGAACTATCTTAGCTCTAGAACCAGTTGAAGAATAACTACTATCAAATTCTAAAGTCCAAACATCATTTGAAATTTCAACCTTGATAGTTTTAAAAACTAAAAATTCTTCATATAAAGTGGAATGTTCACCTATTTCCCAATCCTTTTATAAAATATCATTTGAAGATATTATATCTTCATCTATGGTCAAAAAATATGTACCCATTCTAGAAGTTTCAAAAAGAATATGAGTTTTTGGGTCCCTAGCCTTTGTCATAGTATACTTCACTTATTTTCTTGGATGAAGCTTTTGTATCACACCTTTTATAGTTATTTTCTCATTAGACCAATCCATGTTTATTTATCCACCAACATCTTTACAAAAGTTATGTCCCAATAGAACTCCATAAGAAGCTAGAACATCAACCACTAGATCTATCATCTTGATCTTTTTCTCTAGAAAAGTAAAAAATGCAAATTATGCATCCTTGATTTGTCCTATGATAGGTACTTAGTTTCCATTGAAAATCAATGACCAAAAGTCTTTGTCAAGGTCAATCCCAAGGTAGTAGTTACCTTGGCTATCATCACATTATCGAAGGCACCCAAATCAATGATGCAATTATTGAGCTTATAACCATTAAAAATAAGAAAATATAGAAAGGTTATATTTATTTAGAGTTATATGTAGGAGTTACAACCAAGTTATTTTTCATTGGTATTGGCTTAGATTTAATCAGTACATTCTTAGGTGGGGTCTGATCAAAATTGGTCCCTTTGCTTTTTATAAATTTTACCAATCTTTCAAATTGGTCAAGATTAGATTGGAGGTACTCAACCTCTAACATTTAGATTTTAATCTTCTTGGAATGTTATATGATATCAAAATCTATATATGGGGTAGCTAAGGAAGATAAGGTATTTTCATTTTTAGGTCTCTAATTTTGGGCACTGGTTCTAGACATAGAAGGAGAATAAGTAGAATGAGGAGTACTTACTTGTTTATCCATCACTATGTCCTTTGGTTGAACTGGAAAAGGAGTTTCTCTTTTATAAATAGTAACCTCCTTGCATGGTTCACCTTGCTTTTAGATTTATCAACCTCTTATTGTTGATTTGTTTGACTTTGAAAATATGTAAAGATGACATAATATTCACCTTGTATGTCTTCTTGTTGTTTAGCTTCTTCTTCTTTAATGTTTATAAACTTGATATCAAAGTCACTAGCTTCTCCTTCTTCATCTCCTATGAAAGGAGTTACATTTTATTCTAGAATATATTCCAATTTTGGAATACCATCAGTTTCTAGTTCTAACCAATTAACTGTTGCATTCTCCATAGGTGCTTCCAATACAAGCCTTGCTTATGGTGGAAGAAGCTTATTATATTTTTGATTTCTTGTAGCATATTTGGAATAATTAGAAACATTTTGGTATATCCTTCTTGGAGCATCCTTGTATGGATAAAATGACATACCTTGAGACATTTTCTTTTTGAATGCTAACAATTCATATGCTAGCTTTTGAACCATGGGATCCATAATACTAGTAGAAGGTGAAGTTGTAGAGGGTTGCCCTCTAGGCTTGATAAAATTATTTCTAACCTTCACTACTAGGATTAAATCATCTTATACTTTAGTGGCCAAAATTTTAGAAGCATCAAGGTTAGCTAGGGATGCTCTTCACAAAAGCAAACTTACTTTCGATAGTTGAGAATTGATGAAGAAACACTTCAAGTTCTTAGGCATAGGTTGAGAAATGAAAAGAATCATATTCCTCAAATTTTTAAACTTTTCCATAAACTCATGCATGGGTTCATGTGTTTCTTTCTTCATTTGCATAAATTGAGCAAATAAGTCATGGGCATCTTCTGCTAGCTTGAACCTTGCTTCAAAATTTGCCTTAGGAGTTGTCCAACTTGTGATGGTTCTAGTTTCAAGATGATAAAACTAATCATTAGCAACACCTTGGATTGTTTCTATGAATAATATTATAGAAATATCCTCATGCTCCACTCCAAGAAATCCACATGAAATGTAGAATACATCAATATATTCATTCAGATGTTTTTTGTCACCATAGAACTTTGGGATTTTTTTTTGAACCACGAGGAAGTTCATGAGTTAGAGGAGTCAAGTGTAATGTACCAAAAACATTCCCTCATAAACCTTGAGCATCTATTCTATGTGGTTTGAAAGGAGGAATAACAAACCTTTTCTAAGGTAAAATAGGTAAGACCTCACATACATTGGAAGCTTCCCTAGGTATAGGAGATCTTATATTGGTAGGTAGAAAACTTCTTGTATGTTGAAGAGGTGACCTTGCATGTGCTAACAAAAGATCAAAGTTATGTTCTTATAACAACTCAAATGTAGGATCAATATGTCCCACTACCCTTATATCACGAGTGTATCTTTATTCTACAAGATCATGAAAGTATCCAATAAGAAAAGAAATTAACTACAATAAAACAATAGTAAACAATAAGGTTCTAGTGTATTTTAACTGAAAGAGTGTAGATCTCGATTTCTTATTCATTCCCTAGCAAAATCACAAAAAATTGTTGGATGAATATTTTATTACTAATAAAAAGGTAGAAAAATGGTTATTTTAGGACTAGTGTGATGAGATAGAATCTCTCCTCAAGTAAGGGGAGGATCCCTTCTTATTGCTAACTAATAAAATAAGTAAATATTTACACTATTCTTATCAAAGTATGTGTTACCATATCATCTAATTCTCTTATTTCAAAATTGATGTGCACTTACAATATAATGCTATGAAGACTTTTGTTTCTTACAATGTAGTATGGAAATATGGAATTACTTATTGGATCAATAATAATTGATTTTCAAATTAGTTAGCTGAAAGAATAATTAGAAAAATACCAATGAATGTATCATAAAATAATGGAACAAAGTGTAGCCCCAAGTCTCTGATGAGTGTCATCTATCTCCTCATTTAATCAATATTCAATTGATGTCTTATCAACTAGCGCTGGTGTCCAAAGCTATCTACAGTAAGGTATGGTATAGTATATCTAGAAGGCTGATTATGAGGGTGCTTGTTGATCCTATTCTAACTTTGACTAAAGAAAGGAATGTGTCCTAAACTACGTGATTCATGCTTTTACTGAAAAAAGAAAGAAATCAAATCAATCCACTCTTTTTCTAGAAGTAAAATATCACACTACTATTTTACGTTTGTAGGGAAAGTAAATTCAAACTCTTACTTATGAAAGGAAATTTGCTTCACACTTCTACTATAAAATAAAACATACATTGCATAGAAAATAAATGAAAAAATAAAATACTCTTTTTAAACTATGAATTTGTTTGGATGTTTTCATAAATAAATGCAAACAGTAACAAGATTCTAATTAATTATAAAAATGAATTAATAAAATAAAAAATAAATACCATACATAGTTCTTGGTTCTAAGGAGAGTGGGCCCTTACTCCTCTCAGACTTAGGAACAAAGATTAATCAGTGCTAGAAACTAAAGTATCGATTCATAAAAATGAAATGATTACAATCTGGCTGAAACCTATATGCTTTTATAATATTTAATTCTTGATTCTCTATTTTCTTTATATCTTTTATTATATTCATATTCAAAAGTCTTACACTTTATACTAATATAATCTACTCAAAATAAGATGCAAAAGAATAGGACTCCTTGGTCAATCCCTTCATCCAAAGATAGGAGATTGGATTTCCAAGAGATCCAATTATTTTGATGAAATAAATATCCTATCCTATTATAGTCCTAAAATCTAATTACATAAAATTTTATCAAAATAAAGTCCTTCAAAATAGTATGTGGTTATTTTCCTTATTTGATTCTAGCTGGAATGGTTCTTTCTTATCCTATCTGGCCTCCAACTTCTCATTTATGGCTTTGTCCTTACAGAATTCTTGGATTGACCCTATAGAGTCAGGAGGAATGAGCCTAAAGAGTCCAAATAAATGAGCCTATGAAGTATATATAAATAAGCCTACGGAGTCCATATAAATAAGCATGTGGAGTTCATAGAAACAAGCCTACAGAGTCCATAGAAACAAGCCTGTAGAGTCCATATAAACAAGCCTGCAGAGTCCATAGAAACAAGTCTATAGAGTATGTAGAAACAATCCTATGTCATTTTATTGAGCATTATTCACACCAAAGATCACTAAAATATGCTATGTATTATACATTAATGATAAAGTAAATGTTTAGTCTTTAATTCAATATAAACAAGACAAATATCTATTTTCCATGTAACAGCTATCTAAGAATCTAAGATTTGCATAAGATAATATCCTTTGAGAGATGGATTGAGGGAAATATTATGTCAATAATGAGCCATATTCTAAGCTCATCATCTCCCCCAAGCTTTACCTTTTACAAGTCCCATTGTAAACATTGATTGGCATTCATAACTCTATCTTCTACTTTCCATACTCTGACTCAAGTCATATTCATCAAATTCATCTGTTATATGTCTATCTAAATTGCTTATAAATCCTTGATGTGTTTGAATCATTTATTTCCAATTAATGAATTGCTCCTCTAACTATAGACCCCAACTCTACCATCCTAAAATAGATATGATCAGCAAAGGGGGTCTATATCTCATGCTCATCAATTTCTATTCTCCCCCAGAGTTGATTACCTCTATTAAAATTTACAAAATTGAGGATGCTCTCATCATCCTCCATCTTAATTTATTTGGGGACATGACCTCCCACATTTTAAGAGGCACTAAAAGTTAGTCCCATCTATTTACACTTATAGCCACTACTGAATCATAGCTCTGTCTTGAAAACAAATCAAAAGAATAGCACAATCATATAAAACCTATAAATAATGTTTTTTAACCTCATCATTTAACAAAGCACAGTTGAAATTCTATTTGATCAATTTGGGAATAGGAAAGGCAGGTCTGACACATATCCTATAGTCTTAGCATGATATATATAGTCCTCAAATCTACATTTCCATGATATTTGATTTTTGAATGTAGAATGCAATGCTCTTAATTGAAATTCTCCTACATGAAGATTTATCAAAAAATTATTGTACTCATGATCTCCTAGAATCAATTCATGTAAATAAAATTCATAAAGCAAATCCTGTTGATTAGGTTTAGCACTATAGAAAATTTCTTAAAATGTTGTTGGCTGCAAAATTTCATAAGGAAGATGACAGGAAATCGACAGAAGCTACCATCTATAAAAATGTTCAAATAAAAACAAACTATATGTAGGAGAAGGATTCCTACATGCCAAAATAGTTTCCCCTAATTTTCATGCATCCTACAAATTTTCTTCTAACTCTTGTACTTTAGCTTTTAATTCTTTCTTTTAATTTTCCAAGAGTTTGTTTGAAGAAGTTGCATCTTTGTTTTTCTATTTAAGTACAGAGTATTATTCTTATATTTTATATATTATTTGTAATGGAGGAATACCTGGATCACCTATTTGACAACCATGATCAACAAATACCCGAGGAGGAGAAGGTGCAACAGTAGGTGCTTCAGAAGAGTTTACCAAATTTTACAATCTCCTATTTTCCTTCTTCAGACTTTCTACATATATCCAAATATCTATTTATTTAGCTTCAAGTTCTTTTATTGTTTCCTCTAATATATGAATTTATATTGCATGATCAACAGACACTGTATCTAATTTTTTCACCAAAGATGAGTTGAGATGATCCTTATTTTGAAATTGACTGATCAAGTCAGCAATGCCATCTGTCTATTATTGTTCAAGAGCTTGAGCTTGAGAAAGCTACAAAGTTAGCTACATAATAGGATAATTTAAATTATATGATTTGCCTTTCTCATTAGTACATACAATTTTCCCTTTATCCATTATAGTTTCTACTAGAATAGGTGTTTATCCCACCATACTTAATTCTTCAATCGTGTGTGGCTCTTCCTCTAGATTTAGCTCCTCCATTATGATTGGAGAGCTAATTTTGTAAGGAATTTAATCAATATCTACATGTGCAGGAATATTCTAATGTATGGGGAAATCAGACACCATTTTAATACTATCTAAAATATATACATCTTCTTGTTCATCTTCTTTTATTAAAATGAGCCTTTTCCTTCTTTTAGTTACTCTTTGAGCTACACTTGGTTGGCTTTCCTTCTCAACTACCAAACCCTTGGTCTTCTCAAGTTCTGTAGCAACCTTTCATCTCAATTTTATTCTTCCTAACAAGGGAACTGGTTGTACAACAAACTCATGAGGTTCTTGTGGGGACCTTGAAACTTCAGGGTTTAAACACCTTATGATTCTTCTTAAAGAAGAAGAAGAAGGATTTTCTATTGGGACTGCAATCTGTGATTTTTTCCTTGGTGTTGTTTTCTTAGCTAATACAATAGGTGGAGATGATCATTTTTTTGGTGAATTTGGGGTTTATTGTGTAGGCAAATCTATAATTTGTTGTGTTATACTATTCTAAAATTCCTCCTAGACCTCTTGACCTTGATGAAGGAAATGATGTTAGATAATAAGCTGAATAAGACCATGATGCCTAAGAGCAACATTAGGGGTTATAGACATAACTTGTAGAGCACCATATAAGAAATATGGGAGGTTAATTTTGTATTGAGAGTTTTGTCTCCCATGCTTAAGATGTATTAACATTTTCATGGTGTCTCCCCCTAAAAGACTGTGTTTCCCTTCACAAATGATATATTTAAGTACCCACTTGGCTAAAGATTTCCAAGCTTCAAGAAGTGAATTTATTTTAATCCCTTTTTATTTTCCCTTAGAATCTACTAGACATGAAATTATAGTCTACTCATTACCATTAAACTGACTAATTAAATCAATAAATGAAACTCTGCTTGTAGCTCTCATATCCTCTTCTAGAACTTGTATAATTTGGCTTATAATTTGAGTTGTAACAGGAATAACAATGCCTTTCAAAATTGAAAATTCAAGGGTGAGATTGGTAATGAATTCACTTACCATTGTTTCATCAAAACCCTAGAACTTTTCAATGAAAGGTAGCTAGCCATTGGCTCTAAAAATTGCTACATAAGCTTTGTCTTTATGAAACTTTACTAGATCCTTTGGCTCTGATCTTGTCTTCTATCCTATTTCTATGTGGAGTTATAATCAACTCGATTCATTTAACTCTAATTAAGGTGTAGACCAATCTTTTTTTGAAGTTGATAGGCAACAATCACTCAAGATTGGTAGACCAGCTTCTATTGAAGTTTTTAGAAAGGAGATGGTTCATTTGAAATGCTACAATTACATGAGTTCATAGTTTGGTATGGTGATTTGATACAGTTAGGCACCACACATTTCTACAAAGTGTGTTAGTTATTTGTCTCATTAATATAAGCTATGTGAAATGATGATGTGTCATATTGATGGTGACAGTGATTTATTATTTCTTTTGAAACCCCTTTTTATGACATCCCATCATTATGATACTTGATGACTCAATTGATGATATCAAAGCTGCATACCTATCCATACACCTTTGATGGCTTGGTTGCAAGCTTTTTCATTATGGCATGTGTCATTCAATTTTGTAAGATTTAAATTTGGGTCATCTCTAGAGAATAGTGTCTTAATCAAATAAAATATAATTAGTTAACTAAACATAAATAAATAATATGTCTTACTTTAACCTTAGATGTTATCCTTTGCTCACCATGTGTCCTGCACAAATAGGTTTACATGGATTAGTTTATTACATAGAGATGACTAATCATAGTGTCATGCTGAGATTTTATTATAATTTTTTTTTCCCCTTTGGCCAGCCATTGCTAGATTTCTAGCCAAAGCCCTTTTTTGGCAATGCATATCCAGCTAGCAAGCTAGTTTTCTGGGTATGCATTGTTAATAACATCCCTAGAAGGATTTTCACTATTGATGATTTTTTTTCTTTTTGGACTATAGGATTATCAAGGATCATGCTCACTAGAATAAGTAGAAATTTCTAGAATAGCTACTTGATCCTTTACTTTTTGAATAAATTCATCTTTATTGAGAGGTTTCTGATATAGCTTCAATCTATTTCCATTGACTAACATAGCTCTTCTACTATCATCAATAGATATCAACTTAACAGAACCATTTTCATAGACCTCTTTAATCTCATAATGTCCCAACCATCTTATTTATAGGTTTCCTTTGAACTGTTGAAATTTAGAATCAAACAACAGTGCCCAATCTCCTTTTTGAAACTTCCATTGCTTGATTTGTGCATCATGCCAAAATTTTATTTGATGTTGTACTAGTTCAGTTCTTTGTAGTGCTTCCATCCTCATTTCATCAAGTTGATTAAGCTATAAGATTCTTTCTTTCTATATTTCTTCTAATTTAATTCCTAATTCTACAACTATTTTCAAAGTTTGTAATTCAAATTCAATAGAGAATAAAGGCTTCTTACCATAAACCAATTCATAAGGTGAAAATCTAGTTGTTATTCTCTAAGTAGTATTATAGGCCCAAATAGCTTCTGGTACCTTATCTACCCAATTCTTTCTACTAGAATTAATAACCTTGGTTAAAATGGTTTCTAATTCTCTATTGGTGACTTCAACCTGTCCATTAGCCTATGGATGGTATGGAGATGTTTTTCTGTGCTAATTTTGATACACTTGCATGAAATGCTTTATCATGTTTGACATGAACTACGGTCCTTGATCTAAGATTATCTCTCTTGGAGCACCAAATATTTGCATGATTTTGAGATATAAGAAATCATCTACCATCTCTTCTCTTGCATGAGTTAATGCTTCCACTTCTGCCCACTTGGTCACATAGTCTGTACATACTAGGAGATATTATTTTCCTCTTGAAGGAGGATCCACTGGACTGATAAAATCAGTTCCCCGTCTCTCAAATGTATGTTTGAACACTCAATAGTTCCAAAATTGATTGTTTATTCATGTTCATTAACATAAATAGGTGTTGGTTATTTATTTATCAAATTTACTATTGGTTATGCAGGCATTGAGGGCTGATTGATTTGTCTTTATTAATGAATAACTGGTGGTGGAATAATGGCTTGCCATTGAAGTGGTCTTCTTGGTTGGGTGAATTGTGACTATGGGTTCCACTACTGATTCCATTGTTGATATGGTTATGGCATCCATTGTTTCTGTGGTACCCATTATTGTTGTGGTTGTGGTACCATCCATGGAGGTGTTGGCATCTAATCTTGTCCTGCCCATGGATTTTGAATTGATGGAATTTAGGGTTGATTCCAAAATGGTCAAGGAATTGAATTATTCCATGGTGCCATCCATGGATTAATTGGATTTCTTGTATTAAACTATCCTTGAGCCTAGTTTTGTGGGGCAAAGTTTTATCTCTAAATATAATTTACTTATTTAGTGGACCGGACTTGTGTTTTCATTTGATTCTTTAAAACAAGCAGAAGGGTGTGATATTTGGTATCATGATCTATTACATCATATATCCCACATGATGAAACATTGGTTCTATGTAGGGGGTAGTCTCTAAGGGCATGTTTTTGTTTGCACTTAGGAAAGTAGATTACTAAGGGATCTATTGCATTTCTTTAGCTTGAAGGCCATCCAAAGTACTGTTTATTGTAACCAAGATATCTATCTTTAGATTATCAATTTCTTCTATTAATTTACCCACTTCATTAGATTTTCCCAACTTTCCTTTCCTAATTCTAGTTTTCATTCGAGAGTAATTAGTACAAAGGTAAAAAATTTGATCGAAAGCCAACTTATTTATATCTCCTCTGCCCATCAAATTTAAGGCATCTCTAGTTTCTTCATCCAATACTTTCAAAAAAACCAATTTATGAACATCTTCATTGAGTGGATAATTGCTTATTTTATGAGTGAACATGAATATATCCAAATAATCCTCTAAAGATTCATCCTCATTCTATTTTGTTTTTAAGAAATCTTCTTTTCTTTCTCACACCCAGTAGTAATCTTGGTATTTATTCAAGAATTTTTTTCCATGTCATCCCATGTTCTAATAGAATTTCCAGGTAAACCCATGAACCATCTCATAGCTACATCTTTAAGTGTAGAGGGAAATCATTTTAATTTATGGCCATCAAGTGTGTAATCATAGGTTTGTCATAACACCTTAAACTCAAATAGGCATTGATCAAGATCTTCTATAGATCATCCCCAAAATTTTGGTAGATTAGCTAGTGAAATATTTTTCATGGGGGTTTGATCATTAGGATCTGCAACAATAGGAAAGGAAAAAGTCCTTCCTGGTTGTGTGAATTTTTGATTTTGTTGGAGATCCATTTCTTCTTCTGATGATATTTCAAAGCAAGGATGATCTTCCCACTGAATGTTTATGGTCTCAGTTATGGGTTCTTCCAAGTTCTTAGAATTTTCTTTAGCTATGGATCTTTGAAATGTTTCTTCTAAGTCTTTGGCAATCTCTAAATAATTTCTTCCTCTAAGAGATTAATATTGAGGAATTTATCCTATGGGACTTGAGTGATGCAATGGCCTAGTTTCTATCCCAGTTTTAGAAGATCTTTACAAAGAGGTTTTACTTGTATCTTCTGGTTCACTAATCAAAGATGTTGAAGAAGTGTCCACTTGTGTTCTTGGTGGAAACTTAAGAATAAAATATCCTTTAGAATCTCTAGGATGGTACATCAATTTATTGACTATTTTTGGATTTTTTTAATGATTTTTTACAATTTTTCTATTTTTCACTCTAGACCAATAATTATTACCTTACTAACACCTTCTGTTCCCTGGTAATTACACCAAAAATTATTAGTGTCATGTATCTCCTCATTTAATCAATATTTAATTGATGTATTATCAACTAGGGCTAGTGTCCAAAGCTATCTGTAGTAAGGTATGGGATGGTAGATCTAGAAGGTTGCTTATGGTCATGCTTGTTGATCATATTCTAACTTTGACTAAAGAAAATAATATGTCCTAAACTACGTGATTCATGCTTTTGATTAAAAAAGAAAGAAATCAAATCAATCCACTATTTTTCTATAAGTAAAAGATCATACTCCTATTTTATGTTTGTATGGAAAGTAAATTCACACTCCTACTTATGAAAGTAAATTTTCTTCACACTTCTGCTGTAAAAGAAAACATACTTTGCATAGAAAAGAAATGAAATAAGAAAATGATCTTTTTAAAATATGAATTTATTTTGATGTTTTTATAAATAAATTCAAATAGTAATTAGATTCTAATTAATTTTAACAACGAATTAATAAAATAAAACATAAATACCATACATAGTTCCTGGTTCTAAGGAGAGTGGCCCCTTACTCCTCTCAGACTCAGAAACAAAGATTAATTAGTGCTGGAAATTGAAGTATCAATTCATAAAAATGAAATGATTACAATCTAGTTGAAACCTATATGCTTTTATAATATCTAATTTTTGATTCTCTATTTTCTCTATATCTTCTATTATATTCATTGTCAAAAGTCTTACACTTTATACTAATACAATCTACTCAAAATAGGATGCAAAAGAATAGGACTCCTTGGTCGATCCCTTCATCTAAAGATAGGAGATTGGATTTCCAAGAGATCCAATTATTTTGATGAAATAAATATCCTATCCTATAATATTCCTAAAATCTAATTACATACAATTCTATCAAAAGCAAGTCCTTCAAAATAGTAGGCAGTTAGTTTCCTTATTTGATTATAGCTAGAATGATTCTTTTTTATCCTATCTGGCCTCCAGCTTCCCATTTGTGGCTTTGTCCTTAAATAATTCTTAGAATTGACCCTACAGAGTCAATAGGAATGAGCCTATGGAGTCTATAGAAATGATCCTATGGAGTCTATAGAAATAAGCCTGTGGAGTCCATAGAAATAAGCTTGTGGATTCGATAGAAACAAGCCTATAGAGTCCATAGAAACAAGTATGTAGAGTCTATAGAAACAAGTCTGTAGAGTCCATAGAAATAAGCCTGTGTCTTTTTATTGAGCATTATTCACCCCAAATATCACTGAAACATGCTATGTATTAGACATTAATAACAAAGTAAAGGTTTAGTCTTTGGTTCAATATAAACAAGACAAATATCTATTTTCCATGTAATAGCTATCTAAGAATCTAATATTTGCATAAGATAATATCCTTTGAGAAATGGATTGAGGGAAATATTATGTCAATAATGAGCCATATTCTAAGCTCATCATTATCCACCTTCTTTCCAATAAAGATCAAATCACTAAAGATAATGACTTATAGCCTAAAGTCTCCAAAATCATTTCTCAATAATGAATGTAAACCCAGTAATGATATTGTAGCTCAAAGACTTCAAAATCAACTTCTTGACACCTTTTGATTTATAGAAATTCACACCACAATTCAATCAATTACACAAAAAACTATAATGGAAAATACATAAGAACATCTCCAATACATCACAATTTTATTTCAATTCAAAGATCGAAAGGTCATTTGCTTTCTAATATATTGATTGATAAAAGATTCACAATTTGAATTTAAAGTTTCAATATTTTTTCTCAATTTTGGTAGAAATTCACTTCTATATAAATTGGCGATCCTTTTTACAAAGAGAATCCTCTTATTTGTAGAGAGGAGTTATGAAAAAAAATAGGAAATACATAAATACATTGACTTATTCGTTAGCAAAGTCCTATTTGACATAGGACTATGTATTTTTACTACATGCAAAATGCACGAAACAAAATTACATATGAAAAGTTACAAAAATAAACTGTCCTTAGACACATAAATTTCTTGTTTTTTATTCTTTTCTAAAAATTCATCATATCTCTTCAATGTAGCCTAGACCTCACTGTCATCTGGACCTGATGTACTCCTAAATATGGAAAGAACCCTTGAAAAAGAATCTTCTAGATTAACTGGTGAGTCTTTGCTTTTGTCTAAGATTCTTTGCAACTTATTCATTATGACTTGAAATTAAACTAGTTTATTGATGGAGTCAAGTGTGAACATTTTTGAATCAATCTTTATATAAATCAAATATGAGAACTCTTAAATCATTATCTCCATAGGAATAATTTATTGGGAATCATTTCTTACCTAACAAGGAAGTTCTATAAAATATAACATCTTATCATTTCACATATCCTTAGCCTCTTCAAGATCTTTAATTAGATTCTTGAGAAATTCTCTTTTGTTCTTTATTGCTTCCCAGTACTCTATATATATATATACATACATATATATATATGTATATATATATATATATATGTATATATATATATGTATATATACATATATATATATATATATATATATATACATATATATATATATATATACATATATACATATATACATATATACATATATACATATATATATATATATATACATATATACATATATATATATATATATTATATATATATATATATATGTATATATATATATGTATATATATATATATGTATATATATATATATATATATACATATATATATATATATATATATATATATATATATACATATATATATATATATGTATATATATATATATGTATATATATATATATATATATGTATATATATATATATATATATGTATATATATATATATATTGGAATGACCTTATGCTCAAATGAAATTTCTATCTTGAATTTGCATAGTTGAGTATATCTATCAATATCATTTTCAATCAATTCCAAATTTTGGGTGTCTTAATTATTTGTTGAATTTCCATTTTCACTTCACTCAGGTTTTCCAAAATTCAATGGTAGAATGCAATCATTGAGTACCTTGTGTTGTCAATATTTCAATCCATACATTGACCACCTAACCGTGAAATCTAATTTTCTCAGCCTATTGATTGCCTTTTCAATGTTCTCATGCTCAAGAGGTTTAATAGACTTGGAATATTATGTGATCTTTAGTAAAATAGAGGTCAGTTATTCTATTTATATCTTGTGTTGATTCATAATTTTATTGTCCTTGTCATATCTGTTGATCAAGGATGCCATTGTTGCTTGTAAATCTTCCTTTGTGCTTTCATGGGTTTGATTTTCAAGATCTATTCATCCAATTACATATTAAAACATTTGAATATATTCAATGTTTCTATATTCATGATACACTACAACATTGACATACTTGTGTCCAAACTCAAAAATTACTCTTTACATGGTTTTATATTTCTTTGTTGTTTTGGGTTTTATTAGTAAAAGTTGACCAAAATCAAAGCCATCAAGAGACACAACCTATTTCTTCCTTTTGGGGGTTTTGGACATGAGCCAAGGAGGAAGAGGAGATGAATATTTAGGTATAGAGGAAAGCAAGGACTATGATATTTGAGGATTAATAATGGTTTTTGAAGTAGGTGGGATGGAAATTGAAATGGTGGAGGTATCTAGTAATGGATTTGACACCAATGGGATAGTTATTATAATTGGTGAAGTTTGGGTTTGGGTGACTATAACTTTAGTCCCTATTAACAAATTGGATATAGGAGTAGAATGGACTTGATTTGTTATTTTGGAGGAAGATATGGACATAAATTTATCAATATCTTGTTGAATGAAATACAAATTAGTTTGGGATCTCAATGAATCTGAGAGACTGGGTAAATTTGATAATCATTCAAAAACCTGATCTAATGTGCTTTGTGAAGGAACTTGAAAGAGTGTGGCACTAGGAGGCAAAGGTGGAGATGAAATAACAACTTGAGAAGGAACAAAATCAATTGGTATAGTTGTATCTACAAGGGGAAATGTGAAAAACGTTACCTATGAAAGGTTTGAAAAACCTTAACCAAAGGAACCTCTGATCGTGTAGTTTGGTAAATCACTAGCAGAGATGTTTTTTTTGAAGTTATTAGTTGAGGTTATGTCTCACTTGAAACTATGTTTTCATCCTCTATTTGAGCACTTTCCTTGGCACTAGCTTCTTTGTCTTTCCTTTTACCTTTACTCACAAATATAAACTTTGGTTTCTTACTGGATGTAGAGGCCTCTTATTTGTTTTCTGTCCTCAATTCCTCTCATTTCCATATGGTATCTTCATCATATTATTATTTTGATCTTGTCTTGAAGTGTTTTAATTTTATACCTTTGGATTCCAACCAAGCATTAGTTTTTTCAATAATGGGTTGGAATCTCTCTCTAATAGATGTCCTTTCCTTTATAGACCATTAGATTGGAGGGATAGGAGTAGAAGAAACTTGAATACCTTCATATGAAGGATCCAATATATTTTTATCATCAGAGAGAACAGCTATAATGTTATCTAATATAAAATATTCAATCTACTTAGTAATGAGATGGTTGTAATCAGGTATCCTTACATCTTCTTCAGTCTTACATTCAGCCCATATGTCCTCAACCTTGTGCTCATGGGCATAATTGCCTTTCAACATTTCCTTCATCATTATATAAACAAAATATTACCTACCCTTTTAGTTTTTAAGGGTGATCCATTACATTTCCATTTCCATTGTCTTGGATTTTGGAGTAGTTGACACAGTGTATTAGCCAATGCTTATCAAGAAATTGAATCCTCTTTTATGGGCATCTGACCGCTTTTGGTGCACAATCATCATTTGTTTGCACATCTCCATCAAAACTAATTTATCACTAGGGTACCTTGGTATCATGTATGGTTTTTCATCAAATCCTCCCACCTTGATGTAAGTGATGGATGTATATGCCACTAAGAGGGTGGCATAAATCAATGGTTTAACAATATTAGAATACAATTCCCAACTCTTCAAGATACTTAACCAATCATATCAATATGAAAGATAGATGAATCAAAGAAAAATCATGAATGAAACCATAACACAAATATTAATGTGGGAAACCCTCATGGGGGAGGAAACCCACTCTCAAGTCTACAAAATAATTGACTATAGTCCTATATGATGATTACAAACAAGATACTTTAGTGAAGCACCCACTTCACATGGAGTACCAACCCCTAAATATGATAAGCACCAACACAACACCTATAAAATGAACAACTCTTGAATTCTAATTACATCTCAATCTAATAGATAAACCCTACAAGAACAACCTTCTCCAAGTATTCAGCTCTACACAAGTCACCAATCACTAAGCTATCTCTTCAACACGAGAAAATAACTCCTCAAATCTTTCACTTATATTAAAATATGCCCTTATAAATATAATAAAAAAATAAATAGAATCAAAAAATTATGTTGATTCTAATGAAATTTTTCTCTGCTCAATCCCATACAAACATTAGTCATCAAGACCCCTAACAACCTTTGCACAATTTCTTCAAAAATCAATATACACTTGCTTGTCTAACTTCACTCACACACCCAAAAGGCATAAAACCTCTTGTATATATACCGTTCACTATCAAGGTCAGTCATCTCACTTTATAATATCTTATAAATAATTATTCATGTCCCCCAAGGTTAGCCATTATTCTTTACACAAGCTTTCTATACCATACCATGAACTCATCTCATAAACACCTCACAAACGAAGCATAACCCCACTTATGTGACTATATTTGAATAAATAAAGATTATTTAAATATTAAAAATAACTATAGAATATATTAAATATATATTCAATGCTATCCAATCATTAGGAACACTTGATTTGACTATCTACCTTGTAAACAAATTCAATCATTTAAAATAGGTTCCTTTAGTTAGAAAAACCATCATGGTCAACTATGAGCCAACCAATAAATCAAATCCAAGTGACTAGGATTAATAATAATCTAATTTAAAAAGGGAATAAATCACCTTCAAGAGCTTAGACCTATTCCTATTCAGTGACTACACCTTCTAATTCCTTTTTTCCCTTTGATTACTCTTTCTCATTTAAGACACCATTTCCTTCATATCGACTAGTCAATCTTAACCTTATAGAAAATTGACACAAAAATATGAATCTCAATGAAAATTTTCATGTCTATTTGTTACAATTCCTCATTTTAAATAATCAACCATTATATCATCTAGTCATTCATAAAAATCTTCCTAAAAAATAAGAATATTTTTAAAAACCCATTTTTTATGGGACCCACACATTCTCAAGAGACCAAAAATAATTTATCATAAACTTTAATGAATTATATACAACCTATAATAATCACATTTGATCACCCAATCCATTTTGAGCCCAAACCATCAAGATCTTCTCTATCAGGTCTAAGACTAGGGTTTTTGCACACAAAAACCTGCTTAGTTTCTTAACAATCATTCATAAAGGATAGGACTTTAATATATGAAAAAATTCTTGTATAATATTACTAATGACCCTACCCAACATCTTTAAAAGGTTTATCTCCCCATGTAAACCCTTCACATGCTAATGAACATAAGAAAATCCTTCTTGAGCTCACTAGACACCTTTCTAGCACCTCTTAAAGATTTTAAACTAACTTTCTAACTTTATAGCTTAAAATATGACCTTATAACTCATATAGATTATTTATAAAACTTTCTTGACCATCTCTCATTCAAAAAAAATCTTAAACAACCTACAAACACCCTTTGACCCTTCACAAGGCCTCACAAGCCCACCTATACCAACTAGGCTAATGGCCAAACTACCTTGCAGACCACTAGACATCTCTTTCAAACCATAAAATTAACATATTATCACATTATAAATGTATAAAATTCATATTACAAGCATAATAATATCCCCATCATGTCACACAAGCCATAGTACTTAAAACCTTATAGGTAATCATGTATGATCAAGCCTACAAGACATAAACTGACCTGTATACCATATGAAGGCCATATTAATGAAACCCTTGAGAATATAACACATCAATAAAAATTCAAACATAATCATATCAATCTCCATTCAGCCATACAACATCCACCTAGGACACTGATGCACATCCTTACAAGCATCACATTGTACTAAGCACACTTGCCACCATGCTCCATTTTACTAACATCACAGACCACTTTGTCATTGCTAATTATTATCAAACATTAATTACAAAACTTATCATTAATATCCCAATAATATCACCCTTTATCATTGATGGTAACATACCAAATCCTTCTCCCCCTTTGCCAAAATGACAAAGTGGGCTCACAATGATGAAGCTAAAAATCTAAAATGTTTTCAAAGCTAACATCATGCAAGACTACCCTTTTTAATATACTAATTAAATCTCCCCCTATGATCTCTAAACTAAATAACTCCTTGAAAACCATAAAATAACTTGTCAATCATGAAAAATCCTCATATTGGTTTGCAAGCTATCAAGATCCTTAGACCTGTCACCAATTTGAAAGGCACCATAGCTCCCCCTAAGATCTTTCTCCACTTTTAAGGCTCCCCCTTCATATACATAACTAATTCACACCTTAATAATCTCCAAAAACTAATACAATCAATTCAAATAGCAACATGAGTAATAAATCACCATGTAAGCTCCCTTACCATCATTCACAAGGCACCATATAGAACAAAAAAATCACTCTATGAACAACACCATACCTATAGAACACTTATAATATGAAAAAATGTTCAATTAGAACCAAAAAAATGTAACATTCTTTGAAAAGATATCATAAAATTGCTCAATTTCTCCACTAGGCCTACTTAGACGCCTTATAACCGTATCTAGCCACTAAAAACCTCATATGCATTTTCCCTAATCACTTCACATCATGAAACTTCATATTTTAAGACCAATACCATGACCCATCAAACATGACAAGTATGAGCCTCTTACTCATCCTTCTTAGCATACTTCCTTCTTTAGCCTACTAGCTAATCAAGCCTCCTAGTGAGCTAAAAATTGAATAAAATGAAATATACTCATTTACATACCACTATAAAAGTTTATTAAAATACCCATTAGGCCCATTTAACTAATTTTGAATTTTTGAGCCTCTAACTCCAAATTTTGACCATTTTTCCAAGCATGCCCAAATCACTAGGCCTTCAAAGCAATAGTTGGTCAAAAGTCAACCTACATTCAATGCAGACACCTAAGATAGATACCACACCTAGAGATAATCAAAAATCATTTTTATGCTTCATTTAAATCCTTCACACCTTTGGGAACCATGACTTCATTTACACCACCAAGTGCATGTTCTTGAGAAGAGAAGCTAGTGACCACTCAAAATGCTCCACCTAGCATAAAGTCATTTATATACCCATGAAACCACGTATAAAATTTATTAAAAACATGTGTAAACCTTACTAATCAAAACTTACTTCATGACACATATTCATTCTTCATGTGACCCTTAAAACCAAGTATTTAGGGTAAATAGAGTCATCATCTACAGTAGGTACCTTGACCAAATGATAAAAATCACACCTGGGCATATTAGGAGAATATTCAATATATCTATCCTTTTATAATATGCAAAAAACAACTTCAATAACTCATTATAAACCTTATATCCACCTTAAAACACTATATGAGATATCTTGGTACTTTTAGGCAATAATTACTGGCAAAAATGGTCAACTTAGACTTTTGACCATAAAACACATATCTAAGATCATCAAGACCTCAAACCACCTAGGAATGACTCATGAAAATCTTTCTCAAGACCTAATACAAACCAATTCTTCCTTATCCTTCAAATCACCACTCAATCAAAGCATTAACATTTGATTAAAAAGACACTTTAGGACCAAGAGACTTAAACATACATCTTGAACAAACAATCTTGCTTCTTCACCTAAAAAAGTCTCTTTTGAAGCATAGATAGAGACTTCAAATCCCTCAGGACTACTTTAGAATAGTGTGAATCATGGAGTGGCCCACAAATTCTCATATTCTTTTTCCTCTTTGGTCAAGATAGTCTTATTCCTCTTCTTTTTCTTCTTTGACTTGCCTATGACTACCTATTACATCTTTAAAATTTTCTCCTCCTTTCTCAGAATTGAATAGGCAACAAATGAGGATGTCATCATGTCTTGATCTATATTAACAATTGAATTGACCTTTTTAAGGTCTATCAATGATTGATTTATATAAGAAATATCATCATCTACAACTGTAGAATGATCCATACTTATCTTAAGGCTATCTTTGTCTTCCTTCTTTAATTTCTCATTATTTTTTATATATTCATTGAAAATATGAGTAGATAATGAAAATTATTTAGTAAAAGAAGCACTCTCCACATTTTAAAACACACAATCCTAATCTATGTACATACCAACTATTACTTTCTTTTCTTCCTTTGGCCTATATAAGACTTTGTTTTTCTTTTCTTGAAAACTTGGAGCCTGATTGATCTTGTCTTGATTAAGAACCTCCTTTTTTCTTAAAAAAAATTAGAAATATGATTAAATCCCTTGTAATTGAAACATACAATCCTTCTTTGATATTGACAAAATTTGGCTAGTGACCAATCCTTTGACAATTAAAACATGTTAAATTTTTAGGATTAGACTCACTTTGATTTATCTTCTTTGGATGATGATTGGCTAAATGTCCCATCTCCAAACACTTGAAGTATTTTATATCATTCATAGAATTAGGCATATTGATTTTCTTAGCCTTCATCTTGAAATCATTAGCCTTATGACCAAACTCATGAACAATATGACAATATGCATTAAATTTGAAATGATTTATGGAATTAGGTTGTCTTACCTTGTTGGAGTTAACACCCTCAGCTTGAATATTGATTTTTTTAGTTTTTTATTTCTCTTCTTCAATACTTTTATCCTTTACTTGAGATAATACTAATGGATTCTCAATGAAACCCAAGCCTGTTCTATCACTTGAAGACTTTTCATTCATCAACAGATTTTCAAGATCATTTATGCTTTTTTAATACTTGGTAAAAGACTTAGCTTTATTCAAAGCTATCTCTAATTCATCATTCAAAAAAAAATTTGTGTAATCAACTTGGAGCATTCTTCTTCCTTACCTTTTAGGCTTGAGGATATAGACTCCAATTTGTAATTTAAGAACATGATTGGTCCTTCATGCTCCCTATTATCTTCAATTATCTTAGCCTTAAAAATACTGAATTGAACTTTATAGTATTTAAAATTTGCCTTCAAGCCTTTACATACCTTTATTTCAATTTTCAAATCTTCAATAGAAATTTTTATTTCACTCTTATAATTTGAAATGTATCCTCATCTTCTTCATTTGATCCACTCTAGTTTCCTTCAATCTGTAATATGAACAATCACCTTCATCATCTAATTTGATTTCCATAAAAAGGACTTTATCATCATCCTCTACTTCATTTTCATTATGACGATTATCAGATTGACTATCATCACCTATTGTTGAGTTACTATCATCCATTTTTGTGTATAGACTCCTTTTTTCCTTATAGATCTTCTTTTTATTATCAAATTCCTAAATGATATCTTGTTTCTATTAGACCTAAAATATTTCATACCTTCTGCTTAGTCCTCATCCTCATCTTTCTTATGCTTGTGAGGATATTTGTTTGGAAAATGACCTACTTCACCATAGTTGAAGAACTTAAAAGGAAGCATACCTCTATACTTACCTGATCTAGTCTTCAATTTTCTTGAAAACAAAGCAATTAAATCATCATGAAATATATCATCTAATATAGCATTTTTTATGAGATCCCTTAATGTGTATCTTATTTTCCTTAGGCTTGTTCTCTACCTTGAAATCAAAATCTATCTTAGGGGGCTTGTATTCATTTATCCTCATCTCATAAGTAGTGAGAGATCCATAAATTACATCCATATTCATTACTGTAAGATCATGACTTTCCTCAATTATAGATACCTTATAGTCAAACCTATAAGATAGAGATCTTCAAACCTTTTAAACAACATCTTCTTTAATATCTTCTCCAAGACCCTTGATCATATTTACCACATCATCCACTCTATTAAATAAGGATATCATAGACTCATCCTCCTTCATTTTGAGACTCTCAAACTATCTTCTAATTTTTTTTAATTTTGCTAGCTTAACCTTTGAGTCTCCTTCATAGATTGTCTTTAACTTAGTCCACATATCCTCACATGTTTGATAGTGAATCACCTTTGAAAACTCAATCTCTAATATACCACTAGAAATAACACTCATATCCTTTTAATTACTTTCAAATAGTTTATTATCAATAGCACTAGTAAGAGAACTAGTAAGAATAACATATCCATCAACAACAATATGCCAAACATCAAATCTTAGAACCATAATAAAATTCCACATTCTTGAACTCCAAAAGGCATAGTTATAACCATTAAATAATGGAGCTTGTTTAGAAGAGAAACCACCTTGTATTCTTTGTTGAGTTGTGGAGCTAAAATCTTCACTGATGTGCAAAAGTGGAGGTTGCTGGGTTACATAGTAACCGACATCGGTCAGGGCCAACCGACATCAGTTATCTCTAGCTACACAATAACCAGCATTGGTTATGGTTGGCTGACATCAATCAGATAGGAACTAACATCGGTCACCTGTGTGTTTCCAGAACTGTTCTAATTTTAGGAGAACATTTAGTTTGCATGTAAAGACTAATTTTAGTCTTGAGTCTACGTTTCTAATTATTTTTTGGTTTGGGATCTATTTAAGAGACCCATGGGGATACATTGTAATTAAGGACTAAAGGATTAGATCCTCAAGTGTAAGATCTATAAGGTCTGTAAGAGAATAAGACCAAGAAGATCTACAGGTAAGCAAAATCAGTTGATCTACAGGGTGTGCAAGATCAAGAAGATCTGTTGTGAGAGTAGGCAACAATGGTTGAGTTGATTATCACTTGGAAGTAGGCAATAACAACCATTGGGTTGATTATCACTAGAGGGAACAACTCAGTGTTGAGTTGGTTGTAATTGATTGAGAGAGAGACAACTCTTGAAGGATAATTACTATACACCCAAGAGGTGTGGGAAGAGTGAGATTTCTTCACTGTATTTCCTTTTGGAAGAGTTTAATACATATTATATTATTTCTTATATCTCCTATTCTTTATTCTTTCTAATTTCTAGTTACTTATTACTTTTGGTTTAATTCTATGTTTAGTTGCTTATACAAAAGTAATCAATTGTAGTCCAAGGAGGATCCTAACAATTGGTATCAGAGCTAGGATCACTAACAAGTGGTAGAGTAGGTTAGTGTTTGTTGATTACAGGTTCACTCATAAGGGTTTCTATTAGAGTGGGAGTAAATCAATGGCAGAAGAAAGTAAACTAAGAGTGGAGAAATTCAATGGCAAGAATTATCAATTATGGAGGATGCAAATAGAATATTATCTATATCAGAAAGATATGTACTTACCATTGGGTGGGGTTTCAAGTAAGCCCACATATATGCAAGATGAAGAATGGAATGTTCTTGATAGAAAGGCTCTAGGCTCTATAAGGTTGAGCCTGGCATCATTTGTGATTTCCAACTTATCACATGCAAAGACAACGGTAGAGTTAATGGATACTTTGGAAAATTTATATGAAAAACCATCAGCTTTGAATAAGGTATTTCTTATGAATCAATTACTTAATTTGCAAATGCAGGAAGCTGGATCAGTATATAGTCATCTTAGTGATTTCCATGGATTAGTAAATCAGCTAATTTTAGTCAAAATAGTTTTTGATGATGAAATTAAGGCTCTCTTAATCTTATGCTCTTTACCTAAAAGTTGGAATAGTTTTGTAATGGTAGTTAGTAATACTGCGTCTACTTCAAATATCTTGAAAGTTGATGATGTTGTTAGTGTAATCTTGAATGAAGAAATTCACAGGAAAAGCACAAGGGAAACATCAGGTAATGCTTTAAGTGTTGAAAGTAGGGGAAAGCAAAGAGAGAAGATCGAGCAAGGGAAATCAAGGTCAAAGATAGGCAGTAGATCCAAATCCAAAAATGGAAGAATAACCTGCTGTAATTGTGGAAAGAAAGGACATGCAAAGAAAGATTGTTGGTTGAGAGAAATTAGCATAAAGGAAATAAAGAAGCAAATGATGTAGGTATTGTTGCATGGGATGTTCTTATATTTTCCTTGGATAAAGTAGAATCTTAGGTTTTAGATTTTGGTGCCTCTTTCCATGCAACCCCAAATAGATAAATTTTCCATGATTATGTCCATGGAGACTTTGGAAAAGTTTATTTAGGGGATGGTGAGCCTTGTCAAATTTTTGGCAAAGGGAAAGTGTAGCTGAAATTGTAGACTGGAAACATATGGGTGTTGAAGGATGGCATGCATGTTCCCATCTAGAAGAGGAGTCTAATTTATACAGGAAAGTTGGGTGATGAGGGTTGCACAGTAACTCTCACAGCTAAATCTTGAAAAGTTTCTAAGGGTGCACTTGTAATAGCAAGAGGTAAGAAAGTATGTACACTTTATCTATCTACTTGTATTACTAATTCTATTTTTATTTTATCTACTTCAAATGTAGATGCAAATATGTGGCACTGTAGGCTTCGTCACATGAGTGAGAAGGGAATGGATGTTCTTAAGTCAAAAGGTAAGCTTTCAGATTTGAAAAGCATAGATCGAGATTTATGTAAGCATTGTATTTTTGGGAAATAGGAGAAAGTGAGGTTTCTCAATACTGGGTCAACAAAGAAGAAGCACAAGCTAGAGGTTGTTCATGCAGACATGTGGGGACCAGCTCAGGTAGCTTTTATTGGAGGATCACAGTGTTATGCTACAAGGAAGGTATGGGTTTATTACATAAAGAGGAAATCTAATGTTTTTGACACATTTAAGAACTGGAAAGCCTTGGTTTTCAATGAGAAGGTGATGGATAGTGATCAGCTCAAGAGGCTAAATAATTTTGAGTAGGGCAATGTTGATTTGGACAAGGTTATGATACAAAATGAGCTCATGGGTAAAAATCATCACTCACAAGAAAACATAGATACCGACGTCAGTTAGGTGAGAATTGGCGTCGATCAAGTAGGAACCAACGTCGGTCTGGTGGAGACAAAACTCGGTGATGTTGGGTAGGTGGAAATTGACGTCGGTCAGGATGTCAAGTGGAATTGACATCAATCAGGTGTAGACCAAGGTCAGATAGAGATGTCTAGGATCGGTCAGTATCAGAATGAAATTTGGGTGGACAACAAGCCGTTAATGAGTCTCAAATGCCCATGAGGAGGTCCAAAAGGGTAAGTAAACCTCATTTGTTATTCCCCTTCTTTATAGTACTTGTTGCTCACTAATGGTGGAAAACCAAGAAATTTTGAAGAGGCAATGCAGGTAGAATACAGGAAATAGTGGGAACATGGCATGAATGAGGAAATTGATTCCTTGGAAGAGAACCAAATGTGGGATTTGGTAGAGTTTCTAGCTAGAAAGAAAGCACTAAAAAAAATGGATTTACAGGTTAAAGAAAGGAGAGAATGGACATGTGAGACATAAGGCTAGGTTATATGGTCTTGAGCAAGTTGTAAGACAATGGTATTTGAGGTTTGATAGGTTTATGACAAAGCATGGATTTAGTCAATGTCAATGTGACCATTGTGTTTTTTTTACCAGATTGGATAATGATAGCTACATTATCCTGTTACTGTATGTGGATGATATGCTTGTTCCAAGTTCATGCATGCAAGACATTACTGAGCTAAAGGTAAAATTAGCTCACATATTTCCAATGAAGGATTTAGGAGCAACAATCCTTGGCATGAGTATTTCTAGAGACAGGGAAAATCACAGGTTGATTTTGTCTCAAGAGGGTTATGTGAATAAGGTAGTGGAGAGGTTCAATTTACAGGATGCAAAACCGGTAAGCACACCTATGGCTGGATAGTTCAAGTTAAGAATAGAACAGTGTCCTAAATCACATGATGAGGTTGAGTACATGGTATGTACTAGACCTAATATTGCCCAAGCAGTGGGAGTTGTCAACAAGTTTATAGCCAATCCAGGAAAGAAGCACTGGAAAGTAGTTTAGTGGATTCTCAGATATCTGAGAGGGACCAGCAATAGGCATTTATGCTATGTAGAGTCAAACACTTCTTTACATGGGTATGTAGATTTAGATATGGTAGGTGACTTGGATGGTAGGAGAAGCACCACAGGATATGTGTTCACTGTTGGTGGAATGGTTGTTAGCTGGATTTCAGAGTTGTAAAAGGTTGTTGCAATCACAGAGGCTAGCAAAGAAATGATATGGATGACTCAGTTCATGGAAGAGTTGGGAAAGGATCAAGAGAGTTGCAAATTATATAGTGATAATCAAAGAGAAATTCATTTGGCAAAGGATTTAGCCTTTCATTCAAGAACCAAACATATACAGCTTAGGTACCACTTCATTAGATAGGTATTGGAGGATGATCAGTTGAAGCTGGAAAAGATCCATACGGATAAGAAACCTACAGATATGATAACAAAGCTGGGAACAAAGGAGAAGTTGAATCTTCATTCAAATTTTGTTGGTCTTCAAGATTGAACTTGAAGATGGAGATACAAGCCAAAAACAAATTAGAAGATGTTGATGTATAAGTACAGGTGCAGTTGTTTATCTCCAAGTGGGAGATTATTGAGTTATGGAGCTAAAAGCCTCACTGATGTGCAAAAGTGAAGGTTGTTGGGTTACATAATAACTAACATTAGTCAAGGCCAACCGACATTGGTTATCTCTAGCTACACAGTAATCGGCATCGGTTATAGTTAGCCGGCATCGGTCAGATAGGAACTGACATCGGTCACCTGTGTGTTTCCAAAACTGTTCTAATTTTAGGAGAAAAGTTAGTTTACAAGTAAAGACTAATTTTAGTCTTGAGTATATGTTTATAATTATTATTTGGTTTGGGATCTATTTAAGAGACCCATGGGGCTGTATTGTAATTAAGGACTAAAGGATTAAATCATCAAGTGTAAGATCTAGAAGGTCTGCAAGAGTGAAAGACCAGGTAGATCTACAGGTAAGCAAGATCAATTGATCTGCAGGGTGTGCAAGATCAAGAAGATCTACTATGAGAGTAGGCAACAATGGTTGAGTTGATTTTCACTTAGAAGTAGGCAACAACAACCATTGGGTTGATTGTCACTAGAGGGAACAACTCAGTGTTGAGTTGGTTGTAATTGATTGAGAGAGAGAACACTTGAAGGAGAATTACTATACACCCAAGAGGTGTGGGAAGAGTGAGATTGCTTCATTGTATTTCATTTTGGAAGAGTTTAATATAGATTTTATTATTTCTCATATCTCCTATTCTTTGTTGTTTCTAATTTCTAGTTACTTATTACTTTTGGTTTAATTCTGTGTTTAGTTGCTTATACAAAAGTAATCAATTGTACTCCAAGGAGGATCCTAACATTCCTTGACTTGCCATTGTACCCTAGAATCACCTTTATAGCTATTAAGCCACAAATGGACCTACTTTAATACCAATTGATAGAGGTAAACACCACTAAGAGGGGGGGGGGGGGGTTAATTAGTGGTTTAAAAATATTACAATCCAATTCCCAACTCTTTAAACTACTTAATCAATCCTATCAATATGCAAGATAGATTAATCAAAAAACAATCATGAATGTAACAATAACACAAATATCAATGTGGGAAACCCTCATGGGGAAGAAAAACCACTCTCAAGTCTATAAAATAATTGACTATAGTCCTATATGATTATTACAAATAAGAGACTTTTGTGAAGTACCCACTTCAAAAGGAGCAACAACCCCTAAAGATGACAAACACCAACTTTCCTAAGATATTGGGCACCAACATAACATCTATAAATTGAATAAATCTTAAAATATAATTTATTCTCAATATTATAGAGAAACCCTACAAGAACACCCTTTTCCAAGTCTACAACTCCACATAATTCACCAATCACCAAGCTATCTCTTCAACAAAAACAAATAACTCCTCAAATCCTTCAGTTACATTTAAATATGGCCTTATAAATATAATAAAAATAATCAATATAATCAAAAAATTATGCTGAGTCTAATGACATTTTTCTCTACTCAATCTCATGCAAACATTAGTCATCAATACCCCCAACAACCTTTGCACAAGGTCTTCAAAAATCAATATACACTTACATGCCTAACTTCATTCACACACCCAAAAGGCATAAATCATCTTTTATATATACCATTAACTATTATGATTATTCATCTAACTTTATAATATCTTAGAAATAATTATTCATTTGCCCCAAGGTTGTCCATGATTCTTTGCACAATCTTTCTATACCATACCATGAACTCATCTCACAAACACCTCACAAACGAAGCATAGCCCCACTTATGTGACTATATTTGACTAAATAAAGATTAATAAAATATTAAAAATCACTAAAAAATATATTAAACAAATCCTCAATACTCTGTTATCATTAGGAATACTTGATCTGACCATCTACCCTACAAACAAACTCAATCATTCAAAACAAGCTCCTTTTGCTAGCAAAAGCATCATGGTAAACTATGAGTCAACCATTCAATAAACTCTAAGTGACTAGGAAAA
This sequence comes from Torreya grandis, assembly GCA_037957365.1. Classification (NCBI taxonomy): domain Eukaryota; kingdom Viridiplantae; phylum Streptophyta; class Pinopsida; order Cupressales; family Taxaceae; genus Torreya; species Torreya grandis. The sequence goes on along the minus strand of JARHVA010008828.1, from coordinate 214,257 downwards.
ATAATAATCTCATGGAAAAATGGAATACATCTCATAAATCACCTTCAAGAGCTTAGACATATTCTTATTCACTGATTAGGCCTTCTAATTCCTCTTTTCACTCTGATCACTCTTTCTCACTTAAGACACCATTTCCTTCATATCAACTAGTCAATATTAACATTATATAACTTTGACACATAAATATTAATCTCACTAAACGTTTTCATGGATATCTGGTACAAGTCTTGAGCTTTAACAATCAACCATTATATCATATGGTCATTCATAGAAATCTTCCTCAAAGACAAGAATATTGTTAACCCATTTTATATGGGACCCCCACACTAATAAGAGACCAATAATACTTTATCATAAAATTTAAGGAGTCCTATACAACCTATATTCATCATATTTGATCACCCAGTCCAATTTTATCCCAAACCATCAAGATCTTCACTATCAGGTCTAAGACTAAGGTTTTTGCACATAAAAACCTGCTTAGTTTCTTAATGATCATTCATAAAGGATAAGAAATTAATATATGAAATAATTATTGTAGAAAATTATTAAGGAACCTTCCCAACATATCCCAAAGTATCATATCCTCATGCATCCCTATGCCTGCTAATGAACATAAGAAAGTCCTTCTTGAGCTCATTAGACACCTTTCTAACACCTATTAAAGCTTTTAAACCAACTTTATGAATTTTTACCTTATAATATGACCTCATAAATCATAAAAATACTTTCAAAAACTTTATTTACCATATACTATGTAAAAACAAGCTTCACCAACCTATAAACACCCTTTGACCCTTCACAAGGCCTCATAATCCCACCTAGGCCAACTAGGCCAATGACCAAACTACATTGTAGACCACTAGCCATCTCTTTCAAACCATAAACCTAACATATTATCACCTTATAAATTTATAAAATGCATATTCCAAGAATAATGATCTCCTCATCATGTCACACAAGCCATAGTGATCAAAACCTTATAGGTAATCATTCATGATCAAGCCTACAAGACATAAACTGACCTAAATACCACATGAGGCCATATGAAGGAAAATATTAAGCATATAAAACATAAATAAAAATTCAAAAATCATCATACCAAGTTATATTCAGCCATACAACATCCACCTAAGACACCTATGTACATCCTTGCAAGTATCACATTGTACTAATCACACTATACCACCATGCTCCATTTTACTAACATCACATACCACTTTGTCATTGCTAATGTCTCTCAGACATCAATGAAAACACCTATCATAAATATCTCAATAGTAATAATTTTTTTGTAAATGAAGGAAGATGTAACTAATCTTATTCACTATTAACCATGCTTGATCTAAAACTCTTTTCTTTTCTAGTTCCTATTCAAAAATACAAATGAACTTATAGAAGAAAGCATCATTAACTCTTTTAAAATATGTAATGCTTTCTTTGATATTTATCTATATATAATACTAATGAATAGGAACCTTCTTCCCCTCACCAACATTGGTCAGTCCTGAAAAGGTCCTCATAGAGGCTATGACATACACTAGGTAAGAAGTCATATAAAACTTAAGGGGAGAATTTACTTTAGAAATTTGGTGACATATGGCAACACTGATCTAACTTCCCAAATAAATTCTCTATTTATCTTTCTTAATGATGAATATATAATGATACATTCATTCTTGAAATATATTTGATGTGGGGAGACCTTTGACCCTACTTAGGAGAGTGATTAAATCTCCTATATCCTCCATGAATTCACTTTCGTATAAATTTTTAGGCCATCTTAGAATTGAGTGCCTTGGTTTCTTTAACCAATGTGAATTTATGTACCTTTTAAATTTTTTATAATTCCTATCATAATATTCATAGGCTGAATTTACACTTATATCTTAGTACTCTTCAATGTCTAAGAGATGAAATACTTTATCGAAGTACTCAACATCCAATCGAATTATCACCTTCCCACTAGCATCCTTAACTGACTTGGTTTCTTTGTCAAAATGGGTAACAACCATTAGGATTAACTTTGGATCTTGAGCTAACATGGGAAATGTAGCTACCAGGTGTATTTCACTATTAATAATAGGTTGCATATGTGAAACCATAATATCCCTGCCTAACCTTTGTAGGAACTTAGCCATGTTAGCATGCATGATCTCTATATCTCTAATCTAATCTACATTGGAGTCTATTTTAGATGCCAAAAACACATCCTAAAACTTATACTTCATTATTTTTTTAGTTGGGGAACCTTATAACATTGATTTAATATCTATAAAAGAGAGTTTTGATTCCATAGAGTTAGCATTTTTCATCATTTTTGGGAAAGGTGTAAGAACAGAAAAAATTTATGATTCTACATGGGATATAAAATGAAATTTTTATTCCAAAGAAAATTATTTGAACTACATAGTGGGTTGATAACTTTGGTGCAATTTAGATAATTTTATCTAAACTACATAGGAAGAGGTTGGTGTAGGGTCTTAGTGAACATCAAAGAAAATTCTATGATCTACACCAAAAAGTGGACCATTTATTTTGGAGAATTTTATTTGAAGTGCACCAAGTTACATGCACATTGGAGAAAATTCTCTAAAGTGCACTGGATGGGTTACATGCACTTCAAAGATTTTTTTCTGAAGTGCACCTGATGGTGAATGTGCTCTTAAGAGAAAATTCTTTAATGTGCATAGATTGGGAAAAGAAGTGCACATCAGATAAAATTATCTGATATACATTAAAAATTGGTTTTACTTGAATTGTGCCATGAAGAAAATACAAGAGACATGAGGATAACAAATTGGATCTAAAACAAACCTAAGTATGAATATTTAACATGATGGTTTAGCCTCAGATTAGGTATCTATAGGTTCTTAAATAAAAAGAATAGATTCAAAAATATAAATGAATTTAAAAAAGAACATAGAAGAAAAAGAAACCTAGGGCATGATAAAGAAAATAATAAGACTAAAATTTAAACAAAGATTACCTGAGATCCATGATGGAGAGAAACCATGGATGAATTGGATAATAAATTGAAAAAATGGTGGATGAGGGGGGTACACACAATATTAGAAATGGTCAAAGGAGAAAGTGAAAACATAATGGTAAAAAAGAAAAATTACATAGTTTGATTATATATAAACAAGGTAATTAATACATATTAATTACCACAAGAGTGGTGGGCCTGCATGTAGGATCAAATAAATTCTCCAACCTTGCACATGCATTAGCAGACAATTTCTCCACTATTACACATTGGGCTTAGTTTAAAGAAAATTATTTAGATTGCACATGGAGTGGTAGAGAAATTATCTACCTCTGCATGTTTAGGTGTAGCCCAGATAATTTTCTCCAAACTGCATAGGTAATAAAAAACTCCCTAAATAAGCTAACTTCTTGAGGAAAAAAATTCAAAAAGGTAGTGATTGGGTTGATTATATATAAACAAGGTAATTAATACATAATAATTACCATAAGAGTGGTGGTCCCACGTGTAGGATCAAATAAATTATCTAACCTTACACATGCATTTATAGAGAATTTATCCACTATTACACATTGGGTGTAATTCAAAGAAAATTCTTTAGATTACATATGGAGTGGTAGAGAAATTATTTGACTTTGCATATTTAGGTGTATCCTAGAGAATTTTCTCTAGACTACACAGGTAGTTCAAAATTCCCTTAAAAATCTAACTTCTTCAGGAAAAAAATGTAAAAAGGTAGTGATTAGCCTCATTTCATGTGCTTATAGAAAATGTGCTAGAAAGTGGAAAAGTTTTTTATGGGTTATCCCATGAATTGAGCTCACTAAATTCAATGATAACACACTTGAAGTTTTCACACTTCTCAGTAGCATGTCCACTATGCCAATTTTGACTAGCTGAGATGAAGCAACTAGTTGATGAACATAAGAGTTGTTACAAGGCATGAAATTGACATTGGGAGTTATTAGAAGTTTATATCTTCCTCCCAAACTTGATTTCATCTTCAAACTCCTTCTAGAACTTACAAGACACATAAATAGTTAAAATTACCCTATTTTATACCATGTCCATACAATTTTGTATCATAAAACAAAATAAGGAGGATCATAAGAGAGTTTTATAAAATTTTTAATCACTTTCAAGGTCAAACTAGGTCATTATAATATCTCTCCAACCTCATTTCTCCAATTAGATTACTAGCAAGGGTTTTTCAAGGGTTTAGGCCTATTTACCCTCTTAAGCTTTGTTCATAAATGTTTCACATTAAATTTGCAAAACAAAATCCATAATACTAGTGTAAGGGCCCCTGTAAACTTGTCTAATCTTCTTAGGTTACCATGGCAAGAATCAAGAGAGATATGAGCACTCAAAGTGCTTATTCAAGCTTGTTTCTTTCATTTGCAAAGGTCTGAGGCTATCTTGAGCCCAAAATTAGCTTTATTTTTGCTTCCCCTACATGCCAATGACTCATTAACCTATTTAGTGACCCTACTAACATAATATAATCCATCTGAGTGATCATCTAGAGCTATACATGAAGGTGACTGCCCTTTTGGATTCTAGGACTAGTCATGATTAGTAGGCACGTCTACACCTTAAAGCCCAAAATGAGTTTTTAGTGAATTTAATTTCAAGTTATAAGATTTTAAACATATATCATGACCCCATACACATTTTAAAATTATTTATAAGGCATTCCTAAGTTTTAAAGTAACACTGGCCTCTCATTTGGACACTAAAACAAAACCCTACCTTTTAGGCATGCTTACAAACTTAGTCACCTAGGCAATCTTGTTAGGTACCCTAATTATATGAGGTGTTATTCATGTTTGTTTAGGTGTATTAATAGTTTAAACACCTATCATAAATGTTCTCCTAACTCCTAGTTTATCCATCTATGACCTTTTCTCAAACCTACCAGTTTATGCACCTAGGGGAGTACCATTTATCTGAGACAAAATAGAGGATACTTCCCCTATTTTATCAAATAAAATGAAATTTATATGAAATTATTCAACTCATAAATTTTTTTTATACAAATTTTGAGCTCTTAACCATGTGATTTGACCTTCTAAAATCCTTAAGACCCAAGACAAACTGTATAAAAGCACTGTGTGTAGTGTTCATGTGAACTATGTATTACATTTGAAAGGTTCTTATTTTTGTTCCCTATATAAAAGGAGAGATTAATGATACAATAATTATCATATTTTATGTATTCCCATATTCATTTTCCTCTCTTACCTTCCACATATTGCTTATACTCCTAATTAGTCTGGATTACTTGTATAAAATCTTGACTTTGTTTCCTTCTTCAACAATGAATCTTGTAGGTCATCATGCATGTTGAATCTTGGAAAACATTTTAATGATCCTCCATTAATCCCATAGATTCATTTATCTTGGGTTTTACCCATTTTCTTACATTTACTAGCATATACTTTCACTTAGACACCCTATTTCAATTTACAATCTACATACAGTAAACTAAAGTTGACTATATTAGAGTTATTTGGACCCTGTAGGTATGAAATCACATTGAAAAATGTGATATGTTCATTTGGATAACCTCTGATGTATTTAGGAATAAATTTAATCTCTGATATGTATATTCATATTCATAGGTTTCTATGTTTAATCTCCTCTTCATGAAGGTTAGGAAAAATGGGTCTAGGCTCTAGGTGAACAATTTTGGAATTAGGCATGGCTGTAGATGTAAATATGATAAAAAAATTAGTATATGAGCCTCTTTTTAAGATAAATTTCCTCATGGTATGTGTTTTCTCTTGATAATATCCTTTAAATATGATAATATGCTTTGTTTTCTCCTTAATACATCAATGATCACTCAAGGTTCAAAACCTATAGATGATAATGGAGACATTCGTTGCTTGAGTTGACAACTTTACAACCTTCAACTAATACCTTCCCTTTTTCATATTCCTTAAAAACTTTTCATTGCTCATATTATGTGGATATTACAAGACAACTATTTATATTCCTCAAAATTCCTTGTAACCATGTCATAAAGCTTTGTCAAAATGCTTAGGTTCTTTATTTTCACTCTTTAGAGAAAATGTCCCTGAACTTGTAGTCATTACCTTTAAGGGTGATTTTTAACTTTATTTATACATATAAAACTTTATATGGGTCTTCCATGTTATATACACAATTAGGAATTCAAGGCTATCTTATCCACATGCTTAAACGCTCCAAAACAACTTCTTATCTTTTTGTTAAGCCACCTGTAAGTGGTCATCCTCATATACAAGTAGTAAGTGCAAATTCAAGTAGTGAGTAAGAATGCAGTCCCTAAATGAGTTATAAACCTATTTAAATGATTTAAAATGGAATATTATTACTCTTAAGGACCTTCTACATAGAGGTACTCTTCTTCTAATGTGACTTTCTCTTCCAAACACCTACAAGTGCATTCTAAATTGCAACTAGGCAATAAGCAGTGTTTGGGAAAATGGACATGGTATATGAGATTCAATGATGTTTGGGATACTTTAAAAAGTCTTAGATATAATAATTTCACCATAAAAACCTTGATCAAATTAAGCACTACTTTTCAATAATATATCTCCATGAGGGCACCTATAGCTATATTTTAATGGTAGAAGACTATGTGCATAGGTAGTGGATAGTGATATAGCTAGTACATAAGAGATATATTATTGAGATTCATTAAAAATATTTAAAAAGTGGTAAAATACACTATTCCCACTCCAAAATATTTTAAACCTCTATCATAGATCCCCTTCTATTATGCCATCCTTCTAAGATACTTTTATATTCAAGGAGTTGTTTGCATATGCATAGTGCATTGAATACACCCATGCAATACTAATTTGGATAATGAAATTTAAATGAAAGGAGATAAAGAGAAAATTATAAACATGATAATGGACCTAACACAACTCCCTAAATTCATTTTAAAAGCATGAAAATCTGAAAATGGTGGAAAACTATCCTATCATCCCAAATGAGAGTAGTCTACAAACTTGAGATGATTTTCCCATCAAAACACCTTGGAAAATGAAACCAAGAATTTATAACATTATAAGAGGGATTAAAAATCCTATGGAATCAAAACTCAGCAATTATATTGTATTTAATCATCCAAACAAGAGTATAACCTATAAGGTTCACAAATTTGCAAGTAGATTAGATATGCCAACTTCATGAGGATGGTTCATAAATCATTTGACACCTGTTAAGATTCAATATATGTAGAAATACTCTTAAGGTAGGGAAACACCATATAATACTCCTTTAGGAAGGAATAACTCCATAATGTCTCTTCAAGGGGACAACCTCCAATATCCTCTTACAATAGAAGACTCAATGCTTACTTGATATCTTTACCATGATAATCATATCCTATATATATATACATCTATCTAACCCATGGATGGATAACCTCCTAATCCTAATGTAGGCTAACCATTAACCAATGTACTACTTCCACAAGTTACTCTATTATCCTAATATATTGTACCCATATAACTAAGGGGATGTGTGCCACATGTTAGCATCTTCAGCAACCCATATACATCAATATATCATATCCCTAGGTACATAGCATTACTTCCCTCTTTGACATGTTTCATCCCCAAAATATAAGAAGAAACCAAATAATGAGTGTGCTTCAAATCATTGCACACTTGTCTCTAATCATGATTATCTAACCATCCATATGTGATCTTGGTAGGTGATATCTCTCCAATATTGTGTCTAAAATCCATTGTGCTCCTCTGATTTCATTCATGATCATAATTATACTGCTTTGGTGTCCTATCATAATTAATCCTCTTTTTATTCCATGTACCATATTCCACTATGCTTCTTTGATTCCAACCATGACCATAGTAGGTATTCTTCCATGCATAGTCATAATGATTTCCCCATTCATTCCATGTTCCATATTATTTTTTCTTTGGATTCCATGAATATCCATAATGATTGGAAATTTTATTTCCTGTATAGACAAAATGATTGTTATTATGACACTTCCTCACCTGGTTCTATGATTGTTTCCTCTCATGATGATGTGGGGGTCTATATAACTCAAATTTTTCCAATACTTTGACATTATCCACCTTTACTTCTACCTCTTCTACATTTTCCTTCTTTGTCTCTTGAGTAGATGAAGTGTTCATTTGTAGTGTGTCTTTATCTATATCATCTAAATATTTATCATGATCTTCATCACCTATTTTAATCTCATCCTCATGATCTACTTGGATTGTTATTGGTGACTTTTTCACTATGATATCTTATAAAGTGATATTCTTTTTCTTATACCAAAACTTCATTAACTTTTTTTGAACATTAATATTCATTGTTCTCAAAGTCTCTAACCATGGATATCCAAGAACTATATCCACATCATCCATATCCAAAGCATAAAAATATGAATGCAAAATATATTTTTCCATAATGAGCTTCAGATCTTCAAACATTGAAATATTCTTACCATCTACTTGAGCCTCTTTGATATTCTTTGCTTGAACATGTAGATTCTTGGACACATTCATGTTGATGAAATTATACTTACTTGTAGGGTTTATGGACACAATAACCCTTTTCTTTTGAATGCATTCATGAAATTGAAAATTTGACTCAGATTTCTTGGGAGCCAAATAATTTGAACCTTTATCTTCTTCTTCTTCTTCTTCTTCTTATTCTTATTCTTATTATTATTATTATTATTATTATTATTATTATTATTATTATTATTATTATTATTAGTATTATTCTTCTTCTTCTTCTTCTTCTTCTTCTTCTATTGCTTCTTCTACTTCTTCTTCTTGTTTTTTTTCTATTGATTCTTATATTTCTTCTTCTTCTATTTCTTCTTCTTCTTCTTCTACTACTTCTTTTTCTACTTTTTTTTTGTAGCCCAATGATCTAGAAAGATCTATTCCATTTCTTTCCATGAAGAAAACCTTTCTGTACAGCTCAATTGATCAAACTAATGTAGTGCAGGCCCAGACAAAAAGGAAGCAATCATCTTAGCCCAAAAGTTTTTGTAAAATGATTCTCCAAAAGGATCCACCATTATCTAGCATCAATATCATATTCCCCTAAAAATGTTTGCAACTCCAAGATCCACAAAAAAAATTAAGGTTCATGAAACCCTAAAATGTCAAAACTGATCCATAAAATCACAATAAATCACTTTAAACAACTCAAAAAATTCTAAAATTCTGGCTGTCCTTTTATTCTATCTTCTTACATCTCTAGTAAAAATTTCGAATAAAAATTCCCTATATTTTGGAAGATATAGTGAAATTATTATAAACCCTAAAATAGTAATAAATCCCTCAAAACGATTCAAAAAATCTCAAATTTTTTTACTGTGACTTATTTTAAATATTATTCATATCAAGTAAAAATTTTGTGAAAAAATTCACAACCAATCAAAAGTTATTGATGATTCAAGAAAAACTAGGGTTTTGCTCCACAAATTACCCAAATTGAAGCTCTAATACCACTGTTAAGATTCAATATATGCAAAAATACCCTTAAGATAGGGAAATACCATATAATTACTCTTTTAGGAAGGAATAACTCCAGAATGTCTCTTCAAGGGGACAACCTCCAATATCCTCTTACAATAGAAGACTCAATGCTTACTTGATATCTTTACCATGATAATCATCTCCTATATATACATGTATCTAATCCATGGATGGGTAACCTCCTAATCCTAGTGTAGGCCAACCATTACCCAATGTATTACTTCCACAAGTTACTCTATTATCCTAATATATTGTACCCATATAACTAACTAAGGGGATGTGTGCCACATGTCGGCAACTCCATCAACCCATATACATCAATATATCATATCCCTAGGTACATAACAACACCATTATTCAAAATATTTTTATGTAAATTAAGCTCTATAATTTTAATTTCACCTCCCATAGGCATTTCCCTTAGAACCTCCCATGCTAGCCATACTAAGTACAAACCTAAAGATTGGTTATATGTGTCTAGAAGGGTGAAAAAGGAGAAAAAATATTTTAGATCATAATTGGCACTTACAAAGCATTTAAAATGTGTAATTGAGCTTGAATAATATGAAGATACATTCCCTTATCTTATCCCATGTGTCACACTTCCTTATGGGCCATACAAATGCCAAACTCTTCTCTTTTCCAAAGAAAATTACCCTTTCTTTTGAAGAACCTACCACTTTCAATTACTAATAGTTGATTAAAATATATGAGGATGCATGGAGTGTGAAATCACCTTTTAGAACCTTCACACTTCTCAATGAGTCTATACAACTCATTTAATTCTTTATTTTGACCCACAAAATGACTTAAAATGATATAAGGACTAATATGACTAATGACTAAGGCTAATGTGATATGGAATAACATCAAAAAAATATAATACCTCCTATAACATAATATTATACCCCTTATAAACCTATAAAGATCAAATTTTTTCCTATAATGGTCCCAATTTGACTCGTAGGGTCAAATTTGGTCAACAATAAGAAAATGTGGGGAACTATATAAGGTAAGAACCCCATTTACTAATTTCATCTATTTCTACATTTAAGAACCTTATTCTCCCATGTTCTTTATCAAACACGATAATGATGTTGTAGATGAAAGCATCATTCACTCTCCTAAAGTGTTGTTTACTAGCCTATAGTGTAAGATCAGAGCAGTAGTTGTAGACTATATTTATCTCTTTAAGAACTATGTTGAGGCTTAGGAACAACCTTCTCTTAGCCAGGATTTATACAATGTAAGAATTCATATAGAGATTGCCTACTATTTTCACCTCCATCACTTACTAGTGAAGGGAATCACTTATTAGTTGGGCCTAATAAATGTATTATTTATTATGTTGAATGGTCCAGATATACTGGTACATCCACTTTTTATAACACTTAGCATTAGGATTGCTAGTGACCCTATGCAATAGTGTGATAATGTCCCCTACTTCATCAATAAAATTATTTCAATACATGGTCTTTAGTAACTTTATGGAGGCAAGCTTGGGGAACATGAGCCATTATTTTTTGATTATATTATAACATCCATCTCTATTATCTTCAAAATAATACGTGGATGTTTGAGGAGTTATACATAAGAAACTCTCAAATTCAAGAATTGCAAATACCAAGCTAATAAAATCAGGGTTTGGATTCAAAATATTTTCCCCTTTCTCATTGTAGACCTCTTTTCTATAAATATCATAGTGTTGGTCCATTATGAGGACCAACTCAGGGATTTAAACTAAAAATGGGAAGGTTGCAGCTTATGGAAGGTTATAGTCATATATACTCTAGATCTAGTCATTCTTAAATATTGCACCTATCCTAGCCCAAAAATCTCCTAGTTCAATATGACCTAAGTCTATATTTTTTTATCTCTACAACACTAGACTCTAGGCTAGGAGTCACTCTAGGGCCCTTACAATTGAAATTCATATCCTTAGGTGACACAGAAACTAAAGCTATTGCTTGTTAGAAATTAACTGTGAAAGATGGCAAGAATCTATAGGTGTTTGGAGTAATTCAAATCTCTAGTAGAACTAGGAGGTTCTCAAAGTAGGTGAAAGTTTTGTGGAGGTATAGTATGTTGAAATTAAATGGGAGTTATACAGAAATGGAATGTGTCTAGGGTAGGTCAAATTTCCACAAAGATAAAAAAAAATTAGGGGTAAAAGATGCTTTGATCAAGGGTAAATCCTGTGGGGTTCTACGGTGTTTTAGATAGGCCCCAAGTCCATATGGATGTTGGAATATTTTGATGGTTTAAAAATGGTATTGTTTAGGGATATTCCTTTGGATTAATGAAAACCTAGATTTTAACTATGAAAATAGGAGGGAAATACCCCAAGGCCTAATGATGATCACTTTGGGAAAAGTCTTCATAGTGAAATTATTGAAATGAAATCCTATAAAACCTAATCTTATGACTGTAACTTTTGGTATAAAAAATAATACACTAATTCCTAACGACATAAAACCCTAAAATGATGTTTTTCAAGAAATAATGATAACTCTATGGAAAAATATTTTGAAAACCTTACATAGAAAATGGAAAGAAAAATCTTGAAAATGTTCAAATATGCAAAAAACACAAGAATTTAAAGGTGAATATCATGTATGATGTAGCTTAAGAGTTGTAGACTTAACTAGGTGCTTACTTGCATGTGTCTCAAGATTTGATGCCATGACATAGGTGGTTGAGTTCCAAAAGCCACACTTAGAATTTAAATAATGATAAATAAATCCTTCAGTTGTTTAGTATTATATGAAAAAACCTCCACATTAAATGTGACAATGGTGGTTGGTAGTATAACTAGGAAATGCTTAGAGTAGGTCTTATTTCTAACAGAGGTGACTAGCTTGGTTTGATGGAAGGTAGAACTCTAAGGGTACTTTTCATGTTTTTCAATCATGAAAAGTGCACTCAAGGTTCCACACTATGTGAAAGGGTGTTTGGTTGAAGGTGGAACCCATAGATCACTTTGCATGTTTTTAAATGTATAAAGTGTTTATGGGGTTTCAAATTTTATGGAAGGGTATAACATAAGTAGTTGGTAGAATATGGGACTTGGTGTGTAATTTTCATGTTTTCAAAGGTGTAAATTTCTCCATGGGTTCCACATTCTACAAAAGGAGGTTGTGATGGTTTGGTAGGTGTTTAAACTTGGATTCACACACTTGAGGATATGCATCCAAGTGTCACAATGGAGTCATATCTCTTACTATGGCTGACAATTTTGTTGAGATGAATCTCTAGATAAGGGGCTAGCTTCCCTTGATGCACCTTTAAATATCTCTCTAATCTATCAATTAGTGTATGAAAAGGGTTTAAATAAACAAATAATAAAACAAAAAATGGTGATAAACCAATTTTTATCTCCTCCTCTTTGACTTAGAATATGATACTTAAGGACCAACACAACTTTTCCCACACAAAACTCACAACTCCTTGTGTGTTGTTAGATCAGTGTTTCACTTTTTAGATTCAAGAAAGAATTTGAATTTTAGGAGAGAAATAGATGATTAAAATAAGTAATATATTCATAGAATACTTTTAGAATGCCTATACACTTAGAAAATAATACTAACAAGGACTTGTAATAACACTATTTCTACACATTGGTAGACCATCAAGATTACAAGCTAAAAAAGACAATCTTTCACTAGACTAGACCAAAAAGATTCAAGTCATCACTCAATAGTAAAACATGTGATAAATTGTATTATTTATTCAAGATTCTTTTGAGTAAAAATCTATTAAGAGTTTTCCGAATAACTAGCAGAGGCTTCTCAAATGAGCCAAGAGAATTTATATTTATAGCTTTGAGAGAGAGGTCAAGCCAAGGAAGTTCAAGAGTCACTTGGACATGTGTCCACATGTGAGAATCAGTTACAATTACTTGTGGAATAAGTGTGGGGTGAGATATACCATGTCATATAGGTCTACTTGTCCCAAAAAAGTCATAAGAATGGTGAAAAGTGGCATAAAACCTTCAAAATTGGCATAACAAATTGCCTCCATCAAAGATCATCCATGAATGTTTGAAACTAAAAATAGGAGAGTCGACACATAACACTATTTGAAGGACATGGAACTCATGGAAATAATTATAAAATTCTCCTTCTAATTTCTAGCTATCCTTTGGACACCTTTGTTTGTCAATTTCATGGAAGCTCCTTGATTTGGGTTAGCTATTAATAACAAATCAAACTATTAACTTTTCTATTTTTCACTTATTTTGTCTACACTAAATGGTTAAGATCTTGCCATTTTTTATCTCTATATTTGCTCTCAAGTTCCTACCAAGTCTCTTTTAACTCATATAGATATTTTATATAGTTTAAATTTGACATTTTATGGGCCATCATCCTTCAAGTATTTTCTTCAAACTTCTTATCTCCTTGCTTCCCTCAGACAATCTTTCCAAAAAAATTCATTATTTAGACTCCTTTTTCCCATGGTTGCTTTCTTTCAACACTTTTCTCATTTGGACTTTTTGTCATGGCACTTTTCCCATAAGAATTCAATGAGCTCTTTGCATCAAGTCTTTTCCTTTAGGATTTTTGCTTTTGACCGTTTCTATAGACAATTTTCTCAAACAAATTACTTTAGACTTTTTGTTTCAGTATTTTATACTAAGATAATTTATTCAAATCTTTTTTCCACATAAATTTCTTTGGGATATCAAATTACCTTTCATCTTTTGAAATTGGATTATTTGGTTCTTTGAAATGTTCCTTTGGGTTTCTTTGAATTGGAACTTTGGGACTCTGAAATGACCCTTTAGCAATTTTAAAAATACCCCTTCAAAAAAATTTCAAGTGCCTTTCATAAAAATTAAAGTGCCCTTCAAAAAATAATTTAGACAAAATGTCCAAAATAATTCCTTCAAAAAAGTTGAAAATTTCCCTTCAAAAAATATGAAAAAGACCCCTTTAAAAAAGTTTCAAGTGCCTTTCATAAAAACTGAAGTGCCCTTCAAAAATTTTTTTTCAGATAAAATGTTTGAAATAATTCCTTCATAAAAGTTAAAAATTTCCCTTTGGAAAAGTTAAAAATTTCCCTTCAAAAAATATTTCTCAAAGTTAAAAGTCTGAAAGAAACAACACTTAGTCAAAAATAAAATAATCAAAAGGATTTCTATGCAAAGACTTATAAAAATACCAAAACAAACTTTCTAAAAGAATAGAAATATACACTTATTATGGGCTTTGTATAGAACACTTCTTCTGAATGAAACCTATATACTAGACCTAGACAAAGGTATAGACTTAGGTAGCTAAGTTTTTAAATAGGGGTTACCAATTTTGGCCTAAAGGGCCAAAATTTGGTCAAAATTAGGATCAAGATCCCATCATGCACTTTGCACATTTACAAATGTGTAAAGTGCACATCAATTTCTAGATTCTATTGGCTTGGGTTCTTGGTGGGATGTGGATCCCACCATACATTTTTCATGTTCATAAACATGTACATTATATGGTGAGTTTTGATTTCTTTTGGTTTTGGGTGTAGTGCTTCATAGGATTTAGAACCTAAAGAGTAATTTTCACAAGTGTAAATTTTAGTCAAAGTTCTAGATTCCACAGTTAAAAAGGGAATGGTGGGTCCATGGTGGTTCTCAAGGTTTTTTCTATAAAATAAATGGGGTCTCCCTTAGGATATCATATCTAATGATATTTTTTGGAAAAAAATATAAATTTTTTTGGTGACCTCTATAGGATGATTACCTACTAATCATTTCAATCTAGTAGCCTTTTAAGACATTGGGCATGGATTCAAACCTAATTCTAATAAACTCTAACCTAGAGAAGAACAAACTAGGAGATTATGAGACATGAAAAAAATAGAAATATATACAAACAAAATAGTAAAAATAACAATATAACCTAAGAATCAAAACTCTAAATGAGTTGACCCATACATAAGCACTTATTCAAAGACACAATAAAAATTACTATATACAAACAATAAATTTTTTGGAATGAATTCCTACCTAAAAATCAAGATTTGAGATATATCCCATTGACTAGGATAGATAGTTCATATCCATCAAGCTTCGAGAGATGGAATTCATTTGCTCCTTTGTGCTGAGTAACAATGTATGTACCACTCCAGATCAAATCAAACTTGGTATGTTTACCTAGTTTAGCCCTATATACATCTCACTTTAGGATCATATATCCTTCGTTAAAGTTCCTTTTAGATGACTTTTTTTAGCTAAAGTCTTCTTGGTTTATGCCTCATTTTATTCCAAGACTTTCATTGATTGATTCTTGAGTTCTTGAAGCTCCATCAATTTAACCAACCTTACTATCATTTTATTATTATAAATTAAATCCAATTGGTGGTTGAGATCTAAAAATGGTAGATCAATTATTAGTGGTACTCATGCTTCTCTTCCATAAACCATCATGAAAGGGGAATTATCGATGGATCTTTTGAGTGTAATCCTATCAGCCCTCAATGTTGATTTCAATTTCATATACCATGTCCTCTAGTTATCTTCCATAGTCCTTTTGATGATATTGATAAGGTTCTTGTTGGTCAACTCAAACAAGCCATTACATTAAGGATAATAATTAGAAGTTCTTAGATACACATTATGATTGGTGGCCTATTCACTAACCTATGTGCCCATGAAATATTTAGCATTATTAGAGATAATGGTATGGAGTACAGCAAATCTTGACACTATGTTATCCATAAAATATAGAATTGAAGCCTCTATGGAATATTTTAAAGCAACTAATCCAGTCCATCATGTAAAATAATCTATTTTAGTAAGAAATCATTTGTGTCCTATGATTGATGGTGGGTTGATCATGCCTATAAAATCCAATCCCCATTGAGTGAATGGAGAATATACTTTAATTGGTCTAAGAATAAGGGTGGCTAACCTTTGTTTTATAGTGAAGTCAACACACTTTTCATATTTCCTTACCCATTAGTGGGAATCCTTGAATAACTCAGGTGAATAATAATGTCCTCTTATAATCTTGTTTGTTTTAGTTCTTATGAAGAAATGAACTCTTAATGGGACATCATGGAATTATTGGAGTACCTTATGGACTTGGTCATACTTAATACATCTCAACATAACTCCATTCATATTCTTCCAAAATAGTATTCCATACACTAAAACATATGGAATAGATTGAAGTCAAAAATACCTTTTCTTTGACTGATAGAAGTCATAAGGGTATTCACCAATTTTCAAAACATTAGTCATGTCATGAATCCATCTATTGAATAGAGGTGGATTGGCTAACTAAGGTGTATTTTGAGCATACACTATGTCAGATACTAACTCAGTAGTCTTGATGTCAAAATCCAATTTTTCACATAATCCTTTTCCTCTTATGAGTTTGGTGATCATGATATCCACATCATATTCCATGACATTTTAAATTCAGCCTACTCTTTTTTCATTTATCTCCCTAATCATTAAGAACACTTTAACACTTTGGTGACTCATAATCAGATGTATTTTTTTTTTGGAGAGCATATGTCTAAACTTCTTGAGATATTTTATTACTATATATACCTACTTATCCATAAAACTATAATTCTCTTCGTAATCTTTCAATGATTGGCTGAAGAAAGATATTAGTTTTTGCAAATTTTCTTGATTATGTTGAGTTAGAATGGTTGAGATGCTTCCTTCCCCTGCAAATGTGTTGAGAATAAAGTCTTTCTAATATTTTTGTTTGATCGAGGTAGGAGATTAATAAATAGCATATTTTATGGCTTCAAAGCTGTCTTTTCCCTCTCGAGTCTCATTAAAAATAGTTCACTTGTTTAGCATTGAAATAAGGGGTTTTAATATTAGGGAAAATTTTGATATAAATCTTCTCACAAAGCTAATCTTCCCAAGAAAGCTATGTAACCCTTTCTTGTGGCTTGGTAGTGACAATGCAAATATGGATCTAAATCATTTATGGTCTATTGAAAGATCCTCTTTTGACACTAGGTATCCTAATAGCTTCCCCTCATATAATACAAACATGAACTTCTTTGGGTTAAAGGAAACCCCAAATTCCCTACACAATTAAAAAAAATTCCTCAAATGGTCCAGATGTGCATCAACATACTTTGGATATATTATAATATCCTCTAGATATACTATAACTATTTCATCTATCAGGGCTTTAAATACAATATCCATGGTTCTATGAAAAATTTCCCATATGTTTTTCAGACTAAACAAAATCTTATCATGTGTGTGCATTCCCCATTTGGTGGTAAAGAAAATCTTCAATTCATGTGATTCCTACACTAGTATTTGGTTATAACCTAAATAACCATCTAGGAGTGAAAACCTTTCAAATCATAATATTATCTATAGAATTTTTTCCATAGGGGGAAGAGTATAATGATATTTCAATGAGACTTTGTTCAAGTATCTAAATTCCATGCATAGTGAGATTTCACCATTTTTATTTTTGATAGGGACCAGATTTGCTACCCATGATGAGTGTTTGATAGGAAATATTATATTAGCCTCTATCAATCTAGAGATCTTGATTTTCATTATGGGTTCAATATTTAGATTGATAGGTCTCTATTTCTATCTGATAAGCTTTGTATTTGGATCCAGTTATATAGTGTGTTGGGCTATGTTTGGATCAAATTCTCTCAGATCATGGTAACTCCAAGTGAATCTATCATCAAACTCTTGACATAAATAAACAAAAAAAAAAATTTCCAAGTCATTGCATACCTTTCATATCTTAATGGACTTACCTTCTAAGATGATGACTTTCTCATAATCTTATAAATTCACTGTGATGTTCTTTTTATCACCCTTCAATTGATCATTATAATTGAAGATATTTTCTAGTGTAACAAGACCCATAGGCAACTTGTTAGTTTTCATTTGAATAATCAAATCTCCATATTGGTCCTATAGTCTTGGCTAGTTCCTATCTAAAAACTCAACCTACTCTCTTAGAAAATTAACAATATGTTCATCACTATCAAATACTTGCCAATTAGTTTACTTATCAGGGACATATAGGCATACTATCAATCTCACATGTTGATTATTCTTCTTCTTTATTTTGATTTGTAGGTGATACTAGGACACCATAGATGTCATACCATTAGCATTTTTATTTTATTCCCTTGGTAGTGAAATCTTCTAACATGTCCTAAACCTTGTATTTGTAAGACCTTAAAAATTTGTTTTTAGTTAGACTTTTTGATCTAACTTGGTAAATGATGAGCTCACTATCAATAAATATCTGCAAAATCTTGATTCTTCTATCTTTGGCCAAATAGAGGCCTTGAATCAAGGCTTCATATTCATCTACATTATTAGTATAGCTAAATTGAAGTCTAAATGAGTAGAAGTAACACTCCTTATATGGAGAGATAAATACACTTTGCATATCTCCAAAATTTCTACCTCTTAAGCCATCAAAAAATAATTTCTATTTCGCTTGAAAATCTTCAGTTGGTTTGACTAAACCTAGGATAATTACATCTTTTTAACGAATGCAATATGTCCCTATCCCTATTTCCTATACATAATCATAAGGTTAAAATTGAAAGGCTAATCCATATTCATCCAAATTAGTCTCTCAAATCTCTTTTATAGGTGTTACTTCCCCATGATCCATTTCCTCCTCTTAATGTTATAATGTATATTTAATTTATATCAGGGGATAGGATTGTATGGCTTTATATAATATTTACTATTGGCTCATCTCTTATTGTTACTCTAGTTCCATATCTTATTTTGAGTAACATGTGAGACCAATCTATAGATAGATATCGACCCATATTTGTAATGAAATATCTTGAAAGACAAATGGCAAAGTAAGGGGGAAGATCTATGACTGAAATGTCTTGAGAAATTGATAGGATTAGGCAAGCATGAATAGTGAGGTTTAGTCCTTTTATTATTCCTAATATTTGAATAACAATTCCATATAATTACACTACCCATTTATTGATGAGTGTATATTTTATCCCATAGCATCTACTATTTTCTTGGGCATTGCTGAACTACTATCCCCAAAATCTACCATACAATTGTTAAGTAGATGTTTCCCTATTATGAGCAAAATATAGAAGGGTGGAGGCTTACCACTTTTGCCTATTCTAGTGTTATCTTGTGGTTAACACAAATTATTTATAGCCATATGTCCCTTAGATGGAACTTTATATAAATCCTCTTATACCATGTCCCTTTGTGAAGGTATAGATAGGGTTTCCCACATAGTGACACTCAACTTCATTTTTCTTTATTTGTTCAACTATAATAAAAGGGAAATTAACAATATTAGCCTATACTTTTGTGGGAATGTGATCCTCTTTTATAAGGTTTGGAGTTGGAGGTTTTGCCTTGGGTTGGATTGTAGGTACAAAGGGTGGCCTTTACACTATATTATTTTTCACCAGTTCTATTATAACTTTGGAATTTGAGGCTTGTTCTACCTGAGAGGGATGATCAAATTATATTTATTTCTTCTTGGAACATGTATTAATTTCTATGGTCCCTCCACTATTTATAAATGTTTCATCTTGACTTATGCTACTAAATTCATCATCTTACTAATTTAGGAGATTTACTTCACCTTAATTAGGTTCTTATGTGTCTAGTTTTTGGGAATTAGATTCTTTTTATTATCCTTGCATACTTGATATGCCTTATACCATCAAGGCTTGAATAGTCACACCATTATGACAAATTTTTAGGCTTTATGGTTGATGACAAGGATAACATAACTCATATTCTTAATCTAAAATATTTTGAATAGGCACCATATATTTAGAAGCTCCTAGTGTTATTAAATAATGAGTTTTTGGAGGCCTTGGTTGTGGATTTTAAGCCTATTCCTATGTGGTACACTGATATGGCTACTTATCCCCTTACTATGCAAGGTTAGCCTACTAAAAATGCTTATAGTTTTGGACTTGTTGATTCTTCATTACTACTAATTCATTACCAAAAGTCTTGAGCAATGATTTAACCTCATATAAATCATTTGTAGGTGTGAGAGTAAAAGTTGATGCTTTGCTCATGGTGGGTATTGAATAAATTTTAGGTGGTGGAATAGGATCTATCTCTATAAATAGAGGCATTGGTGGCCTTTGAGATATTTTCTTGTCTTGCATTAAGAAATTTTCTGCCCTTATTACAATTTTTTAAGTTATAGGAAGTGTGGTTCCACCCATTGACTGAAGCACTACAGCTATATCACTATTGAGGGATATCAAATGATATAATAAAACATTATTTATAATGGGTTTAACCAAGGCTAGGATTTTATTCCAGGTCTTTTATAAATGGTAATTAAAGTCAATCATATGCTCATAAGGATCTCTTGGAATAACAGTTAACTATTCAACCAAAGAAAGGTGGTCACTCTTGTATTCAAATTGGCTACATAGTGAAGTATCTAATTCATCCCAAACTTAGATTGAATTGGGAGCAATGCCTTTATACCATTGTAAATATTTTCCTTTGAAAGAGGAAACTAAAATTTTGATTACAACATTATCTTGCACTACATTATGGATTGAACAAAGATTAGAAAAATATTGTATGTGTTTTGTAGTAGTGTTTTCAAAGCTGAGGCATGTATATCATCATGTTGGGATAATTAGGTGGGTTTCCTCCATTAAAAGTTATGAAATTAATACTTCTAGTCATTACAAGAGGTATGAAACTGATGGAAATTATCAAAAGAGATGGGAAAAGAAATATAGGATATACCTTGGTCTGCAGGGTAACTAATTTTGATATCTTTTTTGATAGAAATGACAATTCTAAAAAATCAGCCCTCTTACCTTTAGTACATGATCTCATTTGTCAGTTTGGCATATGTGAACCTCAAAACTTTGAATTTGTAAGCTAGTGGAGTCACCAGGTGCTTTGATATTTATAAGAAACATGTAAAATGCTTGCTGAGAATAACACCAATCTCTTTGTAATTTTTGTGTCCCAATAGGTGTGCTAGAAACTATTATAACATAGGATTGTACCTATCTTAATCTTTTACCTTGTTATGAAATTACCTAATGATACAATGGAAAAACATACAAATCCATGGGACCTTGTTAATTTGAGATTAATACCTAGAGAAGTATAGATTTCTTTCATTAAATCTGGTGCATTTGATAGGATATCATTGTTTTGTAAATTTTGTTCTTTATTTCTATTGATCTTAACTAGGGGTTTGATTGGGAAAAGGGTTAAAATATGTAGAAAATAAAAATGGTGATTGCACAAAATATTTTAGTGGATTTTAATCATATATTAATAAACACAATAGAGTGGAAAATTATATTTAAATTATTTAAGCACATACTTATACAAATGAGAAATCAGGGGCAATATTTAGCTATTTTTTGCAAAAGGAAAAAGGTTTCTTTATTTTATCAAACAATATTTCCAGAAGGGTAAAAATACCAAAAATGAAATTATTATGATTGAAAATAAAATACAAGGCTTCCACAAATACTTAAACAACTTTATTTCACATAAATCTCTCTCAAAAAAAGAAATAAAAATCTTGAATTTATTTCACTCCAAAGGTTACAGCTTATAGTAAATATATTCTAAAATGTATAAAAATATAACTAACATTAAAATAATATATTAAGCCATAGGGTATTCACATTTTTATACAAATAATATCTCATAGATGAGATGTAGTTATCCAAACATGAATGCCTAGTAATAAAATCATGTAGATCTAGAACCCTCATACAAAAGAGGTGAGTTCTTCTATTTGTGGCATCCTAGGTTCATGAAATGGTTGAAAATTGGCATGCAAGGGTTGGTCATAATCCTTGAGGTGGAATGGAGTAGCATGGCATGATGTGGCATGGATGATATCTATGCAATGTTTCTTCATCTTCAGTTAGCTATAAAAAAGCTATTCATGTAAAAAGAGGCACCCAAAATATAACTTTGAGTCCCAAAATAAAATATAACTTTTAAAATAATTCAAGTTAATTTTCCATGAAAAAACCCCAACTTGTAAAAACATAAGTGAAACTTTTACAAATTTTTAAGTCTTTATCAACTTTTCCAAAATGAACCATACAATTTTCACTTCATGATTTTACACTTTTATCATTTCATATTTGTTAAAATGGAAAGTACAATTTGCACTTGTGC
The DNA here is from genome assembly GCA_037957365.1 of Torreya grandis. Classification (NCBI taxonomy): domain Eukaryota; kingdom Viridiplantae; phylum Streptophyta; class Pinopsida; order Cupressales; family Taxaceae; genus Torreya; species Torreya grandis. The sequence goes on along the minus strand of JARHVA010008828.1, from coordinate 191,603 downwards.
TATTTGCAACTTTCACATTATCATAAATCTAAAGTGTAAAATATTTTTTTCTCTTTCTCAAAGGAGTTACAAAAATATATTTGTACGTCTATAATTACAAATTATAATTTTTTTGAAATGAAACTACAAATGGCATTCAAAACATTTGAAAATATTTAATCGTAGAAAAGATCAATCAATATCTAAAACTTCTTCATCTTTCTTGTCATTCTCAACCTATTGTTTCTTAGTATATGCATCAAAGGCCTTGAATTTTTTTTACATTCATTATGGATCTAGCTTGTAAGAGTAAATGTGAGGGGATAGACAATATTCTTGTACATCAAATAATTCCTTCCTAAAATTCCTTATTCCCTACATTTATATTTTCATCTTATCAATTTCTCTTTCATACCTAAGAAGTTAGGTAATGTAACTTAGGGTGAATAATTTATCGATTGTAGATTCTTTCTCAACTATTCTCTATAAGTTATTCTAGACCAATTTCACCTGAAGTACATTATTCATATCATCTACTATTTGGCATGACATTATGTTCATCATTCCATCAATGTCATATAATAGATGAACCATTTTATCATGTGATTCCTTGGCTTGGTGAGTAGCCTCTATTAATACTCTAATATAAAATTGAATAGCCCTGTGGAGTTCCTCATGCTCTATTTCAATATTCAATATTTCTTAGTAATGAGGACATCTATGTTAAGTGAACCTACAACTATTAATTAAGGATAATAAAAGTTTAATGTTTGAATCACTCCATACTTATTGACCTATTATTTCAATATATTCCTCTTATCCTTGATTATTTAAAAATTTTCCATCATTTATATAATGACCTTATTGCCTTTAGTAATTAATTACTCAAACCATTATTTTATATCCCTTCCCATGTGAGCCATCTCTCAAACTGAATCAATAAAATCCTAGTTTGGAAACTAATTAATTAGTTACACTACATGTGGTTGTTATGATGATCCATTAGGCTATGTGAATTGTTTTAATGCATCTATAATCTTCTCTACTTATTTATTGAGTTCATCCTTAGTGGCCTTGTCATTATTTACTCAATAAAGGATATAGTTGATGTCATTTTTTACATCATTTTTTAGTCCATCCTTTGTTTTTCATCCAAGGTGGTTATATATGCTCAATATTCACTCTTGGAGAGAGTTATTTAGGCTCCCCCAAATTGAGATACAAAATATGAGAAAACCTAGGTTATGGGTTACCTATGGTGGGGTTGAACCTCCATAGAAGGATGGATCCCTCTTGATGCTCACCTAAACCAATGCTTGTCATAGGGAAAAGGGTTATAAAGGGTTTAAGGGATCCTAAGAAGGCTAAAAGGGTGATGCACCAAAGTTAAATGGACACTCATATATACTTGAGCACACACTAGATTAGCATAGGGAAACTATAGCTCACACAACCTCACAATATCACTAGTTGCATAAATATTTCATAGAAGAGGTCCCAAGTAAAACACTAATCTAGACCTACAAGTTATCTTAAAAAAACCTTCAAAGAAGTAAGTAGAAGGATAATAAACTAGGAAGATTATTCTTCACAAATTCACCATACATAAGTATATTAAGCATTGATTGAAGACAAGAGATAGGGAAAGAGTTGATTTTATTACTTCTTACAATATTTACTACAATATTTTGATAAGGATTAGCCATTTAAAATGAACACACTTTTGAAAGGGTCTAAATTAGTATCCTCATCCCCAAAAAAAATGAAATTTTTATAACAGCTGAGAACCACCATAATGGGAAAGAGACTAAGATATATAGGAGAAGAGAGAGAGAAAAAAGTACAAACATGCCATCAAAAAGGAAACACTTTATCCCAGATATTTAATTAAACTTGAGATGCCACATTTCTCTCTAATGAATTCCTTTCCACTATTTTATCAATCATCACATTTTTCATGGCTTATCAATTGGGAAACTCTCCAAAGGTTCCAACAATGCATTGAATGCACTTAGCTACAAGTCCCAACCACCAAATCATTTCTTTGATCCTTCATGCCATCTCCCATTGAAGGCAAAAATTTTGTGCTCATAGATATGATATAACTATGGCCCTATCTATTTTATATGGTTACTTATCAAAAATATGACCATGTTGAAGGATGAGGACCCTTTGAATTAATCACATATCTGATCCATTTCCATGTTTGGATCATAGGGCCATTTTATAGGTGGAAAACCAATCTAATATTATTAGTTTTCCTATAACTGTCATATGATGTGGACCTATAGACTACATAGCCTCTTTATTTTTCCAAATAGCTCCAAATAGACCCATTATGTCATTACAATAACCAAAAATTCACCATATATACATATCATTATAATAATGGTGAACATGGTCATAGAAATAACCTTGCATGATATAAATTTATGAACCAAAGGTCCATATTTAGCTTTAATGGTGTCCCTTTGTGTTATTTAAACATGACTATGTCATTGTGTCCTTTTCATGGAATTGGATAGAGATTTAATGGTGGTAAGATTACTATGAAAGACCTTATTTTATTTTAGTCAAAAATGGTTTCTTTAGTTTGACCTTATCCAACAAATGTTGCTATAGCTAATCAGAATGCTCCAACTTGTCTTCATTCCCATTGGCTTTGTAAATCCATGCTATCAAATCTTGACCCTTTTTACCTCCTATTTGCCATATGATGAAGATATATGATTTAATATATTCCTTTTATTTCTTACCACTAAGATCCTTTGACATGTTGACTTGTTCATACACTATTGGATCAAGATGTAGGAAGCAACACATGTCGTAGATCTCACTAGGCCCACTTTCTTGTTAGTTTATGTGCAATGTTAGATCATTGATACAAATGAATGCTAATCAGTGATCTAGGTTAGACCCACCTTCTTGTCAATGAACATGCACTAGTGGATCTCTACTTGGTTGATCTACACCATTAGATCTTGTCCAACTTAGAACTCTTTACAAGGATTAACTTAAGGACCTTTTGACTTATTTTAACCCAGCATGAGCCATTAGATATTATGTGTCAGTATGTGATCTCACATGGAACATTAGCTTATGATAAAATTTAAACTTGTTAAGGGTTTTTTGAATCCAAATGGTCATTTTGTGAAGCTCAAACTTGACACCTAGGTGAACATCCTTCCCTGTAGGTTTAACTTTAAAGCTCTATAACTTAGGATATAAATCTAATGAAAAAATGAAACTTGTAAAGCATGTTCTTGGCATTAATAACCTTGATTGTTCATGATCCTCTAGTTTTTTTGGGATTTATGAGAACATTTATAAAATGTACAAGTAAATTGGCCAGTTTTTTCCTAATGATGGTATGGCTCACTTAGGCTTATGATAGGGAATTTTCCTTGAAGCTTTGAATGATTTTTTGAGGCTTACACAATCTTATCCATGACCCTAAATTTCTTGAATACCATGAAAAATTATTGGGACCTAGTTCCTTGCTCTGTAGATAAATCATATCACACTTTAAGCAAGCTTAAAGTGTTTTAAAATATTTATGAGCAATTTTGAGTTTCTTGGGCCACTCATTCCATCTAGAAACTTGTATCCTTTGTTCAACATGAATTATACTTAGATTCTTCCTCCACACCAAAACATATAGAATATTTAATACAATGACAAATTACATATGTGGGATAAAATTTGGCCAACATTTTTAGCAACATCCTGGGGTTGCATGTCTGCTATGCAAGATTAGTGGCCTTAAACTAGTGTATTGGGAATATGTAGTCCCAAGTGCTCTCTCAAATGATAATGAGGATAATATAATGATATCAATTTATATAAACTCCTTTTGAAACAATAGGAATAAAATAAAACAAAATAATAAAGCTCTTAAGGCACTTATGAAAAGGAAAAACACAATAGAAAGAAAATATGCACAAGGCACTTAGAGGAAAACATAAAATAGCTACTCTAAAATGTAAAATATGTTACAAAGGATGTAAATAAATTTAATAACAATGATTTAAATGAATTATATTGAATAGGATGGGTAATAACTCTCCATCTAATTGGGTAAGCTAAAAATCATTATGTTCTCTACATCCATGGATCAAATAAGGACCAGTCTACAAGCTATCAAAATTGATATGGTTGCCTAGTTTAGCCTTATTTGAGTCTCATTTGAGGAATAGGTACACTTATTTGAATATCCTTTATATATCTCTCTTGTCAAAGGTTTTTTTGACTTGATCTTGATGTGACTCCAAACTGTTCATAATAAGGTCCCTGGTTTCTTCCAACTCCATAAGCTCTATCATCTTCACATTTATGTTCTCATTCTCCATCAACTCAAGCTGATGGACTAAATCTAATGTAGGTAGATAAAGAGATATAGGAAATTTTATTTCCCTTCCATACATAATAACATATGGAAAATTTCCAATGGTATCTTTAGGAGTCACTCTATCATCCCACAAGTTTGTCCTTAGCTTGGCATGCCATGTTCTCTAATTCTCTTCCATGGTATTCATAATGATCCTTAGCAAAATATTGTTTGTGTACTCTTCCAATACATTTCCTTGAGGATATTAGTTGGAATATTTGCTGATGTAGATGCCTAGTTTGAGGGCCCACTCACTTGTATTCATACCAAGGAATGCCAATGTATTGTATGAAATTATGGTGGTTAGGACACCAAATATGGTCATAATACTATTATATAAATTGAGAAATGTACCTTCATTAGCCTCCTTCAACACAATGTCTTCCACACACCTGGTGAAGTAGTTAGTTGTAGTAAGAACCCATTTATACCCTACACTTGATGGTGATTAATAATTCCAATGAAGTCTAACCCCCATTGCATGAAGGTTTGATCCACTTGAATTGGATTGATTAGAACGGATCCTATTTTCTATTTTATTGAAAAGAAATCACACTTATGACATTTTCTAACCCATGCATGAGCATATTTAAAAACATTGGGCTAGTAATAACCAACCATCATTACCTTTACTTTCATGCTTCTAGGTGCAAAATGGCCTCCTATAGGTCCATCATGAAACTTTTCTAAGAGTTTGGTCACTTGGTCATCATTTATGCACCCAAGGAGTACCCCATTGAAGTCATTTATAAAAATAACTCCATCAATTAATGCATAAGGTATGGATTGAAGCCTAAAATACCTTCTTTTAGCTCTATCCAAACCTTAGGGGTATTATTTTGCTACCAATAAGTGAGAAATTTCTTACAACTAGTTCTTTTGAAGTGGAGGTATAGCTACTTGTGAGTTGTCTTGGGTCATCAAAATAGCTTCCTTATCTTCCTAGAGGGAATTTACCATGTTATCACATAAGAAATTTACCCTAACCAACTTGGTGACCTTGATCTCTACATCATATTCCATAAACTTGGTGATCTAACCTACTCTCTTTTCACTTAAATCCTTATTAAGGAGAAAGTCCCTAACCCCAAGATGAGACACCATAAGATGAATCCTGATATTGGATAACATTGGTCTAAACATATTGAGACTACTCAAGGATGAAAGAACCTATTTTTCAATGACATTTTACCTCACCTCATATCCTTCAAGCCCTTGACTAAAAAAGGCAATTCGCTGCTCCATTCCTTCACCATCATTTTGCATCAACATAGCTATTATGTTATCAACATTAGAAAAGGTATACAATATGAAGTCCTTGGAAAAGTTTAGATTCATGAGTGAGGGTGCCTAGGTAATGGCCTACTTGATGGCTTCAAAATTTGCCTTATGTTCATTAGCCCAAGTAAACACTTATATCTTATTTAGCATGGTGCTGATAGGTTTGACCAGGTTTCCAAGACCATGTATGAACCTTATAAAAAAGTTAATCTTCCCAATGAAGCTATGGATCCCCTTCTTGTGATTTGGTAGGGACAAGGCTAAGATAATACTTACTCTATTAGGGTCAATAGATAATCCATATTTTGAAATAATTTGATCTAATATATTACCTTCATGAAAAAATAACATACATTTATTAGGATTTAAAGAGATCCCATACACTCTTCATCTCTATAATATCTACCTCAGATGGTCCATGTGGTCACTGACTTTCTTGGAGAAGACTATGATGTCATCCAAGTAGACTAGTACCATTTGATTTAGTATACCTTGGAAGACCATGTCCATTTCTCTTTTAAAGGTTTCCCTCACATTGTAAAATCCAAAATGTATCTTCTAGTAAACAAATATGCCCCACTTTGTGGTGAAGGTAGTCTTGTACTAGTATTTCTCTCTCACTATCACCTAGTTGTAACATGAATATCCATCTAAGAGAGGGAAGCATTCTGAACTAGAAAATATTTGCAAGAGTTGATCCATGGATGGTAGAGGGTAATGATCCTTCAAAAATAATCTATTAATATCCCTAAATTCCATACATAGCCTAATTTACCTATTCTTTTTCTTGATAGGTACTATATTAACTACCCATGAGGAGTGATCAATTGGAAATATGATATTGGATTCAATAATCTTGGTCAATTAATTCTTCATGAGATATTCATTCTTGGGGTTTATGGGCCTTTGCTTCTACCTAATAGACTTGGCATTGGCCTCTATTTTTATAGTGTGTTGGGACAATTTAGGATCAAATCCCCTTAGGTCACTATGTTTCCAAGCTAAGATGTCTGTATATTCCATGTGACGATCTATGAAAGCATGTCTTTTAGCTTTAGTTATTACCTTACCAATCTTGAGGAGATTCTCTTCAAAGATAAGAACTCTCTCATGGTTCTCTTCATTTGTTGACATTACTGCTTTATCCTTCCTTATATGGTACCCTTCATGAAAGAGACCTTTTAGGGTGACTGACACTGGCGGTATCACTAACGTCGGTTGCTTAAAACTAAATTCCGACCTCGACTGTAGACCTGAATGCGAATCCTCTTTCCCAAATGTGAGTTCTCTTGCTCCCAAGATCCAAATTCTCTTACTCCTCGACTCTTTGTAGGCATCAGCATTCTATCATCACTCTCTAGGCTAAGAAACTCTACAAAATTCACTCCACATTGGATTAGAAGATTGCATGAAGTCTCCTACATCAGCCATAATAGAAACAAGTCTTCTACACTTCTGGTTCTCCACCAAGAGCCTAGTATTCTTTTAGTTTATATTTCAATATTTTTAGAATGCATTGGTGATTAGTCCATTGAATATTCTTGAGTACTATTGATAGACAACCCAACTTTCTTCTTGGGGCCTTCTTCTCATTCTTATTCTCTTTCCACCCCTGTCCTCTACCTTAGCCCTTTCCCAGACCATATTCACTATCCTGCAATCCTCCACAAACCATTAAATAGACCTAGACTCCTTCCAAACCCCTCTGTCGACCATAAACCCATCCAAAACCTATCCAAGGCCATTTCCCAAAACCAACATCGACCATTGCCCCTATCGACATTGGTAGACTAACTGACGTTGGCAACCTTGACCAACTGACGCTGGTAGAACTACCGACATCGGCGACTATGGAAGACTTACAACAGAACATAGGTACGCGTTGTCTACTTTCTATTTCTTAGTCTTTCATTATTTCTCTTTATCTGACATTCTTTTTATCAACTAGTGGAATGTCATCCCTCCAGGAAGTCTTTGCTCTTCTGGGACTGAGCTTTGCTTGGCAGTCCACCACATATCTACCTAACATATTCTTTATTTAAGTCTTTCTTATCTACAGGTGTCATCCTCCACAGCCAAAGAGGAGCTCCTACAATGCCTGGATACGGTGCGCAACTTCATCTGGGTACGTACAAACCCCTAACCATTTAACTTCAGTTTCTCATTTCTTCTAAATGTAAAATGTGAAAATGAGTTAGAAACAAATCCATTTCCATGTTTGGATCATGGGTCCATTTTATAGGTGAAAAACCAATATAAGATTATTTGTTTTCTTATAGTTGTCATATGATGTAGACCTATAGACTACCTACCCTCTTTCTTGATCTAAATAGGTTTAAATAGACCCATTATTTCATTGTAGGAAATAAGAATTCATCATATATGTAGATCCTTCTAAGAATGGTGACCATAATCATATAAACAACCTTTCATGATACAAATTATTGAACTAGAGATCTATATTTAGCTTTAATGGCATCCATTTGTGTTTTTTAAACCCGAATACATAATTATGTCCTTTTCATGGTATTGGATTGAGTTTTAATGGTGGTAGGATGACCCTACAAGACCTTTTTTTCTTTCTATTGAAAATGGTTTCTCTAGTTTGACCTTGTTCATCAATTATTACATCAACCAATCAAAATGATTGAACTTGTCTTCATTCCCATTGGCCTCATAGATACCCACTATCATATATTAACCCTTTAACCTCTTATATACCATAAGATTAAGATATATGATTGAATGTAGGCCATTGATTTCCTACCATGAATATCCTTTGATATGTTGATTTGCTTGCACACTGTTAGATCAAGATGTAAAAATAAATACAAGATGTAGATCTCATTGGGCCCACTTTCCTATCAATTCATGTACACCATTGAATCATTATCATGAATGAACATTGATTATTGATCTATCTTAGACCCACTTTATTTTCAATCAACACACACCATTGGATATCTACTTGGTTGATCTACATCATTAGATCTTGTCAAAATTTTAGCTCTTTAAATGGCTTAACTCAGGGACCTTTTAACTTTTTTGACCTTAGCATGAACTATTAGATATTATGTGTCAGTATGAGGGTCCATGAAAACCATTACATTATGATAAAATTTGAACTCATTAATGGATTTTTAAATCCAAATGGTGATTTTGTGAAGCCCAAACTTTACACTTGCACAAATTTCATACCATGTAAGTTCAACTTTGAAGCTCCATAACTTATGCTAGAAAGCTCGTGCAGACATGAAACTTGTAGATCATTCTAATATCATGAATAAAATTTATTTCATGTGATCTACTAGTCATGTTTATCTTTTTGAGAACATTTATAAAATGTGTAATTAAACTAGTCCATTTGTTCTTGTGTGACATCCTAGCGATGGTTTAGCTCACTTAGGCTTATACTAAGGACTATTTCTTGAACCTTTGAAGATTTAAATGATTTTATAAGGATTATAAAATCTTGTCCATGATCCTAAATTAATTAAATACCATGAAACCCACTTGATAACTAGTTCTTTGATTTGTAGATAAATTATATTGCACTTTAATCAAGCTTAAAGTGTTTCAAAATCTTTATGAGCAATTTTCAGATCTTTGGGCTACTCAATTTACCTAGAAATTTAGATCCTTTATTCAAGATGAACTCTAATTTGTTTCTTAGTCCACACCAAGACCTCTAAAATCTTTACTACAATGTTAGGTTATATATGTGGGCCAAAATTTGGCCAACATGTGGATCTAAGAAATCTGATAATCTCCCACCACAAGATTTTATTTTGATTTTTACAATGGGGGAACTATAATTTCAACATACATTTCTCCTTTATCATCATTAAATATAGTTGAAAGGGTCTTGGGAGTTGGTTTGGATTGATTCTTGACTTTTGAGAGACTAAATTCCAATGTGCTAGGGTCTATCATCTGCTTTCTCTTCTTTCATACTGATTGGGATAGCTAGTTAGGAATATCCCCTTATTGTTTTGATACTATCACTAAAAAACCAATAGCTGATGTAGCTAAGCTAGCCTATAATATGATGATAGAAGATTTTATACTAGAATCTATCATTAGTTTACTAAGAGGTGCTCATGAATGTTCACTCTTATTAGCAATTTATAAATAAACATTTGCATCAAGTACTTATTCTTCTTCAACTTCAACTAATGGAGCTATAGAAATAGTGAGAGTAGATGAAGTGGAGGTAATAGTAACAACTATGTCTAATGGGGGAGTGAAAGGTGGAAAATACATAGGGGTTATGAATTTGGGGATAGGTGGAAGGGTGAAATCCAAAGAATTAAATGTATCAATCAAATGGGTAGGACCACTTAGAGTTGATGATAAAAGGAAAGAGAAAGGATAAGATAGTGGAATAGTACTTACTTGAGGAATTATGGTGGCCTATAGGATTGAATTTAAGATGACTAAGTCCAAGATTAAGTATTGTTGGGTAGTTTTAAAAACTAATGGAGATGGGATGGAAGGGATTATGAGTGCAATGGGAGAAATATAAGGTGGAGTGGAAGCCTCAAATTCCACTGATGGGGGAGCTTGAGTGTCAACTTAACTCACTTGAATTATTTGTGCTTCGATTAATATAGTGGGTATGGTAGATGGGATGATAGGGTAGATTGAAATTGTAGGTGTAGAGAAAGTATAAATAAATATGTGGAGGTGTTGAAACTTTTGTAATAATGTGAGTAGGAGAAGGGAGCATTGGAAATGGGATCCAAATATATAGGATCTAAATTTGTAGAACCATATACCACTAATGATGTGTCTTTAGATGAAATATCAATTTTTTTTCTAGCTTCTTCCTCTTTGTTTAATTCAACATTCTTTCCCTTGGTCTTCTTCCTTTTCTTCTTCTTGTCAAGATCTTCTGATTATTCTCTTGGAACTTTTGTAGATGGAGTGATCCCTTTTGATTTAAATTTTAGAATATTTTCTCTAACCCCAATGGTTTCTCTTATGACTTGTGCTCCCTTACTCCTCCACCAATTGATAGTTTTATTAATTACATGGGTTATTCTATCAAAAAGAGAAAGGGATTCTGGGGTTGACCACTTAATTAGTGGTAAGGGTCATGTGATAACTTATGTGTAACAAATTGTGTCCATTTTGGATTTATCATTCACCAAGTCATCTATAATTGGTGCCAAATCATATTCATTTATTTCTTAAAGAGACATTCTAGAATAATCTCTCATTATAACAACTTCTTCATCTCCATAATCTTCCTAGTAATCCTCATAGTACAGAACATGATCATATGTTATGAGTACTGATGCACTGGTAATAATGCCATACACATCAAAAATTAGTCTAGATTCTAAATATTTCAATGTCATTTGACTCAACTTGACCTAAGCACACTTTGCCTTGATGAAGGATTGGCATGTGTATTAGGCAATGGAAATTAAGAAATTTATCCCTAGCTTATACTTATTAGAAAGAATCTTGTGTGTCTCTAGGAGTTTCTTGACCAACTTAATTAGTGCCAATTTATCACTCACATATATAGAGAGAGAGTTTAGGGATAACCACTAAATCTGGCAATCCTAATGTAAGAAAAGGTGGGGAATTATATGAAGTAAGAACCCCATTTAGTGATTTCATCTATTATTTCCTTTGAGAACCTTGTTCTCCCATGTTTTTTTACCAAACATGATAATGATGTTGTAGATGAAAGAATCATTCACTCTCCTAAAGTCTTGTATACTATCCTCTAATGTGAGATGAAGGTAATAGTTGTATACTCTATTTATCTCTTTAAGAACTATGTTAAGGCTTAAGAAAAAACTTCCCTTGGCCAAGATGTATATAATATAAGAGGTCATATATAACTTGTCCATTGTTTCCACCTCCACTAATTGCTGGTGAAGGGAATCACTTATTAAATTGGGCCCAATGAATGTATTATTTATTTTGTTATATGGTCTAGATATACTGTTACATCCAATCTTGATAACACTTAGGATCAAGATTACCAATGACCCTATGAATAGTGTGATAATGTCCCCTATTTCACCAATAAAATCAATTCTATACATGGTCTTCAGTACCTAGTGGAGGAATGCTTAGGGTACCTGAGACACTATTTGTTGATTATCTTTTGACATCCTTATCAATTATCTTTAAAAACATATGTGGATATCCATGGATTTATATCTAGGTAACTCTCAAATTCAATGATTGCAAATATTGAGCTAATAAAGTCAGGATATAGATTCAAAATATTTTCCCCTTTCTCATTGTAGACCTCTCTTCTGCTAGGATCATAGTGTTAGGCCATTGTGAGGACCAACTCATGGATTTGAACTTAAAATTAGAAGGATACAACTTGTGGAAGGCTAGAGTCATAGATACTCTATATCCAGTCATTCTTAAATTCTACACCTATTTTATCCCAAACATCTTCTACATCAATATGACCTAAGTTTATATCTATTATCTCTAAAAAATTAGACTCCAGGTTGGGTTTCAATCCAAGGCCCTTAGATTTGAAATTCATTTCCTTAAGAGATATGTAAATTTAAGCTATTACCTATGAGAAACCAATTATGGAAGCTCGTAGAATCCATAAGTGTTTAGAGCAATTTAAATCTCTAGTAAAACTAGGAGGTATTTGAAGCAAGTGAAAGTTTTGTAGAGGTATAGGATGTTGGAAGAAAATGGGAGTTCCATAGAGATGGAAGGCGTCTAAGAAATGTACACTTTATAAAAAGATAAAAATCTCAAGGAGGTGAAAGGTTCTTTGATTAAGGGTAAACCCCAAGAGGTTTTAGGGTGTTTGAGATAGGTCCCAAGTCCATACAGACATTGGAATATTTTGATGGTTTGAAAAGAGTCTTTAGGGATATTCTTTTGGATTGATTAAACCCTAGATTTTAACTATGAAAATAGGAGGGGAAAACTTCAAGGCTTAATTATGATCACTTTGGGAAAAATCTTTGTAATGAAATTATTAAAATAAAACCCTAGAAACCCTAATCCTATGGCTACAAGTTTTTGTCTAAATAATAATACACTGATGCCTGACCATAGAAAACCCTAAAATGACTTTTGTCAAGAAATATTGATAAATTATGGAAAAATATTTTGAAAACCTTTTGTAGAAAATGGAAGTAAAATATCAAAAACATTTCAAAATGCAAAAAACATTATGAGAATTTTAAGGGGAATATCATGAACGATGTAGCGTAAGAGTTGAAAATTTGGCTAGGTTCTTACTTGCATGTGGTTCAAGATCTCATGGCATGGCATAGGTGGATAGAGCTCCAAAAAACTCACTTAGTATTTAAATAATGATAAACAAATGCATAAGTTATTTATTTTTATATTAAAAAACCTTTACATTAAATGTGGCAATAGAAGTTGGTAAAGGAACTAAGAGATTTTTGGAGTAGGTCCTATGTCTCTAAGAGGTGACTAGATTTTTTTGGTGGAAGGTAGAGCTTTTGGTGTACTTTTCATGTTTTTTAATCATGTAAAGTACACTTGAGGTTCCACACTCCATGAAAGGGTGCTTGGTGGAAGGTGGAACCCATGAAGCACTTTACATGTTTGAAAATTTGTAAAGTGTTCATGAGGTTTCACATTTCATAGAAGGGTATAACATAAGTAGTTTATTAAAGATAGGACCTAACATGAAATTTGCACATTTGTAAAGGTTTAAATTTCTCCATGGGTTCCAAATTTTTTAGAAGGAGGTTATGATGTTTTGGTAGGATTCAAAGCATATCATGCACTTTGCACATTTGTAAAGGTACAAAGTGCATGCTGAGTTCTAGATTCCACTAGCTTGGGTGCTTGGTGAGATATAAAACCCACCATAAATTTTGAGTATTTGAAAATGTGTAAAATGCATGGTGAGTTTTAGGTGTTGTTAGTCTTGTGTGTAGTGCTTCCTAGGATCTAGAACCCATAGATAAATTTGTAAAAGTGAAAATTGCATTAAAATTTCCATATTCTATTGTTTAAAAGAGAATAGTGGGTCTATGGTGGTTCTCAAGTTTTTTTTATAAGAAAAAATGGGGAATATCTTAGGATATCATATGTAATGATATTTTTGGGATAAAAATTTCAAAAATCTATAAATCACTCATTCTAAAAAAAGGTATATTCATCTCATAATCAAAGTACACAAGAGAGATGTAGAATCTTAAGATGGATGATTACAAGGTAGTGAGTACACCCATGATCATAGGGTGTATGTTGATAAAGGAATATGACTCTTCAAAGGTCAATTAGACATCATATAAGTCAATAATTAGAATTTTTTTATACACCACTACCTCTAGACTTGACATCATATAAGCATTAGATCTTGTGAGAAGGTTTCAAGAATATCCAAAGGAGAATCATATATAATTAGTCAAAAAGATACTTAGGTATCTCAAGGAGACTATAGAGTATGGATTGTGGTATCCAAGAAGCAAGGAGTTTAATTTGATGTCCTACACATATGTAAATTTGGTAGGAAGTATAGATGATAGGAAGAGTACAAGTAGATGATATATCATCCTAGGTGGGTGCATATTTTCATGGATAATAAAGAAGCAACCATCAGTATCATTATCCATTAATGATGCTAGTACATTATAGCAGATTCATGTTTCACTCAGATTATATGGATGAGATAGACCCTATAAGACTACAAGGTGGAGTATGATGATCCTAGCCCTATCTATTATGATAATAAAAGTGTTATAAGCATCTCAAAAAAATCCTATCATGCACTCAAGTAATAATTACATTCCCATCAAGTATAATTTTATAATATATTAAGTAAGTGAATAAAGTGTCATAATTGAGTATGTTTCTACACAAGATTATATTGCAGACATCTTAACCAAACCACTTTCAAAGGTAACATTTAAACACCTAAAATAGGAATTAGGTGTAATTCCTACCCCTAAAAATAATTGAAGAATACAAATTAATTAGGTAGATATAATCAAGTTCATTACCTCCAAGAATAGGTTATTTATTCCAAGAAAGTATGCATGGAGATAGGGGAACATGTTTTTATTGTCTCATAAACTCAAAGTCTTATGTGTTGAGAATTTTGATTGAAATGAGTGTGATATAAAGATTTTCAAACATCAATTTGTAATTTGTGTCAAAGGGGGAGATATACCATAATGGGATATAATAATTATCAATATACATTATGTTTTTATGTCAATGATAAATGGGGAGATTATTGAGTTTGTTCCTATTATTGGGGTTTGCCATTGATGTTGTCATTGATGTCAAAGGTTTTTAAGAAAGTTTTTCATGAGGTAAATGAATAATTTTATTATTTTAGGAGACCATAAGGAATATTATCAAGGTATAATATCATTAATAAGTTTTTTAAGGTTATTTATCAAGTTTCAAGTGATTGAGAAGTCTAGCCATGACACTAGTCATAACATGAAGATACTTTCTAAGAAGGTATGAGCTTGGTGTCTTGGTGAAATGAGTGCCTAAAATTATGAATGGATGTATAATTTTTATTTATCATGTATATGAGGAATTATATCACTCATGTGAGTCTTAGGGTAAGCCTAAATCGGTAGGATCTATAGACCTAGTATGCAACTAGACCACTTCTAGACCTTACTTGGCCTAATGAGGCATCATGATATATTATCAAGGAATATGAAATATGTTTGAAATTGTTTTATAATTTGAGATGTTGTGTGAGAATCTAAGTGAGGTGGAGAGCACATAGAAAGAGTAATGAAGGTCATCTTCAAGGCCTAATGTGGTTTATATGTCAAGGTCTAAGAAAACAGAGAGAGAGATGGTGGCCAGATGGAGTATGAGGTTTTATTTCCAAGAAAAGTATAGATAGGTGAGTGTTTATAGAGGTATTGTATATTTTTTAAATCATTTTCACAAATTTTAAGCTCATGGTTTACAATAAAAGGCATGAATAGTGGTTTTCAAGTCTCTCCAATGCACATAATGAAGGGTTCTCAACTAGAGGACTTTCAGGTGTTTATTGGCATTTGTAACCTCTAAATGAGAACATAATATGTTAATAATATATGGGTAATGGTCCTATATAGTATTTTTTAGGCATTAGTTTCAGAAATGAGGCATAGTTCTTTAGGAATAATTGTTAACACCAAAAAATAGTGTTAACCTTCTCTAAAACCCTAACAATGACTTGATATGAAATAATTTGTTTTAAAGTTATTAGAGTGGATTGGTATGGATATTTAATTGATTTGAGTTTGTATTAAACTCTCCCAAGAACCTCTAAGTGTGATTATTTTATCAATTGCATGAGTAGACCCTTTAAGAAAGTGTTAGTTTCTTTGAGATTTGTTGTAGCAGTTAGAATTAACCAAGTCAAAGTTAATAAATGGATGGAGGATAAATTTTAAAACTTTTATTTTATTTCCATGGTTTTTTATTGATATTTTATATCATTTAGGTGTGTTAAAATCAATCATCCAAGTTGACTAGTCATTAATAGTCCTAATGATGGAAACAATGAGAAATCCTAGTAGTGAGAATATGTTTAAGGATGTGCTATAATGGAATAGGAATGAATCCAAGTTCATGTAGATATTTTTACAGAAATTTAATACATTTTAATGTTTTATATAAGTTATTTAGGTCAATGGATATGATGAAAATTTTGCTCATAAGTTGATTTGTCTGGTTCAGATGAGATAATGAGGTACAAGATTATGAGATTGGCCTAGAAGATCAAATTTGATATTTAAACATATTATATTTGTATAAAATAATGGTATAATTATCATATATTATCATCCAAATGTATCATAAGTCCTTTAAAGTGGGCATAAAGGTGTTGAAAGTCAAAATCACCATGACTGGTCATTAAGGAAAAATGGGAGTTCTGAGTGAACAAGTTATAGGAGTGTTTTTGAGTCATTTTTCCATAGGTAACAAAGTATAATTCAATTTTTTAATTTATTTATATATTTAAGGTTATGTTTATATTTTTTATTTTCATGGTTTTGTGTCCAAATATTGTGTTATCTTTAGTTGTTCAAGATAGACTTTCTGGGTATACATATGACTAATTGTGAACAATTCTAATGGCATATTTCAAGTGGTGACTAGAGATAAAAGGTGTTATGTAAATAATATGAGATTATTATGAGTATATTTTATTTGAATATGTAGTGTTATTTACATATATTAAGTTTTAAATTGATCTAAGAAGATCAAAAGGTAACGTGCACTAATGAAGGCTTAATTGAATTAGGTCTCCCTAAGGCCTAAAAGGGATTTTGGTCCTATATTCTATGCCTGATATATTATAATGTTTTTTGAATGTCATAAGGCATATTTTTTAGAAAATATAAGTGGATAAGTGTCTATGTTTGACCGAAATGTGTATGAGCAAGAGCCTAGTATAAGAACAAGGCCTAATAGGCCTAATTGTCTAGTTTTGAGAATAAGTGAGTTGAAGCAAAATATATAATAGTTTGAAGAGATAATGGAGGTATTTTATAACATAATTATGGTATATTTAAAATATAATTAAGATATAATATGGGTATTATATATAAATATCAAGTTCAAATGACCTAATCTATCTTGAAGAGACCTAGTTGAGTGAAGGAACCTAAAAGGCAGTTTGAAAGGGATAAGAGTGTGAATGGGAGAATAGGTGGTCATAATCAGTTAATTTATAAACAAGGTATCCTAAAGGTGATAAAATAAATTAGTTTTTTTATTTGGTTCTGATTCATCTAGGAGGCTAGTGCCTCCTTGTAAGTAGGTGTTTTCTAAAGCCTAGTCAAGTGAGTGATTGGCTAGTTGGGGTTAGTACTCCATTTGAAATTGGTGATTCACTAAATCTTATTATTTGTATTATATGATTGTAGTATATTTTAAAATATCATTGGGTTTGCTTAACATTTAGGGTTTCCCAATAAAATAAATGTTTTATGTGTTATTCTCTTGTCTCATACTCATATAAATGGTTCTTGATGTGTTACCAGTTCACTATATTGCTTTGATAGTTCATGAATGATAAAGTATATTTGTAGAAGTTTTTGAAGACTAATTAACCCCCTCCCCCACTATTATTCATTTTTATTCTAATATTTTAGTGTTATGTTGAAGTAGTAACTTGTGTTCTTGATATGACAAGGAAGCCATGTGACATGAGAGAATTTGAAGGTGACCTAATGTCTCTTCTATTGAGAGAGAATTTGAATGCAACCTAATTATTATTATGTTGTTTATTTTCAAGGTTATTTTAATGGTGTGATAATTATATCTAATGATATTTTTTGTTTAATATCATCATTGAGTTAAGCATATTACTAGTCCTTGAGTACAAGGTGTCTTGAGAAGCCTCATCATAACAATCATATTCATATAATGATCACGTGTATGATGAGCATGAAGAGGTATTTTAAGAGGTGTGATATTATTTTATGAAAATTAATGTCATGTGAACAAGGTGTAGAAGAATCAAGGAGTGTTTAAAGGTCAATTTTCAATTTTCAAGTGATTGAGAAGCCTAGTCATGGCACTAGTCATGGCATGTAAAGTCTTAATAAGAAGTTTTGAGCATGGTGACTTGGTGAGATGGATAAATATAGGAATAATAGGTTGTATTAGGTTGTTTTATAATGTATTAGAGGCATTGGATCACCCAATAGAGTTTTAAGGTGAGCCTACAAGGGTAAGACATTAAGGCCAAGTCTACAACTAGACCACTCCTACACCCTGCCAAGCCTAATGAGGCATAATGATCTATTGTCAAGGCTTATGAAGGATGTATGGTAGTGGTTGAGCATGGTAATAATTTTTATTACATATATATGAGGTTTTTTTTATCTTAGATAGTGGTTATAAGGTTTGCTTTAAGTATTGATGAGGTGAGAGGATCCTCTTATAATAAATTAATGAAAATACATGAAATAATAGATTTATATAAATAATAGAAACACCAAAGGGATTATATTGATATTAGGCCAATTTAATGGGATAAAATCCTTTGATAAATCTCAATAAAATAATTTTTTGTATCTTATCATTGGCCTCAACACTTACTTATATACTAAGTATAATATAAACAAATACTATTTCCTATGAATGTGAGATAAAACAAAATGCTCACAGGATGACTTACAAATAATATTCATCTAGAGAAAATAATATAATAATAAATTAAAGAGAAGTGGTAACATATATTCCTAACATCCCATCCCTCTTAGAAAGAGCTTTATTCTCAGTTTTAGATCTGGGAATTGGTGGTGAATTTGAAATAGTGATTCACATGTAGCATCCTCTGGTAGAATTTGATGCCACTAAATTAATACCTATATGATGTAATGGGAGTGAATTTTTCATTTTCACCTATCTATTATTACCTATAGCTTAGGAATTATGGATAATTCATTATTAATTTTTGGTAAAATAGTTTACATTTTGATGTTTGTGATAAGAACTTTCTTCAGATAAGAGACATGAAATACTAGGTGAACTAAGGAAAAAGGTGGGAGATCCAACTTATAAGAAATTGATCCAATCTTGTGGATAACCTTATATGGCCTATAGAAATTGGGATCCATCTTATGACACCTTTTGAGTTTTAGGAATGATTGATTGTATAGATGTAGGCAAACAAAAACCATATCACCTACTTTAAAAGTGAACTCAGAATGGCAATGATCAACCTATTATTTCATTCTATTTTGTGCCATAGGAAGATTTACCTCAAAGATACTAAGGATATGATATTGGGTTTAGAGAATCATGTCAACCACTTGAACTAGTGAACTAATGGGGGTGTATGAAAGAATCACTAGTGGTGCTTGGCCATAGACTACTTCATATGGATTCATTTTAGTTGAAGTGTGGTAGGAGGTATTGTACTACCATTTAGTGAGAAGGATCCACTTTTCCCATTGATGTTTTTATTTTTATGTGAAGCAATGAATGAATTCATCCAAGAATTTATTTAAAATTTTAGTCTAACCATCCATTTGTGGATGATACCTAAAACTCATCTTCAGTTGGGTGTAAATGCATTAAAATAGTTCTATCCAAAAATGGTTGGTGAAGGTTACATCACAATATGATATAATGAAATAAATAATGCCATGAAGATAGAAAATATGGTCCAATAAAATTTATGTGACTGTGGAAGCAATATAGGGATGGTTGAGGTAATAAAAATGAATATATTTGGAGAGGAAATCAACCATAACCAAGATCACTATTTTTACTCCAAATTTAGGGAGTAATTAAATTAAATCCATATAAATATATATCCAAATCCTGTTAGGATTGGGCAAGGGTTCGATCAACCTAGGATTGAGTATTGTTTCACCCTTGTTACATTAGCATGTATCACATTTAACCACCATATGTTGAATTTATTTTTCAATTCCCTTATAAAAGAAGTTACACCATACCCACTCATAAGTTTTGAGAAACCCTAAGTTTCTTATAGATGGATAAGTATGGAGTTCATAGAATATAGCCTGTTGAAGATCTATGCTCTAGGGAAGCACTAGATGGCCCTTGTATTGTAGAGAAGCACCATCCCAAGAATAATGTGAAATTGTAGAGGGGTTAGTGGCTAAATTTTTAATGATATGATATAATGAGGATTCATTGACATACCCCTACTTTAAAGTGTCAAAAAAATTAGTGTAGACATAAAAATAAATAAAAGGGAAGCTTGGTCAGCAAATGTGTGAGATAGAGAATCAACCACAATATTGTCCTTGCCCTTATTGTAAGTGCATAGTCATAACACATGAATTTTTGACCCATTTATGTTGTGATGGGGAGGATACCCATTTTTCTAAAAAATATTTTAGACTTTGGTGATCATTTTTGATGCAAAAATGATTCCATAGTAAGTATGGCTACCACTTCTATACTACATGCAAAATGTCCATCATTTCCGTCTCATAACTAGAGCATACTAAATTATTTCTACAAAGGGATCTTCTAATGAATATAATGAGGATTCATTCATGGAGGATAAAAATAGAAAGTCCATTTCCACAAGTATTTATCTCAATAATGAAGGTCTTGGTAAAATTTGGCATAGCTAGAATAGGAGTAGTACACATAGCTTATTTCAATTCTTCAAATGAAAACTTATCAACTTGTGTCCATGTAAAAGTATCCTTTTTAAAATATTTATTAGTGTAGCTACAATATTACATAATCCTTGAAAAACTTGTGATAGTATCCAATCAACCCCAAAAAACCATAGAGGTTCTTGAATGTCTAAGGATGAGGGTAATTTATCATGACAACTATTGTTTGGGGATCCACCTGAACCCCTTAGGATTAAAAAATATTCTTGAAATACTCCACTTCATCTTTTCCAAAAGCACATTTAGACTATTTTTCACATAGATGATTATTAAAGAGAAGTTTTAGTATGAGATCTCAATGTTTTAGATGCTCAAACCATGTTTTAATATAGATGAGGATATCATCAAAGAAGACCAAAATGAATTTTAACAAGTAGGGATAAAACATTTTATTCATCAATGCCTAGAATGTTGAAGGAGAATTAGTCAGGTAAAATGTCTTGATAAAAAACTCATAGTGTCCATCATGTGTGTGGAAACCTATCTTAGGGATATCATCCTCATGAAGCTAGATTTGGTGATATCCAGAGTGGATATCCATCTTGGAGAAAAAATGAGCACCATTAAGCTCATCAATAATAGGGATTAGGAACTCATCCTTGATTATGATGTGATTGAGTCTTTGGAATTCAACTTAGAGGTGACATGACCCATATTTTTCATGTAAAAGGAAAATTGGGGAAGAATATGGGCTAGTACTAGGGTAAAAAATGCCTTGCTTCAGTAAGTCTCGAAGAAGCATCTCAATCACAATCTTTTACTAAAATGGGTAGTGATAGGGCCTTATATTGGGGGGGAAATTTATAGGAAGGAGATGAATATAGTGGTCCTCTATCCATGAAGGTGGTAATCCCACTAGTTTGGAAAAGACACATGCATACCTATGTAGAATAATTTATGTATCAAAAGGAGTAGTGGAGACTGTTGACAGTTGCATTTGAATGGAATAGAGTTGGGCAATGATGCCATGTGAATTATTATTAATAATATTTTCCATGAAATGTGAACTTATGATGATAATAGACTCCAGGTGTAAGCTTTTTTATGTGTTTTTTTACCTATTTTCTAAAAATTTCATCGAAAGTTCATCAAAATCCCATAAGATGGGTCCAAGTGTGCATAACCATTGGGATCCTAAAACAACATCATATCCACCAAGGTCAAGGCAAACATTTTGGAGAACAAGATATAATAACAATGCAACACTTCCATTTACAAGGTAATTTTCCCCTATTAGAAATCATGACTTCAAAGTTGGAACAAGGATGGATAAAATAATCAACCTAGTTGGTGATTTGAAGGTCAATGAAGTTATGAGTGGTTCTAGAATAAATGGGTATTATAAGAGGGATATTCTTGAAGTAACCCCTAAACTACATGGTTTTTGGTGTACTGAACCCTAATAAGGAATGGAGAAATATATATGGTTGGTATTCCTAAGAAGTAGGTTCCACAATCAACTAAGCTTCTTCCAAATCATATTTTATATCTAGAACATCTTCATAAACTTTAGTTTTGGGTGGAGAGTCCACATCTAGTAGGTAGAGATTTTGTTTAACACATCATTTTTGTCCATGAATTTATCATCATAATTATAAAATAGTACTTTTTCTCTATCTACCCACATCTTTGCTTTAGTCAAATGCTTGATAAGAGTGGTTTTGGGGGCTATCATTGTACAAGATAGTTATGGAGTTGTATTTATGAATGGAGCAAAATTGGATTTGGATCACTAATGAGATATGATCTTATCCTTTGCTAACTTATCCAACCTCAGAGATTCCATCATTGTGTTGGGTCAGAACATTTTAACCTCAGATCAAATTGCATCCTTGAAATCACTAACAATGCAACTCCTAAAGATTTAATTAGACAATCCCTCTATGTAATTGGCTAGTTTTTCAAATTTTATGAGATATTCTCTCATGGTTCTTGCTTGGAAAAGTTTAGTGAGTAATCCAATGAAGTCATCAAAAACATTAGGGCCAAACCATTAAAAATTGATGGTACCAAAATTGGTCCATATTGGCTCATCATGAGCCTCTATATACCAATGGTACCATTGAAGGGCTTCATGTTCCAAGTGAAATGATGTAAGTGGGACTTTGTTGGAATCAAAGGTATTATGTAGACTAAAATATTATTTTACATGGTAGATCCATCCAGTCAGATCTACACCATTAAATTGATGAAAATCAAGCTTTGTCCCATGAAAATTGATAGAAGTAGAAAACCCAATGTCTAAAAAGGACTCTGGATGCTATCTATTGTTCAAGGTGGTATGTTGAAGATTGAGTCTAAGAATTTTTTCATCAAGATCTTTGATTTAGGTCTTGATGGTGGTAATTTCACGCTCCACACTTTTTTATCCTATTCATGTTACTACCATGGCTAGAATAAGATTTTTTTTTAAAATGGATAGGAAAACTAGAGTTAAGACACAATTAGTAAGGGACTTTTTTAATTTGGGTGAATTTGGAAGGGGTAAAGGTACTTTTACTTGGTTTTTTGCATTGTTTGAGCATGATTGATGAAGGCAAGGGAAAATTTTCAAGTGAAAAAGGAAATTTTGGATTTTTTTTCCAAGAGGGACAAAGGACCAAAAAATGGGAATGAACACTATGGAAAATTCTTGAGGAAAATGTAAAAAAAACTAAAGAAGTTATGGGAAAACCCCAAAAAATGAAAATTTGAGATTTGTAGAAATTAGAAGTGGAATTGGGTATGGGACATCAAGGAAGAAAACATTTAGAATGGAATTTTAGGTGTCTTGGTAAATTCTGAGAAGCAACATATTCACAGGTGGAGAGATATGAGATATATTTTGATAGTGTGCTAGGAGTATTCTAAAACTAGTATGATAAGTCTTTTGATGCTTTACTAGTAATATGCATAAATCTAGTATGGAAAGTTTTATGATACTCTACTGGTAATATGCTAATACTAGTATGAAAAGTATTCTAATACTCTACTAGTAATATGCAAAGGTTTTATATGGTAATTTTTTTGATATTCCACTAGTAATATTCTAAAAGTGATAGAAATGTGCCCCAAGTTTTAATGGCTACGTAAGGGTTTAAAGATATCTCTTTAGATACCAATGTTGTATAAATGAGTACTGATCTCTAGAAACTTTTTGGCCATGGATTTACCCCTAAAAAATAGCTCTTGTTTTTCCTCATGGGTGGGAACTAGTCAATTAGGATGGGGTCATTGCCTTTTTTGCTGGAAGGTCCTCTCAATGGGCCAACTACTTTGGGGTTCTTATGGTAATCCTCATAATGAGTTTTATAATTTATGCCCAAACACTTCCCATTGTTATGTGGACAAGTATTGAGCCTAAGCTAAAACCAATTATAATATCCAAAGAAAAAAAAAGACAATGTAGTAGAACAGAAAAACACTTTTTGAGAAAAAAATTGGCCCTAGAAATCTCTCTGATATTAGATGAGAGGATCCTCCTATAAAAAATTAAGGAAAATTCATGAAATAACAAATTTATATAAATGAAAATTCATGAAATAAAAAAATTATATAAATATCAGAAACACTAAAAAGATTATATTTATCATAGGCCACTTCAAGGGGGCAACCTCCTTTGAGCAAGCTCAATACAATAAATTTGTGCATGCCTTCATTGGCCTCAACACTTAGTATATAACTCTAATATAAGTAACCAATAATTCTCATGAATTTGAGATAAAAAAAATTCTCACAAGATAACTTACAAATCATATGCATCCATTTCAACTAATATAGTAACAAATTAAAGACAAGGGTGAGAAAGGATTCCTAACATGAGGTTTGAAGGTCAAGATCTAGAGAGCAAAAAGAGAGATTGTGGCAAAATGGGGTATGAATTTATATTTACAATGATAGTATGGAAAATTAAGTATTTTTAGAGGTATGATATATTGTTTAAAGCATTTTCAAAAAATTTTAAATCATTATTTGCAATAAAAGGCATGAAAAGTAGTTTTAAGGTCTCTCAAGTACACAAAATGAAGGTTTCTCAACCCAAGGGATTACAATTTTTCATTGGAATGTGTAACCTTTACATGAGAACATAATATATTCATGGTACATGGGTAATGTTTCTAAATAAAATTTCCAAGTATTATTTTTTAGAATTAGGGGCTAAGCTTTATGAATAATTGCTAATATTTAAAGATAGTTTAAACCCTAAAAGAACTCTAATAGTGACCTGATATGAAATAATTTGTTCTAAAGTGATTAAAATGTATTTTTATGGATATTTTAATTATTTTAGGTTTTATTCAACTCTCCCAATCATATCCAAGTGTGATTGAGTCTTTAGGTGAGTGAGTGGACCCTATAGTAAAGGCCTTATTTCTTAGAGATTTGTTGTAGTAGTCAGAGTTAACCAAGTCAAAGTATGAAAATCAATGAATGGATAAGGTTTATAATTTTATTTTATGTCCATTGTCATTTATATACAAGTTATATCCCTCAATTATTATAAAATGGTCATTCAAGACAATTTATCACTAATAGGCTTAATGGTGCAAACAGTGAGAAACTCAAGCAAAGGTCAGAAGATGATTAGGGATGTGTTATCATGGAATAGGAATGAATAAAAGTGAATGGATATGTTTTTAAAGAATTTTTATATATTTTAATATTTTATATAATTTTTGGATATCATTTTATATAGCAAAAATTTTCTCACAAGTTGACTTGTTTGGCTCAATGAGGTCTGTGTACACTGAAGTTATGAGATTGGCCTACAAGTCCAATATTGCTATTTTAAAATATTATATTTTTATCTAATAATTGTATAATTATATAATAATATCATCCAAATACATCAATATTCTGTATAAATTTTCATATACATGATTAAATGTCATTTTTTCCATCACTGTGCTTTAAGGTAAACTGACAGTTCTAGGTAAGAAAGTTATAGTGATGAGTTTGAGACTCGATGCCCTAATTTTAATAATATAATTTACATGATGTTTAAATTTATTAATTTTATGTACTATCAATGAATTTTATAATGTTTTTTATTTATCTAAAGTAGTGAAAATATTGAAGCCAAAATGGATTGACTAGCTAAGTGAGGTATGTGAGACAGAACGTCAACAAATTAGTTTGCAAGACCAATAATTTAAAATAAAGATTATGATATTTGTGTTTATTTTTTTTATAAGTATGTTTTAGTATCATTTTAATTCATTTTTTTTATTTATTTTGTTCTTTTAGGTGTCATAATTTCAAGTTTCCATGATTGTGTTTTGAGGCTAGTTGGCAGTTCAAAGTGAGCATTTTGTAGAGAAGAGTTTGAGCTTGTATACCATTATTTGAAGTATATAATGAATTTTTTTATGACCATAAGGTCATAATTTTTTATAATATGTGATTTATTTCCTTTATATGTGTGTGTGTGTGTGTGTGTGTGTGTGTGTGTGTGTGTGTGTGTCTGTGTGTGTGTGTGTATATATATATATATATATACATACATACATACATATATATATATATATATATGTATATATATATATATGTATGTATATATATATATAAAGGAAATAAATAACATATTATAACACATTATGACCTTATGGTCATATAAAAATTCATTAGATACTTCAAATTATGTATATATATACATATATATACATACACATATATATATATACATATATATATATATATACATACATACATATATATATATATATATATATATATATATATATATATATATATATTAGTGTTCAATAGTTCAAGAAAGACTTCTTATGTATGCAAAGGCCTAATTGTGAACAGTGCTAATGGCATGCTTCAAGTGGTGATTAGATCTAAAATGTGTCATGGGCCTCATATGAAATTATTAAGGATATATTTGAGTTAAATATGAATTTTTAATTCCATTTGAGGTGTTTTAAAAGTGTTTAAAGGATATCAAAGGGTGACATGTGCTAATGAAGGCCTAATTGAATTAGGTCTCCTTAATGCCTAAACGAGGTGTTTTGGTATTTTAAGTTGAGTATGACCTATTGTAATGATTAATTAATGTATTAAATGTGTAATAATACCTCTTAAAATTTTATTAAAATTATTAAAGTATTTATGTCTGACTAATAATGATATGATCAAGAGACTTGTATAAATACAATGCAATGTTAGGCCTATTTGGGTGTGAGGAGTGTAAGTGAATAAAAAAAGATATTGGTGAGTATAAGGAGGTACTTTAGACCATCATATAAGTTTATAGTATTAGTGATTAATATTTTATATAGGTTATATATATGAGTATCAAGGTCATATGACCTAATCAATCTTGAATAGACCTAATTGAGTGAAGAGACCTAAAAGGCAGTTTGAGAGGGATAAGAGTGTGAAGAGATGAAGAGGTGGTCATCATAAATTTGTTGAAAAAAATGTGTGATAAAGGTGATGATAATAATCATGTGGATGACTTGGTTCTGATTCATCTAAGGGGTTGGTGGCTCCTTGTAATTTGGTGCTTGCTAAAGCCTAGTTGAGTTGGTGCTTAGCTAGTTCAGGTTGGTGCTCCATGTGAAGTGGGAACTTTAGTAAATTTGAGGTTTTAATTATAAGACTATATTAAATATATATATATATATATATATATATATATATATATATATATATATATATATATATATATATATATATATATATATATATATATATCATTGGGTTTTATTCCCCTTAATTTTTTACCTTATATGTGATGTGTTTTTATGTTTCATGCTTATGTGGATAGGTGTTTATGTTTTATAGATTTATTTGCTTTTTTTAATGGTTCATGATTGCTTAATTGAAATTAAAAATAATGTTTTGAAGACCAATTCATCCCAATAGTATATTTTATTCAAAAATAGATTGATATGTTACTTGAATGGTTATGGAATAGTTATATTTGATTATAATTTTGTGATAACTTTTCCTCCTACTGCTACAATCTCTTTTTTTATTTGTCCATATATTGTATTATCTCTTTATTATAACCACCTTTCTTATTATCACATTTGCCTCATTCATGAATGTATTTCATCACCTCTACCAATTCCTATTAATCCACCTTATAAACATCATGCAACTTTTCTTCACTAATGCACCACTCCTCCACTTATGTTCAAATCATAGTATATCTCTCCCATATGTAACCATGGTGGTAGAGTTAATCTCCATCCTTCATTGACAAGTTCAAACCTAAAATCATAATGATAAAAAATTTCATTCTCATTTTCAATTTCTATTTTCAAATAAATCATAATAATGAAAGTGTCATGAAGATTCTAAATAAAACCAAGTTTTATTTATTTCTAATGTATGAAAAATAAATCTTAATTCATAAATCTTCTAAGTTATACTTAGGTCAACTTAATTTATGGGGGTTATTTTTATTATATTTTACCTTTATGCCCTTTTACCAATACGTTAATGTTATCGACCATCATGTAAATTAAGTAATAAAATAATTAACACTTCTAAACTCTAATAACTAGAAACACAACCAAGGTTATATATAACATAGTCAAATTAAAAAATAAACTATCCTAACCTAATCCAAGTTTTATCATAAATGTAACATGTAACTAATCAAATGAAATTTAAATGTGATCCATTGGATCATGCACTCATGATCATACAAGATACAATGTAGTGAAAACATCATAACATAACAAAGGATTAACAGAAATATGTATTTCATGACTCAAAATAAAATAAAAGAAACAAGATTTAGAACAATTAATCAAAATATCAGCAATTTCATTAAAACAATTGATTATGGTGTGTGTATAGGTCCTCAGATCTCTTTCTATAAATACCCATTGTTAATATATGCACCCCTCTCTGATGATACTCTCCCTCTAAAATGCCTATGAGTGAAGAATAGTCATACTTAAACATCATCAAAAAAACTAGTAATTAGCTTGAATCATGATAATAATAAACATATAACCATAATAAACTATTGAATATAAGTAATCTAACAAAAAACATGATCATAAACATAATAAATTATATAAAATAACTATCTATAAAGATAGTGATCATGGAATAAGTAATATATCTATTGACCAAACAATAATATAAATGTAATTTAGGAATATAAAACACCTATACCAATCATTAACCACATAATCCATAATTAATATTGTTAATAATGCATAGAGGGAACTATATGTAATATCCTTCCCCCTAAAATTGGTCATCTTCCCAATGACACTTATTTTAGACAATATCTTACAGATAAAATAAAGTCCAGTAAAATATAATATAATATTTAGTATAAATATCATGTAAAAAAATGAGGAAACAAACTCAAAAAATCCTCATAGTACTCACATATTGCACTATCCTCTGAATATTGGCCCCACCACACCTTGAACTATGATACTTCTCTATTATAGAATTTGATTTGTGAGTATTAATTATTTTAATTGGTTCTATTATGATCACCCTTGGATCCTAAACCTATAACACATTCCATTCCAAAACATGTGTAGGATCAGTAATATACCTTTTAAGATATGAAGCATGAAATATGTAGACACCTAAAAGTGGTGACCAATGACCTCCAACTAGGTTTCTGACCAATTTCTATCAAAATGTACAATTTGACCTAAAAAAACTAAAATGAATTAAATTGTTCAAAATTGTCATATCTAAGTGCCATTTTTGGCCAATGTATCCCTAAATGGGGAAACACATTTTATAAGACAACTAACTTTTAATAGATAATTTTGAGTCAAAAAGATGATTTAACAACTAGGTGCTCTAGATTGCTCTTTTCTACAAATTTTCTTACATGAGACACGTGCCTATATTATTTTGTTTTGATAACATCCTAAATGGGATAACATATCCAATGCATCTAATATCACCTTCCAATTCCAATCGAATCAAATTTTGATCAAATAATACAATATTTTGACCAGTTTGCTTAATTTGTGCACCAATTTCCAAGATTTACACCAAAATTGATAAATCATGTTTAAGGCTAATTAATTTAAATCAAGAGATTAAGTTAATTTTCAATGGAAGTTGTTGAATATTTCATTAATGTAACTTAATATTGAATATCTACATCATTAGGTGAAGTCATCTATGGGATGGTATCTACAAGCCATCATTTAACAAAAATCTAATTAAGCCCTTCCATGTCTCTTTAATGCCTCTTTATCCCAAATGTTTATGAGGGAATTTATTTATTTTAGCCTCTAAAATTGAATTGATTCTTATCCACACATCTCAATCTTGAGTTATATGAGTTAGGTTCATTCTAATCATATATAAAAATCTATAAATACAAGGCCTCACAACCATAATTTTAATCTTGGATAGTGTAAAGTTACCATACATAAATGATTCCAAATCCTCATACAATTAGTGTTATTATGTCAAATTATTTAAACAAGCCAAAGCCATCACAAGCCAAAGGTTCCAAGGATATAAGGAGACAAACAAATCCATTGATGAAGACTCTTTAATGCACATGTCAAGAAATCCACTATAAGAACCATTTGGAAGCTCCAAAGAAGGTGAACGAAGCTTTATTTCATGTTATAGTTATTTATTTCATATGCATATTTGTTAATAAGATCCTGACCAATATCTAGTAATAGAGATGTCATGTTTGTTAGTGTGTTATGCTCATTTTGAACTAACACTTGATATAACCCCCTCTATTAATTTAAATTCCTATTTCAAATAATTACATGTGTAGTGGGACATAGCCCCACAAATTTGATCAAATAGCTCTTACAATAAACCTACTAACCATTTTCATGTAGAATCTTGGAGTGTGGGGGCAAAAGGAGTGAAAATTTTGAGTAAAAACACATTTTTTATAAGTCACATTTTTATCACTATGGAGTTGTGATATTTTGCTCTAGACCGTAAACTCATAATTCACACGGTCATAATTTTGTCTTACAGTAGTGATATTGAGTTTAACTAGGGTTCTAGATTAACTAGTTCTTTGTCTACAAGTCAAGTTTTAATATTGCAATACCATGACTCGACAGTCATTATATTACAATACCATGATTTTATAAGTTACAATATTATCATTTGCAGTCATGATATTGTAATATTGCAACTTTATAGTCATGATATTGTAATCTTGTGACTCTGTAGTCATGTTTTTGCATTGTGAATTGTGGTATTGCACTATGGAGTCATGATATTGTAGTGTGTAAACCTAAGAGCTAGTAAGCCATATTTTGGAGCTTGATTTGGGGTCATATAGAATCCATTTTTGATAATTTTTTTTAAAAATAATGTGTTTTCTCCTAAATTTTTAGAATTTGCTATCAAATTAGCTTCAAGCTACATATATTTTTCAAAAAATCTTGAAATATGAATTTAAACCTTTTTAAAGTTTCTAATTGTTGTATTTTGGTTTTGTTAAATTATGTTTTATTTGCTTAAACCTTGCCTTAAAAGTTTTATTAAGATTTTTTATAACAAAGTATAATCTAATTCATTTAATTTATTGAGGTTTTTCCTTTGTGTCAATAGGTCATCTAAACCCAACAGCGTACTTTTCATGTTTAATTATTTCTTTTATAAAAGTGATTCAAAGTTAAATAACACTCAAACCATTTCCTTATAGGGCCCATTTGAAAAATGCCAAATCATGATTAATTAGATCTTTATAAACCTCTTTTAGGATGATTAAAAAAAGTTAAGAATGTTTCATTTGGTGATTAATTAAACTTTTATGGTGTCTACTTGAATAGTTTTATTGTTGTTGTATCAATGTTTTGCAATTTAAGGCCAAGGAGCTAAAGAACACCACCAAATAGCTCATTTTAGTGCTCTAAAATTAAACTCCCAAGTTTTTTTTTTATGCAAATTAATCATTATTTACTTAGTTATATTTTATTGATAAAAAAGGAAGTTGTGTGTGTATTCTCTCCCCCCATCCCTATAGGGAACTTGTGGTATCAAAAGTGTCATCTTCATTGCAAATTACCTTAATCTAAAGGCATAAAAGAGATGATGTGAAAGCTTTCCCCAAGACCCGCATGGCTTGGGTGATTTATAAACAAGCATAAAGCTCTTTTACTTAGTTTTTATTTCATTTCATCTTGGCTTATGAAGGGGACTTCATTACCTCCCATATGTTCTATACGGAAGCCTTAACCTAAGAATTTATCTCCTGACATTGTCTTCAACCCCTCTCCATGGGGGGGGGTATATAAATTGGGATCCCCTCACTAGGATTATGGTTTGAGTGGTTAAACCATATTCATTATTATAGGCTAATCTCAAGATGTTTGAGCATGTTGGAAATCACACTACACTAAACAAGCGATAGAAGTAGTGGTTGTAAAAAAGACAAGACCTTTTTACAACAAGCCATATGACATGAACCTAAATGATGTGCACTTTTTTTATATTCTGACATGAAATTTTTATGCATTTGATACATATAGATGTTTGAAAAATGGTTAGTTTAGTTAAGCCCACTTTGCCACACCTTGTCAGTTTAGGGTTTAATATGATTATTTAGTTATTTTTTGTCTTTGTCTTAGATTACTTAATCTTGTTTGGAGTCAAAAAATTTTTGTTAATAAAGGTTAAATAAAAAAACACATTATCTACAACATCTATTGAAAAAGGAGGTGTTATGCTACCCAAGTGAAAATAATCTTTTTCATTGTTCATCATAAACTTGATGTTGTATCTTCCATTTTGGCATAGTTATGTTGCCCATTTGAGTCTAGACCATTTTCCCAATTTTCTTATGTCCTTAATTGATTACTTATATTTGATATTACACCCTTATAAGTTCATAAGATTTAAAATTGGGTTTGAAATTTTCACTAAACTTGAGGGAACTTAGGTTCAATTTCTAATTTAAACTGAGGGTTATTTTAGACTCATAGTCATTATCATCATTTGGTATGGATCAAGTCATCTTGAATATCATTCACACTTTAATTCTTAGGCTACATTTTTTACTACCCATCATATTTTACCACTTGTCTTAAATCCATTTGATACAACACTTTTTCCTTAGAGATTTGTCAAATTTTATGTGTGTGTCATTTGAGTTGAAAAGAGTAGTGTTACATTGTTGAAATCATGTTAAACCATTTTGACTTAGAGTCTTGAAGTAAGTATTTTTCACAAATTTTGATAATATTAGCATTTTTATGTTACTCAAATTATTTTGAAACTTGTTTCATAGACCTATTTTAATATAACCTAAATTTTTCCAAATTTTCAAACCATTTCGAGTATACCTTTATGAGTCTTTATCTAGCATAGTTACAGTGTTCATTTTTGTCTAGCGCAATGGTCAAAAGAATCTAGTTTGTGCCATTATTTCAAATAAAATAAACTATATCCAAATTCCTTTTGTTTCATACCTCATACCTATTCATCAACTTTATGTCCAAGATTTAAATCCCTAGTTTTTGTTGAAAAGTGTTTCAAATCTATTAGGTTAAATATCTCATATTTATTTCAAGTCTATATTTTGATGCCATTTGGCTAAAATTCCTAGCACAACATGTTTGAGTCTAGATTTTGATGTGATGTTTGGCCAAAAGACCTAGAAACTTTTATTTTTCCTAGATAAGACTCATTTGAAACAATTTAACCTAGAACTTAGAATTTTAATTTCCAGTCCTTTCACTTGACCTTTTTATGTTTTTATGTGAGACATGTAATGTTAGATACTTTATTTTATCACAAATTATTGCATCAATATTTTTGGATATACATATCCATCCTTTTGACTAGGTTAGATAAAGTTTTAACCTCATTTTAGGCATCACTTTTTCAAAGTTTGTAAAAATCTATTGCTTTTGGTCACAAATTATTTTATATGAATCCAAACATGTCTTCATACACTCATAGTAACCTCATATATAATCAAATATTTAGTTATGTAGTTGCATAGGAAGAAATTGTTCAATACCCCTATGTAGACAATGTTGTTTATAATATGGATCCTTATCCATATTATAACACTCAAATAGGGGCACAAAAATAAAACCCATTGGTTCATTATTTGGTTAACATGCCTCCATACTTAGATTAAGTTCATGAGATAATAGAGAAATACCTAAATGCAGTACCTATAGTTTAAAAACCATTTCTTCAACAAGCATACTATGTTAATACACCATCCATGTATGATCCTTATCTATTTGAGTGTAAAATATTGGAAAACAAAGATGAGATTTTGGTTAGAGATATCAAAGTAGGGTCTAATATTTTGGTAGACTTAACTCATGATAATTTTCCAAGTCTAGTAAGAATGCCTCACAATATATTGTATAGTCAATAGGCTTCATCTAACAATCCTTTAGTTCTATCCCCAATGGTATATTAAGACCTTAGTATGCTTTTAAAATTAAAATAACCCGTGGAGGATCACTTTTTATATATGTAGACATCATACCAAACTTACTTAAACCTAGAACCTAATTTTAATCATATGACCATGTCAAAAAGGCCTCTTATTGACTTAGTTCCTTCAAAAAGGGTTTTAATAGAATAAATAGGTTAAGAAAATTACAGTGTAGACCCATTCATGAAAAACACCTTGGTTGAAAACTTGTTTCATATACCAACCATCAAAGAAGTGTCTTATGCTTTTACACAAAGTAGTAAGGAAAACATAGTGGACAATGTGCAAACAATATCCCATCCAAACCAAAGTGGTGCAAGTACATAAACAAATAGTCCAAAAATAAGTCTACCTTTAGTTAACACCATAAGTGGTTCTAAAAATTATGGAGTGGGAGATTCTATGTTCCAACCTCAACCAACTACTACCACTAATCCTCAACCAGCTATGTTTTCAAGTGCTCAACCAATAGGGTTAGGTAGCCAATGACCAATGTCATGCCTCATCAATAAAATGTGATAAATCCTACTCCTCCCTAATAGGTAACAAGTGGTGTTCCGTAAAAATAGGCATAATAAAACATACCAACTTAATAGGGGGCATATGATTTTCCACCTCGATAGGTAGCATTGAACATACCTCTTTCATTATAGACCAATATACCAATTCAAAGCTAAATAATGTCTAATTAATAACATATGAATATTGGTTAGAGATAGATTTATAATATACAACATGCTTCCATTTCCCAATTAATATTCATGTAATAAAGAGGTTGTAATGTTAATAATTACTAATAAGATAACCTTTGCCTTTTTTGTAGAATGTGCCACCATTTTAAAGATTGGGTCTTGGTTCATAAGTACCCCCTCAACAATAAGGTTTGATTAGTCAGAAACACGTTCCTATACAACCTCAATAGGATAGTATAGTTATATTCCTCCATCCTAACCTCAAAATCCTCAAAATCAAGACCATATACTAAATCCCAATGAGAATATTACACAACCACAAATGTAATATAAATAATCACATTCTAATCCACATATGTGTATTTATAGTCCATTCACTAACCAAACCAACATACCCCAACAAATACCAAAATCATACCCTAGTCAAAGTGATCCATTTGTGACTACTCAACCATCTACCTAGGCCAATATTATACCTCAAACTAATATTCCCTCTAGTTTCTTAGAAACTACAATAGATGAAGGATGTGATTTCTACCATCCAAGATGGGAAATAAACAAAAAAAATTAAGTTGGATGATGTGTGTTCTTATCTATTTAACATGGATTAATTGTAGATACCATCAAAATTTGACAATACAAGTAAAAAGGTGACCCTAAGGTTCATTTAACCGAGTTCTTTGATTCATGAAGGATAATGGAATTTAACAACATATACCTTTTGTTATTATTCCCAAGGAGTATATCAGGACAATCCTTGTAGTGGTTCTTAAAGTTACCTAAGAATCTAATGTCAGATTTTGATGGTCTTTCAAATAAATTTGTGTAACATTTCTCATACAATCTTGAGCATTAGATTTCATTGGTTGACTTGATGCAAGCTAAGAAAAATGAAGGTGAAATTTTTGAAAGTTATCTATAGTGATTGAGATCCTTTAAAAGATAATTCACTTATAGTTTACTAGATAAATAATTAGATATTGTGTTTACCAAAATTTTTTACAATGAGATAAACTATCATCTGGAACTACAATATGTGCTTACCTTTAAATAGATCATTGACAAAGGTTTACTGATCAAGTGATCCCTTATTAACAAAGGGATCATCAAGATTACTTCATCAAATTAGAATCAAGGTACCAATCAAGGAAATGTCCAAAACCAACATAAATTCCAAGTGCAAGCATCTCAACCAGTAGAGGCCAATAATAATGATAACCAAAGTTATTCAACCATAAAAAAAATGTTGGTGAAAATGAAGTAATATAATCACAACATATCCAAATGGTGTAAATATTGTTTTCTCATCCCCTAAAGCATATATAAATTAATCCTAACCCATAAAAATTTTATCAAACATACAAAGCATAACAACCCATGCCCACATAACTAATGCAACAACATTTACCATTACAAGCCCCTCCTCCAAAGAGAATAACACCTACTCATATTTTTAGTGACCTTAGAGAACCAATTAAATATATGTTTTCAAAACTTGCCACTGCTAATTTGATTATCTAGCCTATACAAAAACATTATCTTGAGGCCATTCCTTATCCTAATCGGTACCACCAAAATGAATTCTATGAATATCATCAGGTTAATAGGCATAATTTTCACCATTATGTGAAAATAAAATATTTGATTCAAAATATGTTGGATAATAGGGAAATAACATTGGATGGTGGTGCTTCCACTTTAAATCAAAACCTTGGAATATTTCAAAATCTGTTTCCATAACATAATAACCAACCACAACATCAACAATAATAAAAACAACAAAGGCTAGTACGATACCAACAATAATAGTTTCAACAACCAAGGATGAACTAATTAAATCAATTGAGTCACCAATAGTAGAACCAATATCATTCAAATAATGGATAAAAATAATGTTATAATAATAACAACCAATATACCTACCATGTAGTTGCACATGATTATAATAGGTTGTAGGTCATATTGTAAGAGGTCACATTAACACCATCTCCATTAGTCTAAGACAAAATATCAATCAATCAAGACCTTCGATAAATAATTCCAATCCACCAATATACCAACTCACATTGATAATCCTTCCTTGATCCAGGATTGAATATAGGCATACCAACAAGTAAGGATTACTAGTTTTGGACCCTATATTGATAACTCATCATTGCCTCATGACCACACATAAGTGCACTAGTAACTGAAACTTTTCCTATCTGTTCCCCCATAGTCACCATCATTTAATATCAATCATGGTCCTATATTTAATCCTAATTATGAAATCACAACTAGGAGGTTAAATTTTACCATCCCAAGCCCACATCCATCGACCACTTTATCCATCACCCAAAAATCTATTATACTTTGGAATAATCCATTTAACACTAACCAAGAAAATAAATTTGACATTGTGGAATAATTATAAAATATGTCATCATATATGTCCATTTTAAAATTGTTTCATATATCAAATATCCAAAAAACAATCTTAAAGAGTTCCTTATATAATCCATAGTTTTGAGTGACATATCCCTTGATAAAATCCAAACTTTGGTTGGACACCTAACTCTAGCCTAACAAGTCACTTTCATCCAAAGGGATATATCATCCCTTTTCCACTACATAATAATCCATTATACATCTAAGTTTTCATAAAGCATCACAAGGTGAAAAATGTAACTATATACAATAGATCAGGTCTAAACATAGTGTCTTTAAATCTCATTAAACTTCTCAGGTACATGATGGGAGATCTTCAAGTAGAAATAATAACCATCAAAGCCTATGATAGTGAAAAATGAGAATCACAAAGAACCAACTATTTAACAATTATCCTTGGGCCCTTGGCCCATAATACACTTTGCCATGTGCTTAGATCTTTATTTGTCATACAATATGATTTTGGGAAGACCTTGGTTATATGAAATTAGTGCAGTCCCTTCAACATTACACTAATGTATTAAGTTCTCCCATTCAAGGATGTAAACTTGTATACCAATATATTTTTATCCATAAAATCACTAAAAACACTTATAGGCCAAGTTCAAGAACTATAACTATCATTTCGGCATGAATCTAGTGGCTAAGTAGGATAAGGGAAAGGTAATACTCTTTTATTTTCTAGAGGATAACTGTGTTTATCCTAGTACCCTTGATTACCTTTCCCACATTCCACCTCCCAAGATATCCAATGATTATACCATCTCACCTAATGGCCTAGGAGAGTATCTAACCCTTGATACCTTTCACATTACAAACCTTTCACAAAATCCAATGTCCTTTGAAAGACCTAAAACCAAGCCACTTTGTCTAAAATGGTAACAAAAAGGAAAAGGTAAAAAGTATAGTATAAGACCCATCATGTTTATACCACCATCCATACTAGAATATGACCCTCTTAAAGGAGATGAATCATGGTTATATAATGATAATCAGGATGATTGTTACAAAAATGTAAAGTATCATATTCCTAATAGGATCATGAAGAATCAAGACTATGAAGGAGGACTTAAACCAAATTAATAAGGAAAACTTGACCTTATTTCCATGAAAAAATATGAAGATCCCTATGGACTTGGATTTAAACCACTTGGGGCTAACCCCATGTACCTTAATCATGTTCCATCACCATCAACTAGTGATGATGATGCTAAAAGTGAAATAGAGTATGATCATAGCCTTTTTAATGCCCTAGTCAAGACTAATCTATTTAACCCTCATTCTATTTGTACCATTATACCAATCATTCATCGTAACCCACTACCATTGTATTATCCCTAATTGATATATTGGGACCAACAAGAATCCAACATGCCAATTGATGTGTTTCAAAATGACAAGGCTTACTATGATTTTATGGGCCTTAGTGACAATGTTCCATCAGGGGACCATAAATTAGGGTTATTAATTAGGTTGGATCCTAAAGTCTATTTTAGAGATTAGATGAACACCCTTATCCATAATCAAATAATTAAAACACTGAGGTCCTAAAGTGAAAACCTCTTTGAGGCATTTTATGACTAGGGTAAAAGTAAAGAAAAAGGCCAACCTAGTTGTGAGAACTTATTTCAAGCACCATTAGATGGGGTTGTTCAACCTTCCTCAAGCATAGCTTAGGAGACCACCAATTAAAAACTTGTCTATGATTCATAGTTTAATTTTTAACAATAAAAAGCTTTTTATTGAATCATGTAGGAGTTTCCAATAGTTTTTGTTGCATGGCCAAACCTCCTATTGGGGGACTTTAATTTATCATGCCTAAAGGAAATCAAAGATCTAGTCCTAACAAAGGACTTAAATATTTCAAATTATTTTAGATCATTGCACTATATCCTTTAAGATGGTTTGACCCTTATATTGGAGGACATGTTGAGCCAACATACCCCCATTTTTTTGAAAATTAAGACCCTTGAGAAACCTTGAAACTTGAACATGAAAATATGACATGTTAAGATCATTTGTAGAATTTGAAAATCATCCACTTTATCAAAACCAAGCTTAATTATTTATATTATTCTTTAATTTTGACTAAAATTTATAATAAATGGTCTTCATGGATTTTAGTTTTAGGTTCCATAGTGTTTGTTCCTAAGAAGTTCATGTTCCAAAACCCTAGTAGAACCCTCAGTTCAAATTTGAATACTGGTGGGAATTAAATTGGTGTGAACCTTTTAAAACCCACTTTGGACTTAAGCATAAATTTCATATCTTGAGCTTATTCATGTTTTTTAACATGACTAAAACTTACACTAAAATGCTTGGTCCCCTTTAATATTTTCCCCCTTTAAAGTTCCTTGTGTGCCTTGCTAATATTCATTTTGTAGGGTCCTTTTAATATTTCCTAGCTTAGCCTAATGTTTTAACCCTAAGGCCCTATTGTATTTATTAATATAAATAATACCTTAGTATTAACATCATATCTTAATATTCAGCTCCTCAAGTCAAATTTTATGCTAGAATAATCCTTTCAATTCATAACTTAGCCTAAAATTTTAATATTAAGGCCCTGTCATATTTATTAATATGAATGAGACCTTAGCCTTAACACCTTAGCCTAAGTCATTTATATCATTGTGCATCATAATTTAAATTCTTTACATCTTTTAGGATCCAATGACCCTCACTTTATCATAGAAATTTGATCCAACAGAGTAAGAAAGGCCCAAGCTTGGATTTAAGCATCATGCATCTTAAAAGACCTAATAATCCATGCTTCATCATGGGAAAGAGATCCAATGACATGAAGGACCTAATAAATTTGTGCCCTTAGCCTTCATTCAATGGTTCTCACTTCATTATAAGTACTTGATCAGATGGAGTGACACATAGTAAAAAGGTCAAAGGATTATGGAAGGCCCACAGAATCAACACACAACACCCTTACATTTGATGATCAAAGGCAAATAGGTCCCACTCGAAAAAACAACCAATCATGAGAAAAATCTCATTTCAAAATCCTATAGTTCTCACTTGCTCTTGGATCTTGAGATAGTGGAGTGAATTAAGTCCAAGATGTTGGGAAGCTTTGTGGAGGTGCCAAGTGGCATTATTGCATTGGGTCATATGAATTTGATGAGCTTAAAATTGATGTTTGTATGACCATCAAATCTAAACTCATCAAATTAAAATCTTCAATATCTTAAAATTGATGTTCACATGACTATAATTTAACATTCTTAAGGATGCATTTAACATTTTTGAGACCATGAAATTTGAGATAATGGATTATTTTTCTTAGGGTTAAAATACAATCCAAAATTTTTCTAGAAAGCTCAAGAATTGTTTCGTATTCTAATCAAAGTGCTTCAAAGATACTCAAACACTGTAAATCTTCAATCTAAAAATATGGAAATGGTCTTATGGTCTAAGTATATGAAAAATAAAACTTAGTCTATGTCTATAATTTAAGGTCCCCTTATACTAAACTAAGTCATGAACCTTAGACTAAAGGCTTATACTAAGTCTTATTCTAAAAATAATCTTGATAATGTAAAACTTAAACCAAGTGCTTCTAACCAAAATTTTGTATTTGTTTATTAATGCAATGAAACTCTATTTAAATGTTTGAACATTATATCATTTTTACCACCTTTGAGAATAGTTTATAATCTTGGCATAAGTATTTCAGCCCAAAGCATACATTATGCTTATCTAACATAGTGTAAACTTTGGCCTAAAATTTTTAGCCTTGGTATCCTCTACATAAATTTAGAAAACATAGGCATAAACACTTTAGCCTAAACTTTATTTTATGTTTAATAAAAAATAAATAAATATTAGACTAAGAGGTTTAAGCTTGGGTCCCACCTTAATGATAGATAACATAAATCTTGGGCATCTTTGTAGATCTATGGTTCATGCTTCATCATGGGAAGATGATCCAATGATGCAAAGATCCTATGGAATTTTCAATGGAGTCCTGAGAGCCCATGGGCATGACACATGGTAGAATCACATTCAAGGTGGAGACAACAAATGATAAATGGTTCATGCTTCATTGTGTTTAATGATCTAATCACATGAAATTTTTGATGACTTTTTAAAGATATAGGAGCTCACCATGTGGCTAATTCTTATTAAATAAAATACTAGCACAAGATATGAAGCACAAGAAGCCACATGAAGATACCAAGTGGCACAATCATGAGTTTTAGTATATAAAACATCTAATTATAAACAAGGACCTGAATCATGATCAATGGTTTTAGGTCACTCATAAGATCTTCATCTAATGGTGTGAAATAAGAAGGCATTTTAAATGCCAATGGCTAGTGCTTTGAGGAATTTATGAAAAATGTCATGAAAGGTCCAAATTACATAAGCACCATGCAAGAAAAAAAATGAGAAAATAAAATATCTTGTGGGCTATAAAATGTAAAGGTATAAACTCAAAGGTCTAAATCAAATCCAAGGCATGTATAAGCTAGATCTAGATATATCTTGCCATTAAGGCTCTAAAACCCTTAACCATACATAAAATCAACCCAAGTGAACTAAATAAGTTATAATTTGATCTGAAGAGAACTTTATTGTGTTTTTTAGTGCAAAAGAGGTTTCACAAAGATCAGTTACTATTCAAAGTTAATGATTTGTAAAATTGGAAACCAAGTTAGCTCATAGGTCATAGTTGAAAAAGTAGACAAAACTCTACTTATCAATAGATAATGAAGGAATAATATTGAAAGACACTAACTTGGATTTTGTGGCCTTGAATTCCCCAAGAATTAAGAATTGGTTTAAAATCTTCTTTACCATAGAGGACATACCACCCATTTTCAAGGAGGAGTAGAGAATTGCCACCATGAGCACGAGACACTATGACCTGGTTGCATTCCAGATGATTGGCCTTAACTATGTTGCTACGAAGCCTAAGGTACTTTATTGCATAAATGTTCTTGCTCCAATTTTATTAAACTATAGGGTTGATAATTATTGGATCATCAACGAAGGGAATTGTATGAAGATAGCTTAAATTTCCCTTATAGCTTTTGAAAAATACTATAAGATCCTAATCCCCCACATAGACTTATCCAAAATTAAATAATGGACCAAAAAACATGACCTATACACTAGCCTTAGAACTTGGTTACACCAAGTGATCCATGTCTTCAAATACTTTGAGGGTAAGATCCCAATATTTTAGTTTAGGGAGGGCATCTAGGTGATCATGACCCTATTAAAATGAGTAACTGGAGCCCTCTCAACCACCTATGTAAACAAAATCTAGGTCCCCTATGTGCATTTCATGGTGGAGGAAAATATCAACACTCTAATTGGAGATTTGATTAATGTCTTCCTAACCAAACAATTCATTATTATCAAAATGAAGACATATTAATAATTGTATATGATTTCATACCTACTGGATGCCCTAATTTCCTCCATCAACTTCCTATGGATTATAAATTGGTCTTTTGAGCACAAAACTATCATTCCCACCATTACTCCAAATTGTACATATTTAATTATATGAACTATATGAAACTTATTTGTGACTATGTCTACCTAGCCATAGTGGAGGTTATTATAATAATTCCCATGCCTAGAGTCCATCCAATGATCAATAAATATGTTGAGATGATGGGTGACATCTAGTTCTATCTAGACTACACAATCGTCAAGATTGAGGGGATCATGTCCCAACCCTACAGAATGATAGTGTATGTTCTTAAAAAACTAGCTAAGTAATAAATTGTCTCCCAGCTCATCCATGGTACTGATGGAATTTTTAAGGAAAGAGGAAGGGTCTTCTCCACCCCTTCCCTCTAATTATTGGAAGAACTATACTACAAGATTGGAAATATGTTGATAACATGTCCAAACATAGAGACTCATTTGTGTTTTAATTGGATTAGCTCAAAATGTGAGACCCAAAGAGTATAGTGAGTAATCATTTGAAGGAGAAAAAGCTCCCAAAGATTGAATATATGCATCACCTCAGTATATATGACACCATTTACAATAAGGCCAAGAACTATGAAGTATTAGACAAGATCAAAGGGCATAACATCAAGTTTTAGCATATGTTGACAAAAGATTATAAGCCACTAGGAGAAGTATGGAAAATGCATCCTCTCCTATATCACTTATTGTCTAGACCATCTGGGACATCCCAAGAATAACCTGAAGTGGAGTATCCATAACTTTAAAATTAAACTAAACAAGGGTAGGAGAAGGAAAAGCTAGTAGAGAGACCTAGAGAGGGGCCCTTATCTTTATCACTACCCCAAAGGTCACCTTCCCTAATTGAACATATAGATATTATTTCCTTAGAGCCAAATGAGACACTTAAGGGATATCTCAAGGAACTTGCATAGGCATATGGCATAGATGAATAATGGGAATAAAATGAAGAAACTCATATTCAAGTAAGGGAGTTTGGAGAAGAGAAAGGAAAAGAGTTTTCTCTTGGCATAGTCCTAATGGCCCCTAACGAGAAGAGGAAGAAAGAGTTTGCTTTGGATCCTATTGGATCAAATAAACCAAGATTAAATATCTCTCACCCCACAAGTGAGATAAATTTGATCATTGATGAATTCCCCATTCATGGACCAGTCATCCTTGACTAGTTTATTTATGGAAAATTAGAAAAGATACCTTATCTCCCATTTATGGGCCATAATAAAAGTTTCCAACATTAAAGTACATGATGACATTAATCCATGGATTAAGGATATTATGAAGGAAGAGGAATAAAAAAGTATTTTGGTCACTCTATGACTAGAGATAAAGAAAATGGATGCTCCTAGAGCATCAAGTAACATAAGAATTGAGGTCCTAGAACCTCCCAAGTTTACAAATCTAGTCACCACTATCTAATTTATTCTAGAAATAGATAGATTAGAAAGGGTCACCACTAGGAAAGCCATGGTGGGAACTAAGGAGGTTACCTTTTAGAAGGTGGAAAAATTTATTATCCTAACCCCTATTGAAGGTCAATAGCTAGGAGAGAATCCTATTCATGAGGAGGATGTTGAAATTTTACTTGATGTCGAATCAGCTCAAGCTAAAGTAGGAATCAAGGGAATGAAGCAGAGGATCCACAATTTAGAGAAGGAAAAGGAGAACCTTGAGATAGAGGAAATTTTATTTATACTTGATGTCATTTTGGATATTTTTGAAGTGTCATTATTTTATATATTTATATATCTATAGTCCATGAATTTAAAGCAAGATGCACTAAGCTAGCAAAGGCAAGTAGCCAGGGAAATGATAATATAATGGTAAAAAGTAGAGTCCAAATAAAGGGATCTCATCATCATATGGATTGGGAACAAGATACCTAATTTAAAATATATCATCTTGGCCCTCTTAAATTCCATGTTGTGGATAGTAGTAAAAAAAATACAAGGCCTAAGTGTGTGGACAAGAAATATGGATAGGTTGCTAATGGATGATAAGGAATTAATCGCTAGGATCAAGTAGCTCTTGGGTTCCATGATAGTTAATCCTAC
This sequence comes from Torreya grandis, assembly GCA_037957365.1. Taxonomy (NCBI): domain Eukaryota; kingdom Viridiplantae; phylum Streptophyta; class Pinopsida; order Cupressales; family Taxaceae; genus Torreya; species Torreya grandis. The sequence continues at coordinate 146,832 of JARHVA010008828.1, read as the reverse complement.
CAAGATTAATTCCCTTGGATTAATATATGAAATTTAATTTAATCATAGGGTATCATTGGTCATGCATTCAATCAAGAGAAAAATCCAAGTCCAATCTAGTAGGGACAACAGAAGAATCTTGGACTCAATCTTTAATGCTAAGGAGAAGATTATAGAGTCCAAAAGCATAAATGAGGTTATGGATATAGATGATAGAGATTTGAAATATATATCTAATCAATAAGATATATTCCACATAAATCTATCCATGAACCTTGATCTTATCAAGGAGTAACATCAGGAAGCAATGGAATTGCTACATGATAAGTAGGAGAGTTCAAGGGTAATGGGCCCACCACCTAACTAAATATTCCTTTTTATAAAAATATTTTAATATATAAAATATGAATATTATTTTTTATGGCATATGATACTATATTAGCATATTACCCTTAGGTCAATCTGATGTTAAAAATCAATTGTATACTAGAACTTTCTATGGAAAGACAATTATCCTTATCTTTTGTATGGTTATATGTTATAACTAATTGGTGTATGCCTTATCTTTATATAAAATGCATGTATCACCATCTTATAAAGGATGAGAGATATTTTAAGAAAATTTTTATACTTCAAGAAATTAATCTAATCAAAGAATTCTATAAATATTGTCCAGATTGAATGTGTTAATTGTTAACATGGCTTCTTCTCTCAATTACCAGTGTTATGTCTTATATTTTAATAGTGTATTTAAATTTTAGGTTACATTTTGTTATCACAAGGTTTCTAATTTGTGCATGTTCCAAATTGGTTGAAAATATATTGGGTTTGATTCATTTCATTTTGATCTATATTCTAATATGAAAATTCTATTTGATTATAGTAGTAAATCTTCAATGTAAATCTGGTTTCCACTTATGATTCTTTACATCATCCCTAAAGTTTTCCTGGTATATATTGAAATATGAGCTTAGGATATTTTTAATTATATGTTGGTTTTAATGCATACTCATTTGTATTAGATGATTTGTCATAATATTTAAGACTAAGATAGGTAATCACTTGTTTCTTTTCTTCCTTACTCTTCTTTTTGCTCATTTTTTTGCACCATCTCACTATAGCTTAAATTTCATTATCAATATACATCTATACTAATTGGTATGTTAAGTTTGGATCATAATTCATTGTGTTAACATAGTCTCTCTATAATTCACAAGGAATGAACTATGATGGCTCTCAACCATAATTTATTATAAATTTTGTGGAATACTCATACATATCTCTACAACTATTTCACCATTGGTAACATCAAGTTACCATAACCTGCTAATCATGATCCAAATTCATAGAATTATAAAACTATAAGTGTTCTTTGAACACTAAGAAGCTATGTGTTTCATTTAAAGACATCAACAAACATTTTTTCTAATGCTATAAGGAGGGCCCTTTGTGAATTCTTTGAACCTTTATTAGTCTTAGCATGTTTTGATCTAAGATTAGTGTATATTTGTGTTTTTAAGTGAATTATTTGCTTTGAAGAATAAATATAATTGATATTTGTGGTTTTTGGTGTATCTTTATGCTTCCTTAGACAATGATCAATATTCTTTGAGATTTGATGTTTGGTTTTGGTATATTTAACTTAAAATTTGAAAATCCATAGTATTTGAGATTAGGACAGCTTGTATTGATCAAAGGTTGGCATATATTTCATATATCTATGTTCATTTGAACTTAAACTTATAAATATAGATCATCTTGGCATAATTGGATACATCTTTGAGCTATTTTAGTCAAAGATGAACATCCTTTACTATTCTTTACATAATTTTTGCAAAATGAGCTTAATGTACAGTTTTATTCCTTGTTCCTTATAAATATTAACCTAATACATCATATTTAAAATAGTATCTTCAAGTTTCAAGCTTGAATTTCCAAATATTCAAATTTGATTACACTTTGAGACAAAGGAACCTCTACTTGAACTTGAGGTTCATCAAAATGTTAGGCATGATAAATGTAGGTGAAGGAGATATAAATCTTTTCCAACTTAAACTCTTCAAGGTACCTTTGCCTTCAGACTTCATATAGGTATGTCTTGGTTAGGAGAATATTCAATCAATGTGCCTGGTGTAGTACATGATCTCCCACATAACCCTAAGAAGTATTTGCCTACATTCAGTCCAACTAGTATTACAACTACTGAAGATCATATTAATTCTTTTAAAGATGAATTAAGGTTGATAAATGTTTTACATGAAGATGTGGCTTGTAGGTTATTCCATTTTAAATTTAAGGATGTTTCTTTTAAATGGTTTTTAAACTTTCTTGATAATTACATCACTGGTTGGGATGGTTTCACTTATGTTTTTATACATCAATTTGTCAGGATTATTAGTCCTTGTGTTATTTACCATTAGTTAAACACAATTAAATGGGATGTGAGTGAGCCTATTAGGTCCTTTAATTATATATTTCATAAAATGTATAGTAGGACCATAGAATCTTATAAGTCTGATGATGTCTTAGCTTTAGAAATCTGCATGGATTCAGTGGCTCTAATGACCTTTCTATTTTTAAAGAGATGCATGCTAGCTATAAATTAATTAGCTAGGTATTATTTTGAGGTGGTAACTATTGTATCCAAATATTTCAACATAGAAGAGGATGTTCAAACCTCTTATAGTTTTGGGAAACATTGGGACATTTCCAAGTATGTGGGTGTGCCTATAGGGGAAATGAACCTCTATATTTAAAGGGCTAGCTATTATTCAAGATAATATCTATTTAAACCAGTTGATTGAAAGGAAAAGAGTTATAATTTTCATGAAATAAACCTATTGTAAGAATGGTGATGCACCAAAGATTATCCTCCACATGAATGTCATAATCTAGTGCATAATATATCAAAACACACATACCATTCCCAAGCTCTAAGTATTCTAACATATGTATTTCAACATAGAGGTGAGATGTGTAAAAGAGTTAGAATTTGCATGAAAGAAACATATTCTAATAATGGTGATGTAGCAAATATTATCCTCCACATGAATTTCATAACATAGTGCATGATATATCTAAACGCATAGACCATTCCCAAGCTCTAAGGATTCTAACATAAGTATTTCAACATAGAGGTGAGATGTGTAAAATGAGACAAGGAAAATGAAAAGAAAAGTAAAATTTTCACATTTCAAAATAGTAATACACATGTAAAAATTCAATAAACTTAAACATACTTTGTATTGCCACTTAGATATAAAACTCTTGCTCAAGCATGAAGGATAAAGGATAGAAGGATGAACACCATCCCTTTTTGTCACTATACATCTCTTACACACTTAGACAGTTTCTTATAACTTGAAAGAAAATAGGTTAGTACTTAATGCTTAAAGACAAAATGTGATATCATTCCAATAGGACTTTACCATACAATATGTGGATCATTTTAACTTAGCCCAAGGGTTATATACATAGCACAAGAGACATGAGAGAGGGAGATACCTTTGAGCACTAAAGAAAGGAATACATGTATTATAGTCATTATCTTTAGCTGTAATCATCTTTGCTAATGATGATATTTTTAGCCACATGATTGATCCATGTCATCTCAACTGGTTACACATTTTGGCTTTTTCTCTCAAAGATGACCCTCTAATATTCATGATTAATAGAATCAAGATATTCTTAGGTTAAATCAGGGCATCAAAATGGTTATCCACATGTTGTATATTTTTCTTCATGTTAACGACCTTCCATTAGGCATGGTGATTTTTCATTTTCATTTTGTTGGCATCTTCTCTTTCCTTGATGGTTGTCACAAAATGACATGGATCCTGGTTGATCAATGGTGATATGGGCTCTCTCATTGTTATGATGGATGAAGGATGTAATCCCTTAGATATGCTTGTGAGTCTTCTTTTTTTGAACACCAATAACTATATTTTTGAGGTAGAAGTTTGATGTTCATGGTGTTATCTTTCTAAATACTCCCTTTTATTCTCTTTGGACCAATCTTTCTATAGACTCTCCACAAGTGTCTATACCCTTTAGATTACTTAAACATGCCCTTCAACAATCCATCTATGGACACTATATGACTTTTATACCCTTCAGACCTTAGGAGGTGGACCAATTACACTTTTCTAAAGGACATTTTTGAAGACAAAATACCCTTCAAAATTTTGTGTAGGGCACTTTGCAAGTGAAAAGATCCTCTCAAAACTCGAAGTTCCTTTCAAAAGAATGGAATTGCCCTATCAGACTTTTGTCAAGTGACCACTTCCTTGAAAGAGAGACCCTTTAACAACTTTGAGCTATACCCTTCCTCAGAAGATGCCCTTCAGAAGAATGAAAGTGGACCTTTGTTTAAGGAAAAGGCCCTTTAGGATTATTGAACGTATCCCTTTAGACTTTTTTCGAAGGACACTATGAAGAAAAAAAGCCTTCAAAAATTTGTAATATACCCTTTAGAAAGATTGTTTTAGACAAAAATTATGAAACAATTCCTTCAAAAAAGTTATAAAAATCAATTCTTTTAGACTTTTTGTCTGAAACAAAAAGCTGAAAGAATTCCTTTAGAGAGTTGTAAAAAAGAATTCTTTTAAAAAAGTTTCAAAGGAGAATTATTTCAGAAAAGTCATGAAAGATAATTATTTTGAACTTTTTGTTTTAAACCAAAAATCTAAAATAAATAATAAACCCAAATAATGAACCCTTCAAAAGAATAGATTTTCCCTTCAGAAAGGTGGAATTTCCCTTTAGAAAAATGGAATTACCCCTATAAAAAGTTGAAACGGTCCACCTGCCTACAAAGTGCCCTTCAAAAACTTGAAATGAATTCCTTTGATAGAATGAAATTGCCCACTTGAAGAGAAGATGAAATTTTAGAAAGATTATTTCAGATAAATTATCTAAAACAATTCCTTCAAAAAAATTAAAACTACCAATTGCTTTGGCAAAAGACCCTTCAAAAAATCTGTAATAGACAATTCTTTCATAAAGATGTAAGGGTCATTTCTATAGAAGATACCCTTCAGCAAAAAATGTAAATGTCCCTTTGGAAGGGATGAAAATGTCACGTTTATGATAAAATATCCTTCAAAGCTTTTGAAAACACCAATTCCTTTGGCAAAGAGACCCTTGGGAAAAGTGTTACTACCCTTTAAATTGATTGAATTTCCATTTAGAAAGGTTGAAATGTACTGATTCCTTGGAAGAGACTCTTTGGCAAAGTAAAAAGGGATAAGTTATTTGAGAAAATCAAGTGGCCAATTCCTTTGAGACTTGGGCAAAAAACCCAAAGTAAAACCCTACCGAAAGAAAAAAAATGCTTTAAAGGAGACTAAACAAAAGCATTCTCTGAAGGAAACCACAATTGACATTTTCCTATATGGATAAACCATTTTGAATGTTGTATTTGGCCATAATGAAAAGGTATAACTTGGGAGTGAATTTTGGCTAACATTCTTGGTGATTTTGAGGGGTGACATGCCTACTATACCAAAGACCAATTTCCTCAATCCTTCCATTGGGCATGGAGTCACGTGTAAGGCATTCAAAAGAACTTGAACAAGCTTCTTGGATAAAAACACACAATCTAGATGATCAAACACATAAATTGAAAGATGCACACCAACACAAATAAGGAAAGACACATGTGCTATAAAGCACTTAGGGAACATAATAGCAAAACAAAAGGAAACACACATCTAAACTAGTATTTATAAAACATGGCTTTCCAAGACTAATAAAATGACTTTAGATGTATCCTATTCATAAGGTTAGGCAACTCTTCTCCATTTATCTTGGACAACTAAAAGGAGTTTCTTTACTTGCACTTAATGATGATGTAAGGGCCACTCCATAAAGTGTCAAACTTTATATGTCTACTTGGATTTGCTCTATCTTCATCCCATTTCAAGACCAAGTCACTCTCTTTGAACACTCTTACACTTGTTATTTTGTTAAATTACTTATTCATGAGTACTTTATGGTACTCTATAGCCTTATGTGCAGCATCCCTTACCTCTTTTAGTTGCATTAGTTCTATCAACCTGAGTTCTATTAGAGTGTTTTCAAGTAATTCTTGTTGTTGTACAAGTTTTAGGGTAGGGATTTCCTGGGATATGGACAACCTAGATTCTCTCCCATAAAGAAGTATAAAGGGAGAGTTACCAATTAATTTCTTAAGAGTAATCCTATCTATCCATAAAGTTGTTTTCAACTTACTATGCTAGGCTCTTTGATTGTTATCCAATGTTCCCTTAATGATCTTGATGAGGTTCTTATTGGTAGACTTAACTAATCCATTACCTTGAGCATAATAATTAGATAAGGTACTCAAGTGAAATCCATTCCTACCTACCTAATCAAAATTCTTGGAACTTAATAAATCAAGTGCATTATTAGAAATGATGACATGAGGAACTCCAAACCTTGTTATAATGCTTTTATAGAACTCCAAGATAGTGCTTTCATTTTCCTCCTTCAATGTAATAGATTTTACCCACCTTTTAAAGTAGTCAGTATCAATCAATATCCATTTGTGTCTATTATTTAATGGAGGGTTGATCATACCAATGAAATCAAGACCCCATTACATGAAAGGTTAGTCTACTTGGATAGGATTTAATGGAAGGGCTACAAGTTTCTATTTGCCTACAAAGAAGGCACATTAAGGACACACCTTAACCAAATGATAATAGTCCTTAAAAACACTAGGCTAATAGTAACCAACCCTCATTATCTTTGAAACTATAGTTATAAGATATAAATGACCTCCATATATAACATTGTGGAAACTTTTTAGCAGCATGTCAAATTGACCACTATCAACACACCTCAATCGCACACTATTTGTGTCCTTTTTAAAAATAAATTTATCAACAAGGCAATAGGGAATGGTCTACAATATAAAGTATCTCATTTGAGACTTTCTCAAACTATTGGGACACTCACCATTTTAAATAAAATTGATGATGTCTTGTGTCCATCTCTGAACTAGTATGTGATCAACTAGTTGGGAGTGAACTTGGTTGATCAAGATCTCTTCTTTTGTATCTTACATATCTGAAGTTAAATTCCCATATCATCCCTATCCTCTCACCAAGTTTGTCACCTTGATTTCCACATCATACTCCATCACCTTTGTGATCTAGATAGCTCTCTTTTCATTAAGGTCATTACTTAGGAGAAACTCTTTGGTGCTAGGATGAGAAAACATGACATGTATCTTAATATTTGAGACCATGTGCCTAAATTTTTTCAATCCCCTTATCACTATCAAAGTTTTCTTCTCAACAAATGTATATCTGACCTCATAATTCTCTAATCCTTGGTTGAAGAGTGTAATTAGTTTTTATATCTCTTCATCATTATTTTTCATAAACATGGCTAAGATTATATCAAGGTTGGTGAAGGTATAGTGTATGAAATCCTTGGAAAATTTTGGGTTTAATAGAAGAGGGGATTTTTCAAGTTCTTGCTTGATTGTCTCAAAACTACTCTTTCCCTCCTTTGTGCAAGTGAAAAATCGGTTCATTTTTAACATGGTTGTGATAGGCTTTACCATAGATAAAAATTTAAGAATAAACCTTATAACAAAGTTTATTTTCCCCAAGAATATTTTTAGTCCCTTTTTATGTTGAGGCAAGGATAAGCATAAGATAGCCTCAATCCTTTTAGGGTCAATATACAAGCCTCCTTTTGAAATAATGTGCCCCAAAATTTTACCTTCATCAAATCAAATATGAACATTTTTGGATTAATGGATATGCCATAATCCCTACATTTCTCAAATACCTACCTTAGATGTTTCATATGACTAGCATCATATTTTGAAAAAATAATCACATCATCTAGGTATATAAGTAAAAACTTATTAATCAGACCTTTAAAATCCATGTCCATTGCTCTTTGAAAAGTGGCTCCAGTACTAGACAAACCAAAAGGCATATTATTATAGGCAAAGGTTCCCCACTTTGTAGTGAAGGTTTCCTTAAACTGATCCTCCTCATTTACCAATATTTGGTTGTAGCATGAATAACCATCAAGAAGAGAGAAGCATTGAGAACCTGAAACAACTTGCATAATTTTTTCCATGGAATGTAGTGGATAATGATCCTTGAGAGACACTTTGTTAAGATATAAAAAATCCACACAAAGTCTGATATCTCCATTCTTATTTTATATAGGTACAAGATTATCCACCCAAATTGAGTGTTTGATAGGAATGATAATCCTAGACTCAATCAGCTTGGTCAACTCTTTCTTCATGAGTTCCTCTATCTTGGGATTGATAAGCCTTTGCTTTTGCCTAATTGGTTTAGATCTAGGTTATAACTCAATGGTGTGATGAGCTAGACTTGTATCAAACCTTTTCAATTATTTATACACCCAAGCAAATATGTCATGAAACTCTTTTCACAATTCAATAAAATCCTACATCTCAAGTTGAGAACATACCTTACCAATTTCTAAAAGTTTGTCGTTAAAAATTAGGACTCTTTCATAGTTATCTTCCTTTGTTGACATGCTCACTCTTTCTTTATTTTTCTAATCATCCTCATTAAAAACACTCTCTAAGTTAATTATCCCCTTAGGTATCTTGTTTGTCTTCAATTGAATGATTTGCTCTTCATATTTATCATGTAGTCTCTTTTAGTTTCTTGAGGAAAAAATTGCCTCATGTTTAAATAAGTGTACAATGTGTTCATCACTTTCAAACACCTACCATGACACTTAATTTTCTAGAATAGAGGGTCTCACAATGATCTTGATATGAGATTAATATATCTCGTCTCACATCAGCATTTGTATCAAAGTGTGCCCCTATGGAAGCTAATCTTTCAGCATGTTTATTGGAATCCGTTGGTATGGGTTAGATGTTGAAGGCATCAAAGTATTCAAGTATATCTCATACCCTATGATTATAAGATTTAAGCAATGGATTATTTTTTATAGCCTAATTTATTACTTGGTGGATGAAAAACTCACTATCTCCATAAACCTTTAAACACTAGGCCTTCATATTCTACCACATTACAAGTGTAGCTAAAGTGGAATCCATATGAGGAGTAGTATTGATTATTTTATGGATAAAATAACATACCAGCTCCTACATCTACTTTTATTCTTGATCCATCAAATAACATTTCCCATATCCCTTCAAGTTCATGGTATTCATTAGTGAGTGAAGGGATTGGAACATCCCATTCATGCATAGAATAAACTCCTAAATTAGTCTCTTAAATGAAATTATATGGATCAATTCCATGTGTTTCATTACTATATTCATTAACAAATATAACATAAATACCTTTAAGGGGGGAGGATGCTTCACTATCCTTAACACTTTCTTGTTCTTTGCTAATTAGACAATTTTGATTTGAGGTTATCTCCATGTATGGCTCAATATGAAACCTTGATAAGGGCTATGTCCTTATAGTAACCATGGATTATATATCTTGTTTTAAAACCTATAAAATACAAATTAGTATGAATGTACCCTCTTGTCTTAGCTATGATGTTATTTGACAAGTAGATAGCAAAATGGGCTGGAAGGTCTACCATCACAACATCTTGAAAAATTGGGAAACTTGGGAAATCATGTAGAAAGACCTTCAGACCTTTAAATATTCCCAATATCTTAGTTGGAGTCCCATAAATTTTAAATAAACCCTTTTTATGTGGCTCATATTTTAATCCCAACTTATCATCCACCAGTTTAGGCATAATAGTGGTACTAGCTCCATTATCCATAATGTAATTATCGACCAGCTTGTCTCCCACAATGAGGGTGAGATAGAAAGGTAGAGGATTTTCACATTTTGTGGAGGGATCTAAGATAGGACTTGGAGAATTATTAAGGGACACACTATTGTGCTTTTATGTTTGAGGGGATACATGAATGTTTGTAAGATATTCTTACAGGAGCTCTTTTAGACGAGGCATGTGCAAGACCTTGTAAAGAGTTATGCTTATCTTGGTAATTTTCAAAGAATAAATAAAATTTAGAGAGGGGGAATTCACTTTTTATTGCATTCTTGAAGGTAGTGGGGTAGTCTAAACTTGTGTTATAGGTTTGATAATCCTACTTGTATTTTGATTTTGATAAGGGTCATGACTTATAGTAGGAACTACGTTAAGAGTCACACCTTGTGGCCTTAGAGAGGAATCACTTGGAGTTACATGCACTCCTTGATATTTTCCCAATTTTATCTTCTTATATTTTATGTTGGATATAATTGACATGATTTTATTTAACACATAATCATCTCTTGTTTAGAATTTCATCATGCTTACAATTTGGCTATTGCCTTCTCCATAGTTATCCCTTCGCATAAGATCTGCTTCTTTTGATGTTACATAAGGAGTAACTTATTCTTATGCCACCAAAGGTTTGCTATCTTCTCCACCATCATGCATAAACTAACCTTGAGGTTGTCCCCTTTGGTCTAAATGATTCTCTCCTTGGACCATATTAGCTTGTACTAGAACAACATCCTTTATGGAAGGAGTGGGATTAGGATTATACGTATTGGGATTCCTATTGAAACCTTGATGGCCCTACCCTCTTCTTTGGTAGTTGTATTAGGGTGGAGCTATATAGCCTTATTGAGGATATTATTGATGGTTAGGTGGAACACTTATCTAGAACTGATCTTGCTTGAGCTGAGCTCGTAGTGATTGGATTTATTCATCTTTATCCACAACACTATCCACTTTCTTTGGGAAGGATCTTGGCTTGACATTGGCATTAGGAATTTGATCTATTCTTGGAGCTTCAATTAAACCATGATACAACAACAACATGGAAACTCTTAGAGGGAGTCTTCTAGCTTATATCAATCTATTTTTAGCTTCAATAGCCATTTCATATGCATCAGGTAGAGTGAATCCTCCCATATATTATAACATCACTACTACATCAATACCAATACCTTAGAGATATGTGGGGAACACAAAGCCTGGAGGAGGTCTCATGATAGGCAAAAACCTATGTCATATCCTTTGAAATCTTTCATTGAAATCTCTAGTATATTTGTTAGGACCTCTCTTTATCATGTTCAGTTGATGGATTAGTGAAGTGTGGTCTCTCTTATTCTCAAATATAGTCACCATAAATTCCCCAAAGCCATTTCAACTTGTAATGCAACCACCTTACAAAGTCATATACCAATCAAGTGCTTTGTCTTTTAGATACATAGCAAGCAATCCAATGGCTATGTTGGCTTGGGTGACATAATGGATGTTAAAAAAATTCAAAATGTCCCTAATATCCTAAGATGGGGTAATATGACCCTCTCCATTGAAACTAGGAGGACTCTTGGTAGCATTGGGAGGAATAGTGTCATATTCAAGAATTTCAATTGGATTTTGTGTGTTAAAAGCTAGGAAAGGTTGTTGTCTATCTAATTCTCTTCTTTCCTCTTGATCTCCTATTTCTCCAACTTCCTCAACTTCTTATTCTTCTCCAAAACCTCCTTGCCAAGGATACCTAAGTGCTCATAATGGTTTAAGGTGTTTTTATTCAAAAATATCTTCAAATACAGGGGCTTGATCAAAAGTCCTAGATGACCTAGTGAGGAACATGAAGTATAATGTGGGAAACTTGATCTACAACAAGATATTCTCACCTTTTGGAGTCACCAAATGTTGGATTAAGGATATTTATGCAACCCTAATATTTTTAATACCACCATTCACCTTGACATGTAAATAATTTATCCCATTAGATGTGACAAAACTATTATCTCCAAATATTGCACCATAAAAGAGGATGTTTAGGCCTCTTCTAGATTTGGGTAATGTTGGGACATTTCTAGGCATGTGGGTGTGCCTATAGGGGAAATGAACCTCTATCTTTAAAGGGATAGCTCCTTGTATGTATTTTTTAATCAATATATATTTAAACCAATTGATTGAAAGGAATAGAGTTATAATTTTCATGAAAGAAACCTATTCTAAGAATGATGATGCACCAAAGATTATCCTCTAGATGAATGTCATAACCCAGTGCTCTATATATAAAAACACATAGACCATTCACAATCTCTAAGGATTCTAACATAAGTATTTAAACACATAGGTGATATGTGTAAAATAACACAAGGAAAATGAAGTGAAAGGTGAACTTTGCACATTTCAAAATAGTAATACACATGTATAAATTCAATACACTTAAACACACTCTATATGACTAGTTAGATCTAAAACTCTTGCTCAAACATAAAGGACAAATGATATAAGCATGAACACCATAAATTTTTATCACTATAAATCTCTTACACACTCATATAATTAATCAAAACTTTAAATAAAATAGACTAGTACTTAATGCTTAAAGTCAAAATGTGATATCATTCCAGCAGGGCTTTACCATATGTTGTGCGGGTGATTTTAACTTAGACCAAGGGTTGTATATATATCAAAAGAGATGTGAGATAGGGAGAGAAATTTAAGTGACTAAGATAGGAATAAATTTATTAGGAGTCATTATATTTAGCTACAACCATCTTTGCCAATGATGTTATTTTTTAGCCACATGATTGATCCATGTTATCTCAAGTGGTTACACATTTTGGCTTGCTCTCTCAAAGATGCTCCTCCAATGTTCATGCTTATTATAATCAAGATATTCTTGGGTTGAGTCATGGTATCAAAGTAATTAGGAACCTATTATAAATTTGTCTTCATGATAATGACCTTTCATTGGGCTTGGTGATTTATCATTTTCATTCTATTGGCCTCTTTTCTTCACTAGTTGGTTGTCACAAAATGACATGGATCTTGGTCGATCAATGGTGATATGGGCTCTCTCATTGTCTAAAAAGATAAATTATGTGATCCCTTGGATCTTCTTATGATTCATCCTTGTTTGAACACTAATGGATATTTTCTTGAGGTCGAAGTTTGATTTTCATAGTGTTATCTTTATATGGACTCCCTTTTATTCTCTTTGGAACCATCTTTATATGGACTGTCCACAAATGTCTATACCCTTTAGACTACTCAAACATGCCCTTAAACAATCCTTCTATGGAATTTTCACAACTTTTATACCCTATAAACTTTTCCCAAGTGTCCCTTTAGGCCTTTGGAAGTGGACCAATTACACTTTTATAAAGGACACTTTTGAATACAAAAGACACTTCAGAATTTTGTGTAGGGCACTTTTTAAGTGAAAAGATCCTCTCAAAACTTAAAGTGCCTTTTGGAATAATGGAATTTCCCTTTCTAAAACTTTTCAAGTGACCACTTACTTAAAAGATAGACCCTTCAACACCTTTGAACTGTACCCTTCCATAGAAGATGCCATCAGAATAATGAAATTTTACCTTTATTTAAGGATAAGACCCTTTGGGATTTTTGAAGGTGTCCCTTTATGATTTTTATGAAGGACACTTTGAAGAAAAATACCCTTCAACAATTTGCAATATTTCCTTTAGAAAGATTATTTCAGATAAAGAGTCCAAAATAATTCCTTCAAAAAAGTTGTAAAGATCAATTCTTTTAGACCTTTTGTCTGAAACAAAAAGATGAAAGAATTCCTTCAAAGAGTTGAAAAGAAGAATACTTACAAAAAGGTCACAAAGGAGAATTCTTTCAAAAATGTCATGAAGGATAATTCTTTTAGATTTTTTATTTTAAACAAAAATTTTGAAAGAAAGAATGAACCCTTTGAAAGAATGGAACTACCCTTAGAAAAGGTGGAATTGCCCTTTTAAAAAGTGTATTTACCCTTCAAAAAAGTTTAAATGGTCTACCTACATGAAATGTGCCCTTTGGAAAGTTGAAAAGAATTCATGTAGCAGAATGAAATTGCCCACTTGGAGAGAAGATGACCTTTCAGAAAGATTATTTCAAACAAATTATCTGAAATAATTCCTTTGGAAAAATTAATAGTACCAATTCCTTTGGCAAAATACCCTTCAAAAAAATTGTAATAGACAATTCTTTCAAAAATATCTAAGGGACATTTCTTGAGAAGATACCCTTCAAAAAAAATGGAAATGTTCCTTTAGAAGGGTTATAAATTTCATTTTTATGAGAAAATATCCTTTAGATATTTTGAAAAGAACAATTAATTTGGAGAAGAGACCCTTCAAAAAAGTATAACTAAATTTCAAAAAGATGAAACTACCCTTCAGAAAGATGGAACTGCCCTTCAGAAAGGTTGAAGTGTACCAATTCCTTAGAAAAGAACCTTTAACAAAGTAAAAAGGAACAAATTCTTTGAGAAAATTAAGTGGCCAATTCCTTCAAGGCTTTGGAAAAAAACTTGAAGTAAAACCCTATCAAAAGAAAAAGAAATCTTGTAAGGAGACTGAACAAAAGCACTCTTTGAAGGAAACCACACTTGACATTTTGTTATGGGGATAAACCATTCTGAATGTTGTATTTGGCCATAATGAAAAGGTAGAACTTGGGAGTGAATTTTGGCTAAAAATAGCCATCAATGATGAGATGTAGCCCCAGGGGAAAATGACATAATCTTTGCCAAACATCAACCCACATATGCCTATGATGAACTTATTCCCCAACAACAACCAAAATATCCTAGCATTAAACAAACTCCCAAACTTAAATTAGTTGCCATTGAGTTATGTTTCTCCCAATCAAAACTTAGTATTATTAAATCATCCTACTAATGGATTCAATACAAATGATCAAACATATTTGGTACCAACCATTGGTGCTAACAATAACTAGGTACATAATTTTGAAACTCATAAAAATGAGATTGAATATATCTTAAAAATGGTCCAAAAGTTGAGCACTAATTTTCTTTAGTAGCAAAAACAAGTCATTAATATTGGTAAAATATTAGGTAGGAACTTATCATTTTAAAGGTATAATAGGATAAATAATAAATTTTAGAATGATATTCTTCATAATAATATGAATAATGAGCCATCTTTTAATAATAATACCATCGACATTAATCTCACTGATATTACATTACCTGATTATTATAGGGGACATTACATAGCCAAGCATGGTGAAATTGATTGCATTTAGTTTTAAAAATATTTTGAAGCTTTCCAAGAGGATTTGGATACATTTGAAGTGGTTCTTAACAAGGAAAGTAGTGTAGGTGCTTCTAGATCCAAGTCATCTGATCAAGACTTCATGGTGGATACTTTTGATTTCCATTTTCAAGAAGAGAATGAACTTGATGAGATCCTCTAGGAGATCCAGTCCTTTCAATATTTATTAAAAAATACATATCCTTGGATTACTAGAGATCAAAGGCATCCATTAACTACCTTAATGCCTCTAAACAATTTTGGAACTCCTCTAGTCACTTCTTCAAGCAATAATCTAGAGCCACCCAAACGGAGTAATTTTAAACCCAATATTGATATTCATAATTTGTCTAATAAAATTAGATATAACATAGTTAAGGATATAAATAAGATAAAGGTAATATTAAATTACATTAAATTACATAGATTTTAGAGTAAAGAGACCTCATATTGGAATCTTTGTCAAAGAATTCCAACAATCAACCAAAGTATGATCATGCCAATGTGACTATGCACAAATACAAGGTTGAATCTCCTCCTTTTCTACTCACTATTAGGATGTTTTCTAAGAATTTATATAGTTTCTTATTAGATTCAGAAGCATCTACTAGTATCATGCCTATAAGTATATGTAAACAACTTGGCTTAACACATATAAAGTCTGATAGGGTTGTCACCTGATTAAACAAATCTAGAGTTAATATTGTGAGAGAAGTATTAAATTTTAATATGTAGTTAGCTTATAAACCTAGAGTGTCATAGTTCATTGATATTCAATTTGTTGATATACCTAATTTTTATGGAATTTTGTTAAGCAGGGAGTGGACCAAGGTTTTGAATGGTGACATATCCACAGATTGCTCACATTTATGGCTACCTTGGAAAGGAGTCCATAATTAGACCAAGGTCAAGAGAGAACCAAGGATGAAGCACATGATAACTAAGTAAAATTATGTGAATGAGAGGTTCAACATAATTGACTTAGACTTAGGTGTTTTCATCCTAGAGACTGATAAGGTATGTGATCCCAAGAATGCTTATATTTTTCCTAGACTATGGAAGTTGCATTTTGATAGTGCTCGATGTAAGGATAGATCAGGAGAAGGTATTGTCCTTACCAACCCCATTGGTGAGAAATACCATGCTTATTCTAGAATCCAATTCATTTTTACTAACAATCTTGCTTAATATGAATCGCTTATCCTAGGTTTACAATTTTATATCAAGTATAATGTCAAAGAACTACTAGTTTATGGGGATTCAAAACTAGTGGTCAACCAAGTAAGAAGAAAATACCAATGCAATCTCTCCTACCTAAAAAGGTATAAGTTTAGGTTCTAGGATCTGATTGATTCCTTTGAATATTTTAGCATTGCCTCCATCCCAAGAGAAGAAAACCAAGTTACTGATGAGTTGGAATCTACTACAACCAACTTCATGCCCAACCAAGATTCCCCCAATTTTAGCATTGAGATGGTTCTTTGTCATTTAGTGCCTGATAATATCAACCATTTTTAATTTTTTGGTGATGATCAGTAAATATTGGATTTCATGACCAATTTTAGAGCATTTGACTAATATTATTGATGAGGCTAATAAACTTACATCTAAGAAGGACAAATTTGATGGTAAAATCATTCAGTAGAATGAGAACAAGATTCCTAAGGGGATGATTGATTTAGAGAGACTATTTGATCATGACAAACTGGATGAGGTTTCTAATATTCCCAAGGTAAGTGGGAAATATAATAATGGTATCGATCTTGGTCTCCAAGATCAACCCCAACTAGTAAACATTGGAAAAGCCTACATAAATATCCAAAAAAAGAAAGATAAAGAGCTCCTTACCCAATATAGGGATGTCATAGTATGGTCTTATGATAACCTAAAGATATTTGATCTTAAGTTCATCACTCACACCATCCCCTTAAAATATAAATATAAACTATTTAGGTAAAAATAGATGGCTATAAACCCTATTTTAGAGCTAATGATTTTTAAAGAGGTTAAGAGACTTCTAGATGCTAGGATAGACTTCCCCATCACACATTCTACCTAGGTGGCTAAGTTAGATTGAGTTAGAAATAATAATGGTGAGATTAAGCTTTATATTAATTTTAAGAATTTAAATAAAGCATCTAAGAAGGATAATTATCCTCTTCTTTCTTTTGACTAGGTTGTACATGTTGCTTTATGTTCAACCATTATGTCTTTTCTTAATGGATTTTTAGGTTACATCTAGTAATTAGTTGACAAAGAAGATAGGATGAAAATAATGTTCACCACCAAGCGGGGAACTTTCCTATACAAGAGAATGCCCTTTGGGTTAATCAATGTAGGAACTACTTTTTAAAGAGCCATTTACCATGCCTTCCATGGCCTAATAGGTAAATGCATCATTATTTATATGGATGATCTAATGGTTTTAAAAATAAGGAAGATCACTTCATGCATTTATATCAAGAGTTTAAATATGCAAAAGGTATAGGATTTCCTTAAACCCTAAGAAAAGTATTTTTTGTGTTACTAAATGTAAACTATTAGGACATGTTATAACCAAGGATAGGATCTCTATATATCTTGAAAGGGTATAGGCCAAATCAAAAATAGAGCCCCAAAATAGTAAGAAAGAGCTAAAGTCATTATTTTTTAAGATAAACTTTATAAGGAAATTCATTTCTATATTTGTAGAGATTGTCAAGCCACTAAATGACATGCTCAAGAAGGATGCTAAGGTATCACAAAATGAATAATGTAGAAAGAAATTCAATGACATTAATGAGGCCATTAGCCAAGCTCTAGTCCTGATAAGTCAAGACTTTTCAAAGGAATTATACCTCTATTTAATTTCCTCTGATCATACCATGGATGTTGTAATCATCCAATATATTTTATGAGAACTAATTTCAAGAATGTTGACTTAAACTATTCATTGATCGATAAGTAATCATATGCATTAGTTAAGGTAGTAAATAAATTATATCCTTAGGAATAAGGTACATGCTATTATACTTTACCCTACCACAAAGCTTATGTTAATCTAGGATGAGTTGGGATAATGCAGAGGTAAGTGGATGTCAATTTTGTAGGAGTATGACATGGAAATAAAAACAATAAAACTGGTAAGATGCCAATGTCTAATCTAAATGATTTATAATATGATCCCTAAGCTAAATATTATATAAGTTGATTAGAAAAACTTTCAATATAGTGAATGGTATCATTCTATTATCCATTTGGTAATTAATGGTACCTATCCTATAAGACTGACAAGGGAGCAAAAGAGGGCTCTAAGTCTTGAATCTACTCATTATCTGATTAGTAATAGAGTCTTATATAGAAAATTTTTTATGGATTTTACCTTAGGTGTGTTTCAAAATAGGAAGTTTCTCAAATCATGAATACCTTTCATGAGAATTTTGGCAATGGACACCCATCAAGGAAGACTACTGGACATAAGATTCTTAGAGTTGGATACTATTAGACAACTATATTTGAATATGCTCATAAGAATTTGATCGAATGTCACTCTTACCATTTTTTTAACATCAAGGAGCCTAAGGTAGCAATGCCTCCAAAACTAGTCATGGATGACAAACCATTTGCATAATGCAGGTTGGACTTTGTAGAAATAATCAACCCAAATTCATCTAAAGGTTAGAAATTCATCATGACTACCACAAATTTTTATAAAAGGTGAGATAAAGGTATAGGCACTAAATAATGTATAATAGAGGAGGTGATCAACTTCATGGAAGAGAATATTTATATTAGATTTGGAACTCTAGTCTATAGTGTGTGACAATGGGTCAGTATTTTCATCCATAGAGATGACTAAATAGGCTTATGATAATGGTATCTATCTGATGTTTTCATCTAAAAATTATCCAAAAGGAATGTAATTTTTTATTCTACCAATAAAAATCTAATGAAAATAATCAATAAATCTAACACCTGGCACAAGTTGCTTAAGTATACATTATGGGTAGATAGGATCAGGATTAAACAAGCCTTCAAGGCATCATCTTTTTTATTAGTGTATGTCTAGAAACCCATATTCTCTATGACTCATAAGTTTCCCACATATAGATTCATGTAAATATATATGTAATAGGGTCAAAATTTAACAAACTCAAGATTGATGGACATAATTTAGATGGAAGATGCAAGGGAGAAAGCCTTTTCTGATTTTAGTAGACATTAAACCACAACCAAGAAATCATTTGATAAAATATCAAAGATTAAGGTGTTTTTATAGGGGGACCAAGTTCTCCTTTGGGATAATGCATTTGAGCCTAAGGGCAAACATGGAAAATTCACATCTTTGTGGATTGGCCCATTCTAGATTGTAGAAACATTGGGAAACTACACATTCAAGCTCAAATATCTACAAGGAGTAGAGTTCATATTTCCCATAGATAGGTAGTACTTCAAGCACTACTTCTCTACTTCTCCTCCTGAGGTCTTCATGTAGTAAACTATAAGATGGTTAGATTTAGTGTAGGTAGGCTAGCTAGTTTCCTTTTAGTTATTTCGTTCTTTCCCCTTATTTGTATATAATCATGTATATATTTATTTGTTTTCCTTTGACTTATTGCTTTCCCACTTTATGTTGTGATTATTTTTTTCTTGCCTTGTTCCTTGTTTCTAATAAGTCCTTTAGGACAATCTTGAGCTCAAAGTTATGTAATTTGCTTGTAAATTCCAAAAAATCCAAAATATGGGTGTGTACCTCATATATATGATGGATATGGTTATGTAATATTATCCTAATGTTATAAATTGAAGAAAATGGTAAATACCAATGAAATAATCCAATCATTTCATAAAAAACTTAAGAATTATGTTGATATCAAATTGGTTTTAAGAAGACTTGCACTTGTAGGGTGAAAGGTCAAACTATTAAGGGATAGCCATACATTCACTTAATCAACATCCTTGTCTAGGATAATGGTTGTATCCATAGGTTATTATATAAAAAAAAACATTTTACCAAATCCTAAAACCTAGCTATTCTAGTTCTCAACCTTGCTAAAATCATAAAGATCTAAATAAAATACCAAAAAGAATAATTAAATTCAAAATAAAAGTGTTATGAGCATAGGTGATTCTATTAATATCCATCGAGGCTCTAGATTCTCATATGGTATTAGAGAAAGGCCTTGAGTGGAGCCAAAGGCATCTCTATCAAGGATATGGATGCCTAATTAGTAGTAGAGCAATGCCTAAGTGTTCCCTAGGCTAAAAACATAGTTCTTAATGAACACCTAAACATGATATAAGTCAATGTTAGTGATTAAGGACATGAAACTTGGAATTTTTTTATTGAACCCTATGGAAAATAGTAATTAGAATCAAATCACACACATAGTATGGCTGTCTTGATATTTGGCCCTAATTTTATAAGTACAAGATTTATTTTAACCATAATTTGATTTGGATAATGATATTGATCAAGTGAAGTGTATGACCTAATTATTTGTCTAAGTCAGAGTCTCTAAGTTATAACATATTTCTATGTTCCCCCATGAGTCATGATTTTTTGACACCAACATACCCCAATTTTTTGAAAATTAGGACCCTTGAGAAACCCTAAAAATTTAACATGAAAATATGGCATGTTAAGATCATTTGTAGAATTTGAAGATCATCCACTTTATCAAAAGAAATATTACTTAGTTATGTTTTGATTTAATTTTGTCTAAAATTTCTAATAAATGGTATTTATGGATTTTAATTATATTTTCCATGATGTTTGTTCTTGAGAATTTCATGTTCCAAAACCTTGGTATAATCCTCAGTTCAACTCTAAATATTGGTAGGAGTTAAATTGGTGGGAACATTTTAAAACCCACTTTGAACTTAAGAATAAATTTCATATCTTAATCTTAGTAATTTTTTTTAACATGACTAAAACTTAGCCTAAATAGTTAGTCCCCTTTAATATCTTTTTCCCTTTACAGTTCCTTGTGTGCCTAAATAATATTCATTCTACAAGTTCCTTTTGATATTTCTTATCTTAGCCTAATGTTTTAACCCTAAGTTTCTATTATATTTATTAATAGAAATAGGACCTTAGTATTAACACCTTAGCTTAAGCTCTGGCTCCCTGAGTCTAATTTGATGTTAGCATAATCCTTTTCATTCATAATTTATCCTAACATTTTGATCTTAAGGCCCCATCATATTTATTAATATGAATGAGAACCTAGCCTTAACACCTTAGCCTAAGTCTTTTATATCACCATGGGTCCTAACTTAACATCTTTACATATTTTAGGATCAAACAACCCTCACTTTATCATGGTATTTGATCCAATAGAGTGAGAAAGGCTTGATCTTGGACTTAATCACCATACATCTTACAATATATAACAATCCACACTCCATCAATGCAAAGGGACCCAATATCATGAAGGTCCTAACAAAGTTACACCCTTAGCCTTCATTTAATGATTCTCACTTCACCATAAGGACTTGATCAGATCAAGTGAGGCAAAATTGAAAGGTCAAAGGATTATGAAAGGCCCATAAAATCAACATGTGGTACCCTAACATTCGATTATCAAAGGCAAATGGGTTCCTCTTAACAAAGCAACCAATCATGAGTAAGATCTTGGATCATTATCCTATGGCTCTCAATTACTCATAGATCTTGATCTATTGGAGTGAATTAAGTCTATGATCCCGGGAAGCCATGTGGAGGTGCCAAGTGCTATTATGGCATTAGGTCACATGAATTTGATGAGATTAAGCTTGACATTTTCATGATCATCAAATTTAAACCCATAAAATTAAAAGATTCACTAGCTTAAAATTGATGTTCACATGACCATCATTCGACATCAGCAATGATGTATTTGATGTCCATGAGACCATCAAATTTAAGCTAATGTATTATTTTTCTCATGGTTAAAATACAATCCAAAATCTCATTGAAAAGCTCATGAATTACTTTGTAGGCTAATGGAACTGCTCGAAAGATGCTCAAACACTAGAAATATTCAATTTGCAAATATGTAAATGGTCTTATGGTTTAAGTATGTGGAAAATAAAATTTAGTCTATATTAAATGCCATCAACCTTAGAATAAAGGCTTATATTAAGTTTTATACTAAAAATATTCTTGATATTGTAGAACTTAAACCAAGTGCTTCTAACCAAATATTTTAATGTGTTCATCAATTCAATAAAACTATATTAAACATTAGACCATTATATCATTATGACCCCTTTGAGCATATTTTAAAATCTTTGAATAATTATTTCATCCAAAATTATACATTATGCTTATCTAACATAGCATAAACTTTGGCCTAAAATATTTAGTCTTGGTATCCTCTGCATAAATATAAAAAACATAGGCATACACACTTTAGCCTAAAGTTTATTTAATTTTTATTAAAACCAAAATAAACCATACCCGAAGAGTTTTAAGCCTATGTGCCACACTAATGATGTGTTAACTTAAATCTATATCTACAGTTTATACTTCATCAGGGAAGATGATCCAATGACATGAAGACCATGTGGACTTTTCAATGGAGTCCTGGGAGCCCACGGGCATGATGTGTGGGAGAAGCACACTCAAGGAGGATCTAAAATATGATCATTGGTCATGCTTCATGATATAACAATGTGAAATTATTTATGACTTTTTAAAGACCCATGATCTCACTATGTGGCCAATGCTCATTTAACAAACTACTAGCGTAGGATATAGAGCATAGGAAGGAATGTGAAGACCCAAAGTAACACAACCACAAGGCTTGGTATAGAAAATATACAATCATAAACAAGGACCCAAATCATTATCAATGTTTCAAAGTCACTCATAGGATCCTCATCCAATGGTGCAAAATAAGAAGTCATTTTAAATGTTAATGGTTAGTGCTCTAAGGCATTTATGAAAAATGCCATGAAAGGTCAAGATCATTTCCATATAAGTTCCACAAAAGAAGAAAATGACAAATCAAAACATCTTGTGGGCTTAAAAATTTGAAGGTATAAAGGAAAATGTCCAAATAAAATCTAAGGCATGTATAAGCTAAGTCTAGATATATCCTACTATTAAAGATATAAAACCCTAAAACCTACATAAAATCAACCCAAGCGAACTCAATTAGTTAAAATTTGATATGAAGAGAACTTGATTGTGTTTTCAAGCTCAAAAGATATTTCATATAGATCATTTGATATTTAGAGGGAATGATTTGCAGAAGTAGAAACCATGGAATCTTGCAGGCAATAGTTGAAAGAGGAGACACAACACTACCTATCAATATATAACAAAGGAAGAATATTCAAAGACACTAAATTGGATGTTGTGGCCCTAAATTCCCAAGGTATCAAGAATTGGTTTGAAATATTCTTTGCCATAAAAGAGATACCACCTATTTTTATAGAAGAGTGAAGAATTGCCATCATGAGTAGGAGACACTATGACCTAGTTATAGTCTAAGGTACTTCATAGTGAAGGTAGGTTCAACTAATGATGTACCTAGTTATAGTGAAGGTACTTCACTATGTTATCACCAAGCCTAAGGTACTTCATTGCATAAATGTTCTCAATCCAATTTTCATAGACTATAGGGTTGATAATTATTATATCATTAAGGAGGGGAATTCTAAGAAGATAGCTTACATTTACCGTATAGATTTTTAAAAATATTATAAGATCCCAATCCCCCACATAGACTTGTCTATAACCAAAGAATGGACCAACAAACATTACCTAGACATCAACTTTAAACCTTGGTTACACCAAGGGACACATGTCTAAAGAGAATTTTAGGGTAATATCTCAATAGTTTAGTTTAAGGAGGGTATTAGGGTGATCATGACCTATTAAACTAAGAAATAGGATTCCTCTTAACCACCTATGTAAACAAAATCTTGGTCCCATATGTGCATTTCATGGTGGAGTAAATGGTCACCCCTCTAATTAGAGATTTGATCAGTGTCTTCCTCACTAAGCAGTTCACTGCTATCAAAAGGAAGATAGCTAAAGAATTTTATATTATGTTATACCTACTAGATGCCCTACTTGCCTTTGTCAACTTCTTAGGGATTAGAAATTAGTCTCTTGAGGGCAAAACTACCATTTCCCACCATTAATATAAATGAAACATCTTTACGTATAAGAACCATATGCAATTTATTTATGATTGTGTCTACCCAGCCATAGTAGAGGATATTATAGGTATTCACATGCCTAGATTCCATCCACTAATCAAAAAATATGTCAATATGATGGGTAACATCTAGTTCTATCTATACTACATAATCATCAAGATTGATGGGATCATGTCCCAACCCTATAAATTTCTAGTGTATGTTTCTAGCAAGCTGGATGAGTAATAAATTGCCTCCTAGTTCATCCATGTCATTAATGGAATTTTAAATTAAAATAAGAAGGGTCTACTCCATCCATTCCCTCTAATGATTATAAGGACTATACTACAAGATTTCTCAAAGGTTGATACCATGTCCAAACATAGAGACTCATTTGGGTTTCAATTAGATGAGCTCAAAATGTGGGACCCAAAGAGTATAGTTAGTAATAATTTGAAGGAGAAGAAGTTTAAGAATCCTAAATATATGCATTTGCTTAGTGTTCATGACACCATTTGCATTAAGGCCAAGAACTATGAATAAATATTGGCTAGGATCAAAGGGAATAACATCAATATTGAGTATAAGTTGACAAAAGATGATAAACCATCATGAAAGTCATGGAAAATACATCCTCTCTAGTATCACTTATTTCATATACCATTCAGGACATACCAAGAATAACCTCAAGTGGTGTAGCCATAGCCTCATAAGAAAATTAAACAAGGGAAGGAGAAGGAGAAACTAGAAGAGAGACCTGAAGAGGGGCCCTCATCTTTACCACTACCCAAAAATCCACATTCCCCAATTGAAATTATATATATTATTAATTTAAATATAGATGAGAAACTTGAGGGTGATCTCAAGAAACTTACAGAGGCATATGACATAGATGAATAAGGGGAAAATAATGAGGAAATTAGATCCAAGGGATCCTAGAGAAGCTAAAGGAAAATAGATTTATCTTGGCATAGTCCTAATGGCCCCTAAAGAGATGAGGAAAACAAAGTTGTCTTTGATCTGTATTGGATCAAAGAGACTAAGATTAACCATCTCTCACCCCACAAGTGAGATAAATTTATTCTGTGATGAATTCTCCATTCATAGACTAGACAACCCTAATTGGTTTATTTATGGAAAACTACAAAATATACCTTCTCTCTCCCATTCATAGGCCCTAACAAAATATACCAAAATTAAGGTACATGATGACATTAAGCCATGGATTAGGGCTATTATGAAGGAAGAGGAAGAAATAAGGATTGTGGTCACTCTAGGACCAGAGAGCAAGAAAATGGATGCTCTTGGATCATCAAGTAGCATAGGAATTGAGGTACCAAAATGTCCAAACTTTATAGAGCCAATCACCATTGTCTAATTTAATATAGAGACAACTCGATTAGAAAGGGTTACCACAAATAAATCCATGGTGGGAACTAAAGAGTTAACCTTTTAGAAGGTGGAACCTTTTATTGGCCTAACCCCTATTGAATGAAAACAACTAGGAGAGCATCCTATTCATGAGAAGGATGTTGAAAGTTTACTTGACTCGCAATTAGCTCAAGCTAAATATAGAATAAAGTGAATGAAGTAAAGGATCCACAATTTAGAAAAGGAGAAGGAGAACCTTGAGACATAGGTAATTTTGTCTGTACCTCATACCATTTTGTATATGTTTTAATCCTCATTATTTTATATGTTTGGATCTCTACAACCCATGAATTTAAGGCAAGATGCACTAAGCCAGTAAAGCCAAGTAGCTAAGGAAATGATAATGTAATGGAAATAATAAAAGATGAAGCTAAGGGATATCATCACCATATGGATTGGTAAAAATATTCCTAACTTCAAGTCTATCATATTGGCCCATATAAATGCCATATTGGGGATAGTAGTTGATAGAATCCAAGGCCTAAGTGTGTGGACAATAAATTTGGATATGCTCTTGACATATGACAAGGAATTGATCACTAGAATTGAGTACTTCCTAGGTTCAATTCTAGTTAATCCTACCAATATATGATGCCCTTGGAGTAATTGATGAATCTAAATTCAAGCACATGCTCACCTTGGTCATGCAGTCAGTCAAGAGTAAATGTTTAGTGTGGATCCCTTTGGGGATATCACATGACCATGGAGATATATTTTTAGGGCCTAGATAACTCCACAAATATGGGGAGTGAATTTTTCCCCAATCAATACTTTGTGAAACCTTTCTCCACATGTGAGTGGAATATTCCTTATATTTCTAATTTTTATGTATTCCATGTTTTCTGGAGTTAGTTGTTAGATGTCTATTTTTCATGTTGACTTCCTTGATCTTAGGGAGTTAGGTTTTTTTAGAAAAGGGAATGACTTCCTTGTTTCAAATATTTGGTTGTGATCACATGTCATTGGAAAATTCTCTTTTTGGAATAGGAGAGATAAACATGGTGAATTCCTCCTTAGGTGGGATTTTGAATGAGCTTGCTTAGGTGGAGGAGAGTTATCACATGGTAGATAATGCTTATCTTACATAAGAATTGCACAATTCTCCTTGTTTGATGTATTTTCCATGGTTTGTTTTATAAAGGTCACACCACACCTATATATATATAGGTGTGGTGTGACCTTTATAGGTTGATGAGTTTATTTAAAGGTGTGGCTTTTGAGAGATAGAGTCAAAGTGTAGATATTTTGAAAAGTGTAGGTGTTTATTATAGGGTGTGGTATATTAGCTTATGAAATACAATATTGTGTAGGTGTAGGTGAAAGTGCAACATATAATTTATGCAAAATTTTATATAGGAGATATTCTATCTCTATGAGAGTTCATTGTAATCTTCTTTTTTATTATAGTTTTTATTGAGAACATTCTTGGCGGATGTAGCCCACATTGGGTGAAGCATGATAGATCTATGTTATGTGTGACCACACCTATATATATATATATATATATATATATATATATATATATATATATATATATATATATATATATATATATATATATATATAGGTGTGGTGTGACCTTTATAGGTTGATGAGTTTATTTAAAGGTGTAGCTTTTGAGAGATAGAGTCAAAGTGTAGATATTTTGAAAAGTGTAGGTGTTTATTATAGGGTGTGGTATATTAGCTTATGAAATACAATATTGTGTAGGTGTAGGTGAAAGTGCAACATATAATTTATGCAAAATTTTATATAGGAGATATTCTATCTCTATGAGAGTTCATTGTAATCTTCTTTTTTATTATAGTTTTTATTGAGAACATTCTTGGTGGATGTAGCCCACATTGGGTGAAGAATGATAGATCTATGTTATGTGTGATTTCTATTTTATTCTCTCCATTTATGCTTTCATATTAACTATGATTTAAATAAATATTTACATGATTTATGTTAGTGCATAATTTAGATCTAATTTCACATTTAAATTTGGCTTAAAATTTTTAATTCCTAACAACTGGTATCATAGACATTGGTTATGTTTTGTTGAAGTGGTAAATCATAGGAAAAGTTATTAGCTTGAGTGGGAGCTATGGGAGAAGAAAATATTCATGGTTAAATTTTTTTATGGTAATAATTTTGTTTTGTGGAAAATATAGATGGAATATTACCTTTATTAGAGGAGCTTCATCTCCCTTTAGAGGGGAAAGTAGAACAACCTATAAGTATGAGTGATGTAGATTGGTCGTTCCTTGATAGGAAGGTATTGGAAGACATACAATTATGCCTTGCATATTATTTTGTATTTAAGATTTTAGATGAGAATAATAAAAAATATCTCATGGATAAACTTGCAAAGTTGTATGAGAAACCCTCTACTTCTAATAATTTTTCTCTTATAAAAATATTGTTTTACATGAAAATGTCTAAGAATGGTTCTATTAATAATCATCTAAATGATTTTAATATGGTTTTAAGTATGCTCACTTTATTTGGAATTAATTATGATGATGAAGTTATATATTTGTTGATTTTTTTTTGTTTGCCTAAAAGTTGGGATAGCTTGGTTATGGTTGTGAGTAATGCAGTCCTTTCCAAGGGAAGCTTAAATTTTGAGGATGTTGTAGTTGTTATTCTTAGTGAAGAAAGGAAAAATAAAATCATTGATGAATCATCTTTAGATAATGCTTTGGATATTGATACTATAAAGAGGAAAAAGGACAAGAGAAAAGGCAACCATGGAAAGTCAAAGGGTAGATCTAAATCCAGATCTAGATCCAAGATGATATGTTAGCATTGTGGGAAGAGTGGACACTCAAAGAAGGATTATTGGTCACTTCATGATAATAATGCCAACAAGGAAGAAATGAATGAGGTAAATGTGACATCAATTAAATCATGTTAGGATGCCTTAATTTTTTTTATGGATAATTTTTTTGAGTCTTGGGTATTAGATTGAGGGGCTTCTTTTCATGCCACCCCACATAGGCATTATTTTATTTATTATATTCAAGAGAATTTAGGACATTTTTATCTTGGTGATGATGATCCATGTGAGATAGTATGGAAAGGTTGTGTTTATTTAAAAATGTAGAATGGTAACACATGGCTACATAAAGATGTTAGACACATGCCTATGTTGAGATGAAATTTGGTTTCAGTGGGGCAATTAGGTATCGAGGGATGTTCAGTATTGTTTATTAAAAATTATTAGAAAGTTACCAAAGGTGCTCATGTGGTTTCAAGAGGTAAGAAAATATGTACTTTATATTTGACTAGTAGTGTTTATTATTGTAATTTAGTTGTTATAGATGGAAATGTAACTATGTGGCACTATAGGATCAGTCATATGAGCCATAAGGGCATGGAGATCCTAAAATACAAGTTACAGGGATTAAAAGACATAGATATTGAATTATGTAAGAATTGTGTGTATGAGACATAGAATAAGGTTAAGTTCTTGAAATTTGGACCCACAAAGAAAGAGACAAGTTAGATTTGGTACATTCAAATGTATGGTGACCATCCCAGATATCTTTTATTGGTGGATCAAATTATTATGTTAATTTTATTGATGATGCAACTAGAAAAAATTGGGTTTATTGCATTAAAAATAAATTTGATGTATTTGACGCTTTTAAGAACTAAAAAGCCTTGGTTGAGAATGAATTAGGTGTCAAGTTGAAATGTACTAGATCAAATAATGTAGGTGAGTATTTTAGTAATGTTTTCTTTGATTATTATTATAATAATGGAATTCATAGGCAAAGGATGGTTCTAGGAACTCCATAACAGAATGGGGTATCTAAAACGAAGAACATAATAATAATGGAATGTACTAAGAGCATGAGGTTACATGCAGGGTTGCCTTTATATTTTTGGGTAGAATTAGTTAGCATAGAAGTATATCTGATTAAAATATGACCTTCTATGCCTTTTGATGGAGGAATTTGTAAGCAAGCTTGGTCTGGTAAGAATGTTGATTATTATTTTCTTAGAGTCTTTGGATGTGAGGCTTTTACTCTCATCATGAAAGAGGATAGGACCAATCTAGAGGCTAAATCAAAACAATGGACATTTGTTGGTTATGGTGAGGATAAATTTGGACATTGTTTATGGGGAATTAAAGATAAGAAAATATTTTGGTCTAGAGATGTAATCATTAATGAAAAATTCATGTACAAGGATCAATTAAAGGAACATGAATATGAATAGAAAGAGTACATAGTATTGGATGATACTATGGATGGTAAAGTATCCAATGATTCAGTTCAAGAACCTTCTACACAAGGACCCCAAACTCCTATAGTAAGAAGGTATTCTAGGGTAAGAAGAGCTCTTGAATATTTTTCTCCTTTGAATTATTTGTTACTTACTGACAATGGAGAACTAGAGTTTTATGAGGAAGCAATGCAAGTAGATGCCAAGAAGAAGTGGGAGTAAGCCATGGATGAAGATCATAGATCTCTCATGGAGAACCAAATGTGGGATTTGGTAAGGCTACCCAAGGGTAAGAGTGCATTTCAAAATAAGTGGATCTTCAAAATAAAATAAGAAGATGAAAGGAGAAAAGGGTATAAAGCCAAGATGGTGGTGAAGGGGTTTACACAAAAACTATGTATTAATTTTGATGATATTTTCTCTCCTATTATAAAAATGACATTTATTAATACTATTATAGGTTTAGTTTCAATCAAGGATTTGCACTTAGAATAGTTAGATGTGAAAATTGCTTTTATTCATAGTGATTTGGATGAAGAGTTGTACATGAAGTAGCCACAGGGATATGAGGTCAAAGGGAAGGAGAACTATGTACAAACTAAAGAAGAGATTGTATGGCATAAAACAAGATCCATAACAATGGCATAATAAATTTTATTGTTTTATCTTAGAACAAGAATATTAAAGGTGTAATTCTAACCATTTCATGTACATCAAACATTTTTATGATGGTTCCTTTATTATTTTATGCTTGTATGTGGATGACGTGTTATTTGTATGAAATAACATATAACATATTCATATGCTCAAGAAATAATTTAGTGACTCATTTTCTATGAAGGATTTGGGTGCTATAAAGAATATCCTTGGTATGAGAATTAATCATGATAAGAAGGAGAGGAAGCTATTCTTATCCCAATTAGAGTATGTGAAGAAATTCTTGGAAAATTTTAGCATATCAGATGCTAAATTTATTGGTAATCCTTTGGTATCCCACTTTATATAATCAAAGGAGTAATGTCCCAAGATGGAATCTAAAAATATTAAGATGTCCAAGGTACCTTACTCATTGGAAATTGACATCCTTATGTACACTATGGTTTGTACTAGGCTGGATATTTCACAAGTAATGGGAGTTTATAGTAGGTATATGAGTGATCTATGTTACGAGCATTAAAAGGTAGTGAAATGGATTCTTCATTATTCAAGATGAACCATGGATTTTTGATTTTGTTATGGTGGATCATATACCACTTTTCATGTTTATATGGACTCAAATATGGTAGGGGATGGTGATATCAAGAGAAGTATGATAACTTATATATTTATTGTTGGAGATACAGTGGTTAGTTGGATTTATAGGATATAAAATGTTGTGGCTTTTTCAACCACAGAGGTAGAGTATGTTTTTACCATAAATGTTATCAAGGAGATGATTTGGTTACATGATTTGTTTAAATATTTAGGGCATTAGTAGTAAGTTTGGAGACTACACAGTGATAGTCAGAGTGTTATTCATTTGGCAAAGAACTTTGCTTTTCACTTGAGGATGAAACACATTAAATTACATTATCACTTCATCAAGATAGCTTTGGAGGATAACTTGGTGAAGCTAGAGATGATTCAAACTATCCAAAATCATATGGATATGATGAACAAGGTGGTCACATTGGACCAATTGAGACTATGTTCAAATTTGGTTGGCCTTAATGGTTATGGAACAGTGATAGATTTTATTTAGGATAACTGATCTCTGAGTGGGATATTATTGAGTGTAGAGCCCTTTGGTGATATCACATGACCATGGGTATATATTTTTTAGGTCTAGAGAGATCCATAAATGTGAGGAGTACATTTTTACCCACTCCACCTTTTGTGCAACCTTTCTCCACATGTGACTGGAATATTCCTTGTATTTCTAATTTTTATGTATTCCATGTTTTGTGGAGTTAGTAGTCAGATGCCTATTTTCCATATTGACTTCCTTGATCTTAGGAGTTGGATGGTTTTTGGAAAAGGGAAAGACTTCCTTGTTTCAAATATTTGGTTGTGATCATGTGTCATTTGAAAATGTGATTTTTAGAATATGAGAGATAAAAATTGCAAGTTCCTCCTTAGGTGGGCTTTTGGATGAGCTTTCTAGGTGGAGGAAAGTTATCACATGATGGATAATGATTATATTTGATAAGCATTGTGAAATTATCCTTATTTGGTCAATTTTCCATGGTTTGATATATATATATATATATATATATATATATATATATATATAGGTGTGGTGTGACCTTTAGAGGTTGATTGGTTTATTTGTAGGCATGGATTTTGAGAGATAGAGTCAAAGTGCAAATATTTTTCAAAGTATAGGTGTTTATTTTAGGGTGTGGTATAATAGTTTGTGAGATATAGTATTGTGTAGGTGTAGGTGAAAGTGCATCATATCATTTATGTATCATTTTCTATAAGAGATATTATATCTCTTTGCAAGTTCATTATAATCTTGTTTTTTATTACATTTTTTATTTAGAAATTTATTAGTGGATGTATCCCACATTGGGTGAACCATGATAGATCTATATTATGTGTGATTTCTATTTTATTCTATCCATTTATGTTTTCATATTAATTGTGAATTGAGGAATTTTTTTTGTGATTCATGTTAGTGCATAACTTATATCTAATTTCACATTTAAATTAAGTTTAAATTTTTTAATCCCTAACACCAAAGCAAAGGCAAATACAGTAGGGACAAAAAAAGAATCTTGGAATGATCTTTAATGCTAAGGAGAATATTATAGAATCCAATAGAATAAAGGAGGTTAGGGCCAAAGATGATAGAGATTTGAACAACCTAGATGATCAAGAAGAAATTTGCCTCATGAAACTAGCTATCGACCTTGATCTTATCAAGGAACAACATCAAAAGGTAATGGAATTTTTATGGGATCAACATGAGAGTTCAAGGGTTATGGGTCCACCAACTAGATAAATATTCCTTTTTGTAGAATTTTTTTACTATCTAAAATAGGAATATTATTTTATAAGGCATATGTTAGTCTATTATCATATTTCCCCTAGGTCAGTTTGATTATGAAAAACAAGTGTATACTATAAATTTTTATGGAAGGATATCTATCATTATCTTTTATACACATGTACGTTATAACTAACTGGTGAACCACCTTATCTCTCTATAAAAGGCATGTATCATCATCATGTAAGGGAGGAGAGAGAGATTTTGAGAAAAAGTGTATACTTTGAGAAATTAATGCAATCAAGGAATTCTATAAAGATTGTCCAAATTAAATGTGTCAATTGTTAACATAGCTTCTTCTCTCAATTACCAGTTTTGTGTCTTAAATTTGAATGGTGTCTTTGAATTCTAGGTTGCATTTTATTATCATAGGGTTTCTAATTTGTGCATGCAATAGATTGGTTAAAAATATCTTGGGTTTAATTCATTTTGTTTTTCTCTATATTCAAATGTGCAAATGTTATTTGATTATAGTAGTAAATCTTCAAAGCAAATATGGTTCACACTTGTGATTATTTACATCATCCCTAAAGTTTACCTAGTATATAGTGAAATCTAAGCTTAGGATATTTTTCATTATATGTTGGTTTTAATTCATACTTAGTTGTAGTAGATGTTTTTTGATAATATTTAAGACTAAGATAGGTAATCACTTGTTTATTTTTCTATGTTACCCTTCTCTTCACTCCTTTTTTTACACCATCTCATTGTAGCTTAAATTTCATTATAAATATACATCTAGATTAATTTGTAGTTTAAGTTTTGATCATAATTCACTGAGTTAACATAGATCCTCTAAAATCACAAGGAATGGACCATGATGGCTCCCGACCATCACTTATTATAAATTTTGTGGAACACTCATACATATCTCTATTGCCATTTCACCACAAGTGAAATTAAGTTACCACAACCTAATACTCATGCTCCAAAGTCATGTAATTATAAAATGAGAAGTGTTATTTAAACACTAAGAACCTTTGTGGTTTATTTAAAGACATCAACATGCATTTTCACTGGCACTAGAAGGAGGTCCCTTTGTGAATTCTTTGAACCTTTGTTAGTCTTAGTGTTAGTGTGAATTCTTAGTGTGTTTTGATCTAATATTAGTGTATCTTTATGTTTTTGAGTGAATTATTTACTTATAAGTATAAATATAATTGATCTTTGCAATTTATGGCGTATCTTTATGTTTCCTTAGATAAATATCAAGGTTCTTTGAGATTAGATGCTTGGCTTTGGTAAATAAATTTGGAAATTTGAAAATCCATATTATTTGAGGTTAGGATGGTTTGTTTTGATCAAAGTTTTGTATATCTTTCATAGATATGATTTAATTTGAGCTTAAAATTATAAATATAGTTCACCTTGTCATAATTGGATACATCTTTGAGTTATTGTATGCAAAGATAAATTTCCTTTACTATTATTTAGACAATATTTTCAGAATGAGCTTAATGTGCAAGTTTAATCCTTGTTATTTAGAAATATTAACCTGATACATCATATTTCAAAAAAGTTGTTTAACTTTCAAGATGGAATTTTTAAACATTCAAACTAGATCATATTCAAAGACAAGGGAACCTCTGCTTGAACTTGAGGTCTATTGAAAGGTTAAGCATGACAAAGGTAGGTATAGGAGGTCCAAATCTTTTCCAACTTCACCTCTTCAAGGTACCTTTTATTTTAACCTTCATCTAGGTATGGCTTAGTTTGGAGAATATTCAATCAATGTACTAGGTGTGGTACATGATCTCCCACGTAACCCTTAGAAGTATTTGCCTACATTTAGTCCAAGTAGTATTATGAATAATAAATATCACATTAAGTATTGTAAAGCTACTTTAAGGTTAATAAATGTCATGTATGAATATGTGGCGTACATGTTATTCTCCTTTACATTTAAGGATGTTGATAATGAACCATTCATGCACATTCCTGATAATTACATCACTAATTGGGATGGTTTCACTGATGTTTTTATAAATAAATTTGGTAATATTATTAGTCCTTATGTTATTTATCATCATTTTATCACCATTAGAAGGGATGAAAATGATCCTATTAGGTCTTTTAATGCTAGATTTCAAACAATGTACAATAGGACCATATAACCCTATAAGCCTGATGATGTATTAGCTTTATATATCTAAAAGGATGTAGTAGATCCCATGACCTTTGTATTTTTTAAGAGATTCATGCCATATCTAACTTCATTAGCTAGGACCTATCCTAAGGTATTAACTATAAATGATTAGATACATCCCCAGAGGAAAATGGCATACTATATTCCAAACATCAACCCACATATGCCTATGATGAGCTTATTCTCTAAAAAAATCCAAAATATCCCATCATTAAACAAACTCCTAAACTTAAGTCATATTACATTGAGTCATGATGCTCCCAATTAGAACATAAGATTCTTAAATCATCCTACTAATGGATTCAATAAAAATGATCAAAGAGATATGGTACCAACCATTGGTGCTAATAATAACCAAGTACATAATTCTAAAACTCTTAAAAATGGTCCAAAAGTTGAGAACTAATTCTCTTCATCTACAAAAATAGGTTGGAAATATTGATAAAAGCTCAGGTAGGAAATTCTTATTTAATAGGTATAAGAGGCCAAATAATAGATTTTAAAATGATAGTTTTCATAATAAAATGAATAACGAGACATATTCTAAAAACAAGACCATGGACATTAACCTCACTGATGTTTCATTACCTTATTATTAAAGGGTACATTGCACAACCAAGCATGGTGAAATTGTTTGCTTTAAGTTTTAATAATATTTTTAATCTTTCTAATAATATTTGGAAAGTGGTTCCTAACAAGGAAAGTAATGCAGGTGATTTTGGATCCAAGTCATCTAATCAAGTCTTCATGGTGGATACTTTTGATTTCCTATTTTAGGAAGATAATGAACCTCATGAGATCTCTCAGTGGATCTAATCCTTTCAATAGATCTTGAAGAAGACCTATCCTTTCAAGAATAGAGAGAAAAGGTATCCCTTGACTACCTCAATGCCTCCAAAAATTTTTGTAACTCCACCAGACACTTCTTCAAGCAACAATCCAGATCCACCCAAAGGGAGTACTTCTAAACCCAATATTGATATTCCTCATCTTTCTAATAAAACTAGATATAGCATAATTGAGGATATGAAGAAGATAAAGGCTAATATTACATTGCATGAACTTACATAGCTTATAGAGTAAAGGGACCTCCTACAAGAATATCTTTCAAATAAGTTCAACAATCCACCCAAGGTAAATCATGCCAATGTGACTATGCACAAAGCCAAGGCTGAATCTCCTCCTTTATTGCTCACTGTTAAGATGTTTGGTAATTTTTTTCATAATTACTTATTATATTCAAGATCATCTACCAATATCATGATTAGAGGTATATACAAAAAACTTGGCTTAACACTTATAAAATATGATAGGGTTATCACCCAATTAGACAAATCTAGAGTTAAGGTTGTGGGAGAATTATTAAATGTTCTTATGCAATCAGATTTTGAACCTAGACTATAGAAGTTCTATTCTATTCAAGTTATTGATATGCTTGATGTTTATGGAAACTTGTTAAGCAATGAATGGACCAAAACTTTGAATGGTTACATGTCCATAGATTGCTCACATTTGTGGCTACCTTGGAAAGGAGTCCCTAATCAAACTAGGGTAGAGAGAAAACCAAGGATAAATCACATGATAACTGAGTATAATACTATGAATGTAATGGTCAACATAATTAAATCAAAAATAGTTTTTTTCACCCTAGAGATTGATAAGATATGTTATCCCAAGAATGCTCATGTTGTTCTTGGATTATGTAAGTTGCATTTTGTTACTGCTCGGTGTAAGGTTGATCAGGAGTAGGTATTATCCTTACTAACCCCATTAGTGACAAATAAAATTCCTCATATAGACTCCAATTTTCATATACTAAAAATATTTATGAATATGAATCCATTATCCTAGGTTTATAATTTTCTATCAAGTATAAGGTAAAATAAATACTAGTTTATAGGGATTCAAAACTAGATGTCAACCAAGTAAGAAACAAATACCAATGCAAGATATCATACCTGAAAAGGTATAAGATTAGGGCCTAGGATTTGATAAAATCCATTGAATATTTTAGCATTTCCTCCATCCCAAGAGAAGAAAACCAAGCTACTGATGAGTTAACATATACTACAACCAACTTCATGCCCAATCAAGATTCCCCAAATTTTAGCATTGAGTTGGTTCCTTGTCCTTTAGTGCATGATAATATCAACCATTTTCAACTTTTCAATGATGATTATTAGATATGGAATTTCATGACCAATTATGGAGCATTTGATGCTCATATTATTTATGAGGCTAATGAAAATACATCTAAGAATGATAAATTTGATGGTAAAGTCATGTAGTTGAATGATAATGAGATCCCTAAGGGGATGATTACTTTAGAGACACTGATTGATCAGGATAAACTAATTGAGGTTTCTAATATTCTTGACGTAAGTGGGAAAGAATATAATACTATTGATCTTGGTCTCCAAGATCTACCTCATCTAGTAAATTTTGGAAAAGCATGCACAAGCATTGAGAATCAAAAATCTAAAGATATCCTTACCCAATATAAGGATGTCATAGCATGGTATTATGATGACTTAAATATCTTTGATCCTAGGGTCATCACTCACACCATTCCCTTAAAAGAGAACTATAAACCATTTAGGTAAAAAAAAAAGAGGCATGTAAACCCTGTCTTAGAGTCAATAATTTTTAAAGAGGTTAAGAGACTTTTAGATGTTAGGATAGTATTTCCCATTAGGAATTATACCTGGGTGGCTAATTTAGTACTAGTTAAGAATAATAATGCTAATATTAAGCTCTGTATTGAGTTTAGGAATTTGAATAAAGAATCTAAGAAGGATAACTATCCTCTTCCTTCTCTTGACTAGGTTATACAAGTTGTTTTAGGTTCAACTATGATATATTTTCTTGAAGGATTTTTAAGTTATAACCAGGTATTGGTTGACAAAGAAGATAGGATGAAGATAGCTTTCACCTCCAAGTGAATATCTTTTACATACAAGAGAATGCCCTTTAGGATAATAAATGCATTATCTACTTTTCAAAGAGCTATGGACCATGCCTTTCAAGGTCTGATAGGTAGATTCATCATTACTTATATGGATTATCTAATATTTGTTTCTAAAAATAGGGAAGATCACTTCTTTGTTTTACAATTATTTGAAAGATGTAGAAGGTAAGGGATTTCCTTAAACCCTAAGAAAAATAATTTTTATGGTAGTGAAGGTAAACTATTGGGACATGTTATAACAAAGGATGGGATCTCTATAGATCCTAAAAGGGTAGAGGCCATATCCAAAATAGAACCCCCAAATAGTAGGAAAGAGCTAAAGTCATTCTTTGTTAAGATAAAATTTGTAGGAAAATTCATTTCTGGATTTGTAGAGATTGTCAAGCCAATGAATGACATACTCAAGAAGGATGCCAAGGTATCATGAAATGAATAATATTAAAAGGAATTCAATGAAATTAAGGAGGCCATTAGCTAGGCTCTAGTCCTAATAAGTTCTAAATTTTCAAAGGACTTATACCTCTATTCATTTGCCTCTGATCATACCATAACTATTGTATTGACTTTGAAATTTGAGGGGTGTGATCACCCATTAGATTTTATGAACACTAATTTTAAGAATGTTAATTTAAACTATTAATTGATTAATAAGAAATCATATGCATTATTAAAGGTATTAAATAAATTTAGGAATTATATCCTTAGATTTTATTCTACGTAACCCTACCACAAAGCTTATGTTAAGCCAAAATGAGCTGGGAGAACATAGAGGTAAGTGGATGTCAATTTTGTAAGAGTGTGATATGGAAATGAAAATATAAAAATTGGTAAGATGCCAAGGTCTGATCCAAATGATTGCTAATACTATCCCTAAGCTAAATATTATTCAAGTTGATCAACATAACTTTAAAGCTATTGAATGGTATGATTCTTATATTCATTTGATAATTATTGGTACCTATATTATAAGAATGAAAATATAAAAATTGGTAAGATGCCAAGGTCTGATCCAAATGATTGCTAATACTATCCCTAAGCTAAATATTATTCAAGTTGATCAACATAACTTTAAAGCTATTGAATGGTATGATTCTTATATTCATTTGATAATTATTGGTACCTATATTATAATAATGAAAAAGGAGAAAAAGAGAGATCTAAGGCTCAAAGCTACTCCTTATTTTATTAATAATGGATTCTTATACAAAAAAACTTTAAGGGAGTCTACCATAGGTGTGTCTCAAAAGAGGAAGCTTCTCAAATCATGAGTACCTTTAATGAGAAGTTTGGTAATGGACACCCATCAGGGAAGACTACTACACATAATATTCTTAGAGATGGTTATTATTGGCCTACTATCTTCAAGGATACTCACAATTATGTGAGAGAATCTAATCTTGCCATATTTTTAACACCAAGGAGCATAAGGTAGTAATGACTCTATAACCAATCATGGTTGACAAACCATTTATATAATGGGGGTTAGAATTTTTAGGAGTAATCAACCTAAATTCATTTTAAGGTCACACATTCATATTAGTTACCATAGATTATTGTATATGGTGGGATGAAGTTGTAGCCACTAAAGAATGTAGAATAGGTGAGGTGATCGACTTCATGGAAGAGAACATTTGTACTAGTTTTGGAACTCTAATCTCTCTAGTGTTTGATAATGAGTCTGCATTTTCATCCATAGAGATTACTGAATGGGCTTATGATAATGGTATATATCTAAGTTTTTCACCTACCCATTATCCCCAAGGGAATGTATTTTCTAAGTCTACCAATAAAAACCTTATGAAATTAATCAAGAAATCTACAGAAGATAAACCCAAGACCTAACACAAGTTGCTCAAGTATGCATTATGTGCATATAGGATTAGGATTAAACAAGCCTTAAAGGCATCACCTTTTCCATTGGTGTACGGAGAATAACCCATCCTTCCTATCACTCTTAATTTACCCACGTACAGATTCATGTAGGGATATATGAAAGAGGGTCAAGAGTTAGAAAACTCAATATTGTTGGACATAATTCAGATGAAAGATGCAAGCGATAAAGCCTTTACTAATTTTAGCATACATCAGACCATAGTCAAGAGATGGTTTTATAAAAGATCAAATATCAAGGTGTTCATATAGGGGGACCTAATTCTCCTTTGGGACAAAACATTTGAGCCTAAGGGAAAACATGGTAAATTCATATCTTTATGGATTGGACCATACTAGATTGTAAAAACATTGGTAAACAACTCTTTCTAGCTCTAATATCTATAATGAGTAGAGTTCATATTGACCATCAATTGGCAATACCTCAAGAACTAATTCTTTGTTACTCCTCCTAAGGTCTTCATGGAGTAAATTGTAAGATGGCTAGCTTTATTGTAGGTAGGCTAGCTATTTTTTTTTAGTTCTTTATTTCTTGCCCCTTATTTGTATATAAGAATGTATATATTTTTTTAAATTTCTTTTGCCTTCTTTGGTTTTGTGTTTTATTTTGTTGCCTTGTTCCTTATTTCTAATAATTCCTTTTGGATAATCTTTAGCTAAAATTTATGCAATTTCTTGGAAATACCTAGGATTCATAAATGTGGGTGTGTACCTCATACATATGATGGATATGGTTCTAGAATATAAGCCTAATGTTTTAATTTAAACAAATTAGTAAATACCATTGAAATAAACCAATCATTTCATAAGAACTTAAGCATTGTCTTGATGCCAAATTGGTTTTAAGAAGACTTGTACTTGTAAGGTGAAAGGTCAAACTATTAAGGGATAGCCATACTTGTACTTAATCAACATCCTTGCCTAGGATAATGTTTATAGCCATATGTGATTCTCTAGAAATGAAACATTTGAAAAAATCCTAAAACATGGCTGTTCTTGTTCCCAACCTTACTAAAAGGATAAAGATCTAAATAAAATACTAAAAATAAGAATTCAATACAAAATCAAAATATTTATGAGCATAGGTCATTCTGCTAATCTCCATTAGGGATATGGATGCCTAGCTGGTAGTGGATAAAGGCCTTGAATGCAGCCAAATCCATCTCTATCAGGGCTATGAATGTATGGATGGTAGTATAGAAATTCCCAAACCTTCCTTGAGCTAAAATCATGGTTCTTAATGAACACCTAAACATGCTATAAGTTAGTGTTAGTGATTAAGGATATGAAGCCTAGAAGTTATTTCTTAAAACCCATGGAAAATAGTAAGTGAAATCAAAACACGCACACACACACAATCTAGCTATGTCTTAATCTTTGGTGCTAATTCTACAAGTGTATGGTTTTTTTGAGCCATAATTTGATCTAGATAATGATATTGATCAAGTAAAGTGGATGAACTAATTATTTATCTAAGTTAGAGTCTATATGCTCTAACATATTGCTATTTTTCCCCCATCAGTCATCATTTGTTGAGGCCAAAATACCCCCATTTTTTGAAAATTAGGACCCTTGATAAACCCTAAAAATTGAACATGAAAATATGGCATGTTAAGATCATTTGTACAATTTGAATATCATATACTTTATCAAAAGCAAGCTTAGTTATGTTTTGATTTAATTTTGTCTAACATTGCTAATAAATGGTCTTCATGGATTTTAGTTATAGGTTCCATGGTGTTTGTTCCTGAACAATTCATGTTCCAAAACCTTGGTTGAACCTTTAGTTCAACTTTGAATACTGGTAGGAGTTAAATTGGTAGAAACATTTTAAAACCCACTTTGGACTTAAGCATAAACTTCATATCTTAAGCTTAGTCATGTTTTTTAACATGACTAAAATTTAGCTTAAAATGGCTAGTCCCCTTTAATATTTTTCCCCCTTTAAATTTCCTTGTGTGTCTAACTAATATTAATTCTATAGGGTCTTTTTAATATTTCCTAGCTTAGCTTAATGTTTTTAACTTAAGGCCCTATTGTATTTATTAATACAAAAAGGGCATTAGTCTTAACACCATAGCTTAAGCTCTAGCTCCTTGAATCTAATTTTATGTTAGCATAATCCTTTTGATTCATAACATAGCCTAAATTTTTAATCATAAGCCCCAATCATAATTATTAATATGAATGAGACCTTAGCCTTAACACTTTAGCC
Organism: Torreya grandis; assembly: GCA_037957365.1. Classification (NCBI taxonomy): domain Eukaryota; kingdom Viridiplantae; phylum Streptophyta; class Pinopsida; order Cupressales; family Taxaceae; genus Torreya; species Torreya grandis. Next base: position 104,808 of record JARHVA010008828.1, on the reverse strand, counting down.
TAAGTCTTTTATATCACCATGGTTCCTCACTTAACTTACTTACATCTTTTAGGATCTAATGACCGTCAATTTATCATGGTATTTGATCCAATAGAGAAACAAATACTTGAGCTTAGACTTAAGCAACATGCATCATATATGATCTAAAGATAGACACTTCATCATAGGAAATGGATTTAAAAATGTGAAGGCCCTAAAAAATTTGTGCCCTTAGACTTAATCCAATGGTTATCACTTCACCATATGGACTTGATCAAATAGAGCAAGGCACAATTGAAATTTCAAAGGATTATAGAAGGCCCATATTATCACACACATGGCATATTTTCATTTGATGATCAAAGGAAAATGGGTCCTACCTGACAAAGCAACCAATCATGAGCAAGCTCTTGAATCATTGTCCCATGGCTCTTATTTACTTTCAGATCTTTATTTAGTGGAATGAATTAGGTCCAAGATCTTTGGAATCCCCATAGTGGGTCCAAGTGGAATTCTTGCATTGGGTCATAGGAATTTGACAAGATTAAAATTAATGTTTGCATGACCATCAACTTTAGACCTATCAAATTTAAAGCTTCACTAGATTAGAATTAATGTTCACATGACCATCATTCAACATCTATAAGGATGTATTTTATGTCTATGAGACCATCAAATTTAAGCTAATGGATTATTTTTCTCAAGGTTAAAATATAATCTAAAATCTCACTGTAAATCTCATGAATTGCTTTGCAGGCTAAAGGAAGTGCTTGGAATATTCTCAAACACTAGAAATATTCAATTTAAGAATATGGAAATAGTCTTATGGTATAATTATATTATAAATAAAAGTTAGTATAGGTCTATACATTAAGGTCCTGATTGCATTTTATTTTACTTTCATGAAACTTAGACTAAAGAATTATACTATGTCTTATTCTAAAAAGAGTCTTGATAATGTATAACTAAGAGCAAGTTATTCTAACCAAATATTTTAATGTGTTTAATAATTAAATGAAACTCTATTTAAATGTTAGACCATTATATGATTTTGACCCCATTTGAGAATATTTTATAAGCCTGGCATTAGTATTTCATCCTAAATTATACATTATTCTTATCTAACATAGCTTAAACTTTGGCCTATAATATTTATCCTTGGTATCCTCTACATAAATATAGAAAACTTAGGCATAAACACTTTAGCCTAAAGTTTATTTCATTTTTAGTAAACATAAAATAAACCTTAGCCTAAGAGGTTTAAGCCTAGGTCCCACCTTAATGACATGATAACTTAAATATTGGGCATCTTTGTAGATATATAATTTTTGATTCATCATAGAAAGATGATCCAACAACATAAAGATCATGTGGACTTTTAAATAGATTCCTAAGATCCCACATGCATGATTCATGGTAGAATCACATTTGAGGTGGAGCTAAGAAATGATCAATGGTTCATGCTTCATCACTCTTAATGATCTAATAGTGTGAAATCATTTATGACTTTTCAAATAGCCATGATATCATCACATGGACAATGCTCATTCAACAAACTAATAGCACAGGATACAAAACATAATAATGCATGTAAATATGCCAAGTGGCACAACCATAAGGCTTGTTATAGAAAAAAGATCATCACAAGGAATGAACTAAAGCATGATCAATGGTGCATGGTCACCCATAGGATCCTCATCCAATGGTGTAAAATAAGAAGAAATTTTAATGATAATGGCTAGTTCTCTAAGGTATTTATGAAAAGTTCCATGAAAGTTTCAAATCATTACCATATAATCACTATGCAAGAAGAAAAGGACAAAATCAAAGATCTTGTGGGCTAAAAACTGTGAAGGTATAAATGCAAATGTTTAAATCAAATTCAAGGCTCCTCTAAGACAAAATATATATATATATATATATATATATATATATATATATATATATATATATATATATATATATATATATATATATATATATCCTACCATTAAATCTCTAAAACCTTAAACCCTTCATAAAAGTAACCCAAGCAAACTCAATTAGTTACAATTTGATATAAATAAAACTTGATCATATTTTCTGGGCATAAAAGAGATTTCATAGAGATCATTTTCTATACAAGAGTGAATGATTTGTATAATTATAAACCATGGTATCTCATAGGTATAAGTTGAAAGAGGAGACAAAACATTACCTATCAATAGATAATGAAGGAATAATCTTCAAAGACATTGAATTGGATGTTGTGACACTAAATTCCCTAGGCATCATGAATTAGTCTTAGCATTTTTTGATCTAAGATTAGTATATCTTTACATTTTTGAATAAATTATTTTCTTATAAGTATAAATATCATCGATCTTTGTGGTTTTTGGCATATCTTTGTGCTTCCTTAGACAAAGATCAAGGTTCTTTGAGATTTGATGCTTGGTTTTGGTAAACTTAACTTAAAACTTGAAAATATATAGTATTTGAGGTTAGAAAGTCTTTTTTTGATCAAATTTTGGCATATATTTCATAGATATAAGTTCATTTGAGCTTAAACTTATAAATATAGATCATCTTGGCATAATTGGATACATCTTTGAGCTATTTTAGGTAAAGATCAATGCCCTTTACTATTCTTTACCCAATCTTTAGAAAATGAGATTAATGTGTAGGTTTAATCATTTTTACCTATAAATATTAACCTAATACATCATATTTCAAATATGATCTTCAACTTTCAAGATGGAATTGTCAAAGATTCGAACTAGATCACACTCAGAGATAAGGGAACCTCTGCTTGAACTTGAGGTTCATTAAAAGGCTAGGCATGACAATGGTAGGTACCAGAGGTCCAAATATTTTCCAAATTCACCTCTTCAAGATAAATTTTACTTCAAACTTTATCTAGGTATGGATTGGTTGGGAGAATATTCAATCAATTAGTCAGGTGTGGTACATGATCTCCCATGTAACCCTTAGAAGACTTGGCTACATTTAGTCCAATTCATATTATGACTGTTGAAGAACACATTAAGTATTTTAAATGTGTCTTAATGTTTCTAACTATTTTACATTAAAATGTGGATTTTAGGTTATTCCTCTTTACCTTTAAGTATGTTACTTATGAATAGTTCTTGAACTTGCCTGATAATTACATCACCAATTGGGATGGTTTCATTAATGTGTTTATAGATCAATTTGGTAAGATTGTCAATCCTTATGTTATTTACCATTAGTTCAACACCATGAGAAGGGATGTACATATCATTATTAGGTCCTTTAACTCTATATTTTATAAAATGTACAATAGGACCATAAAAACCTATAAGCATGATGATGTATTACCTTTAGAAATCTACAAGGATGCAGTAGATCTAATGACCATTATAGTTTTGAAGAGATCCATGCTAGCTATAACTTATTTATCTAGGGAATATTCTAAGGTAATAAAAATTAATGATCAAATTTATCCCCATGGTAAAATGGCATACTATGTGCCAAACATCAACCCACATATGCCTATGATGAACTTATTCCCCAATAACAACTAAAATATCCAAACATTAAACCAACTCCCAAATTTAAATTAGTTACCATTGAGTCATTTTTCTCCCAATTAGAACTTACTGTTCTTAAATCATCCTACTCATGGATTTAATACAATTAATCAAAGAGCTTTGGTACAAATCACTAGTATTAACAATAACCAGGTACATATTTTTATAATTTTTAAAAATGAGAATAAATCTATCTTAAAAATGGTCCAAAAGTTGAGTACTAATTTTCTTCAGATAAAAAAACAAGTTAGAAATATTTTTGAAAGCTCAGGTAGGAAATTTTGATTTCAAAGGTATAATATGAAAAATAATAGATTTTAGAATGATAGATTTCATAATAATAGAAATAATGAGCCATCTTCTAAAAAGAAGACCATGGACATTAACCTCACTAATATTGCATTGCATAATTATTTCAAGGTACATTGCATATCCAAGCATGGTGAAATTGAATGCATTGAGTTTTAAATGGCTTTTGAAGCTTTCTAAGAGGACTTGGATACATTTGAAGTGGTTATTAACAAGGAAAGTAGTGCAGGTACTTTTGGATCAAAGCCATCTAATCAAGCCTTCATGGTGGATACTTTTGATTTCCCTTTCTAGGAAGAGAATGAACCTAATGAGATTCCTAAGGAGATCTAAGCCTTTGAATATTAATTCAAGAAGACATATCTATTGACAAAATTTTAATTTTAGCTCAAATTAGAGCACTCTTAGGTAAAAAATTAAGTTTTTAGTGTTTTAGGGGTCTAATATAGATGTCACAAGGTGTTATATAGTTTAATTAATGCCACTTAATGTTTTAATAGCCTTGGTCATTAGTTATTTTAGTCACTTTAGTCATTTTGAGGTCAAAAAGGGGAATTTAATGACTTGTATAGATTTATTGGGAAATGTGAAGGTTAGAAAAGATGATGTCACATACTATGTGTTCTAAAAAGTCTTAAGTAACTGAAACCAATTAAAAAGTGGCATATTCCTCAAAAGGGGGTAGTTTCCTTGAGGAAAAGAAGAAATTTTACACTTGTAAAACTCCTTGGTAAGTGTACCACATGAGAAAGGATCATACTATGCATCTTAATCTTCCCCGATCTTAGTTCCATATTTGAAGTGTTCTAGAAGTGCCATTTTTGGCCCAAAACCTTTCTACTCCTTTTTTAGTCTTCTTGGAAAGTATAAGTTGCCTTCATTTATGTACTTAATATGGAAAACATAGGAGGTTTAAAATAAATCACCTTAGTGAGGTTAAATTAAAATTAGAGGCTTTTATTTCCATATCATTATTTTGAATAATTATGACTTGTGCTTCATGAACCATCCTCATGAAGTTAATTGTATCTTTCTCCTTACAAATATGTATACCCTATAGGTTTTACATTGGTTTGAGCATTCCTATACAACTTAGATTATAATATTTTTTCTAGATAATTTTGACTCTCTACTATAATTCTTTCCATTCTTCATTTCATGTTCCAAGATTTTTCGATGGGAAAATCATCTTGGGTCTATAGACTAGTCCTATATGGGATGATAGACCTGTTTTCACTATATATAGATTTTCATGCTTTGAAAATTTATTAAGAGGGTTTTGATAGGTATATTTTTATGTTTTAAATGTGATCTTGTTCCCTTCCTCCTTTTCACATTCATTCTCTAGGAAATATTCATAGTTGCATTCATATGTAAGGAAAAATTGCCAGGTAGCTATGAACACACATCTACAGGTGCCATGAAGAAAGAGTCCATGATAAAAGGAAGGTTCTGAAATATTTTTAAAGTGTTTAGAATTTGGATTATGTATTTTAAATTATTGAGATAATTTTACAACTAATTTTATGTTTAAATCAATACATACTACCCATGTTCTAACTGAACGGTCACCTACATGCATCCCATAAAGAGTTAAATAACATTATGAGGTGTTGAAAATTGAGTTTTAACCCTTTTTTGAAGTAATATAATGTTAAGGGGAACATTTTAAACATATTAATAATGATATTTTGGAAAATGTAGTTGAGGATAACTTCAAAAAATAAGATGACTATTTCAAGCCTTTTGTCTCTAAAATTACAAAATAGAGGTCCAAAACCATTTATGAGGTTTCCCATACAAGTTGGTATTGAGTCCAAAGACCTATAAATATAATCATCATAAATATATAACATATCTATACCAAATTTAAAAATAAGATTAATATTTTAATAAATGAAGATGTTTTTCAAAAGCCCTCAAGTGGCCTTTTGAATACTAAAATCCTACAATGTTACCTACAACAAGATGAATCATTATCATTTTTTAGGCCTAATGAGTGGATTTAATACTTGAAAATAGGTTAAGGTGGATTTATTAACTAATAAACACAAATATTGGTAGGATAGGCATCAAGGTATGGATGGAAGAGTATGTTACATTCATAAGGTGAGACAATTCATCCAACTGGCTTAGGTTTTGTCACCTACAACTAGTCTTCAAAACCTACATTCAATAGTAAGTGCTAAAATAAAAATGAAAAGATTCAAGAACATGTTTTAACCTTGATAAGTTAATGGAAAAACAATAACTATATATATCATCAAGGAAATATTAAACTATTTTTGGTCCTCATGAAACACCTATAGGGATCCTTTGGTAAGGAAAATAAGCACCTACAGTTGGGAAGATAGGCGGTGACATAAAATTGATGTATAGGTGATGTTTTAAGGCATAAAAGGTGAATAAAAGTATGTATAAGATGATATATATCTAATTATTAATGTAAATACTTTAAACACTATGATTGATCTCAACCTAGGCTAATACACACCTAAAGGCCTCTAATTCATACAAACATGACCCTACAGGTTGGTTGTAGGGTCACCTTGGGAAATATGATCGATAAATTTAGAAATAGAATCATTTATAAGAATGAGAAGTGATTGTAGGTATAATATGGGTTTGAGATATTTATGAGAGGTTTTTTTCATCATCTTTAAGGCCTAGAATAAAACAACCACCTACAGGTATTATCTCTAAAGGAAAAACACAATGAAGGGAGTGTATCAGTCTTGACAAGGCAAGAGTGTAAGAAGAATGATGCAAAGAAAATATACCTAAAAATTTGAAAAATGACTCTAATACCATAATAATAATTTTTTTACACTATTTTTGAGGTCAAAACCATGCATCTATACCTATAGGTAGGCTCCCAAGACAAAACATAGTTAAGATTTATTTACACGATCTTGAGAGTTTAAGTAATGGGAAGGGGTATGTGAAGATGTGTAGTGAAGAGAAAACATAAAAAAATATTAATAATGACATACATGACCTTAAAATGTCACCATATCATGGAAAAAAAGTAGGAGGAATTCAATGATGCAAAAACTTAGTCCACATGGACAAAACTCTACATAGTCCTTTCCCTAAGAGCCTATCTTGGTTTTTTGCAAGTTTGAGGGACAGATGATATGAACAGGGGATGGTTCTTTTTGTATATGATCCTTTTCAAATATATAATCCTATAAAATATTTATATTGTCTAATAAAATAAGGGAAGTGCCCCTTTTTTGTCTCAAATAGGGGGTACTTCACCTTATATAAAACTAGTAGGTTTTGGGGAAAAGGGGATGAAGAATGAACTAGGGGTTGTTTGACCTTTGAAGAGATTTATGTGAAGTTGTAATTAATATATTAAAATATTTTAAAATAAGTTAATATGTGATGTCCCTTACTTAGGGGCTCTTTTATCTGCATAAAAGCTCTGATACCACTGTGATGTCCCTTACTTAGGGGCTCCTTTTTCTACAATAAAAGCTCTGATCTGGATACAAACTTGCAGAATATCAATTCAAATAAACAGATTACCACAATACAATTTCTTATTTATTTGCTCAGACTATTACAATAGATCTCTATCATGCACCTCAAAGAATATTACAATACTATTTTACAACCCTGGTCTTGCACAAATCTGGAAACAAATATGAATCTGGAAGTCTCAGTCTACTGTGTCGAACACACAGTCACCGGCGTTGGTCGATATATTGCTGACATCGATCTCTGTAGGTCCTTATCTGCCAATGTCAGTCCTCAGACGGCTGATGTTGGTCACTGGGGATCTCTGTCTATCGAGGTCGGTATTTGTGTGGATCTGTACGGACTTCATACGGCCGCCAATTTAGCACAACCTATCTGTTTGATCCCTGATCTAGAAATTTATGGTATCTAATACAACAGATCTCTCTCTATATGATTTATTGAAACAAAACACAAACTAAATCAAGAAATACCTAAAATACTATGATAACTTTTGTGTGAAGCTATCTCTCAAATCTGTATACCTCTGTGATAACTTCTGTATGAAGCTATCTCTCAATTTGGCAATAAATTAGCTGATATCTCACAGCCTCTAAATCACACACAATGAAGAGTTGACGTTCTCCAATGCAATGGAATCCTAGAACCCTTGGCTCAGTCTTCATAGAAGAAATTATTCAAAATCAATAATCAATAATCAATGGCTTATTCTCCACTTTCTCCCATGAGAAACCCTTATACCCTCCAAAGGTGTGCTTGCTAAAATTAGATTTCCTCAAATTAGAACTTGGGTTTCTTAAATTAGAATTCCTCAAATTAGAACTTGGGTCTTAAAATTAGACCAATTCTTAAATTAGAATTAGGGTCTTAAAATTAGACCAACTAATTAATAATTAATAATTAATTATTAATTAGACCAAATAATTAATATTTGATTAAATCAATCAAATATTAATATCTCCCTTAATTCATATCCAAAAAACCTGAACAAAAAGCAAGCCCAGCTCCATCAAGACCCTCTATCCATCCCATCAGCCTACGAAGGTCGCATAATAGGCTAATCCTCAACTCTAAACATGTCAACTCAAAAGTGGACATGACAATCAACCCCTCTTAAAATTGCTTGCCCTCAAGCAATCGCTGAATGATACACCCATCAATCCACCTGGATCCCAAATGTAGTCATGATCTACCCTGCTGTTAATCAATGCAAACTCCATGCCAAGTCTGTCCCAACTCTCATCTAATGGTGTCACATCATCCTTAGTGCTAATATAAGCACCCCAACATCCAATCCATAAATGACAATCAGCAAGCAACTTAAGCAAACTCCTTACCTGAATAATATCTAAATCTAGATCGTGAAGGCTAGGAATAGTCATATCATCATTAACCTATGACCCGATTGTATCAAAAATCTAAGTCCCTACCACATGTGATAACTCCTGAATGGCACTCACCTCAAGACCATGTTTATCCTCATATCTCTCCTATGTTGGTGCCAATGTGCACTCATCATCGCACTCTATCATGTCATGTCGTCTGAGCATCTCCATGCGATGAAAAAACATATATCTGAAGCTGCTGCCCCGTATTGCCTTAAGAATATTTGTCTTCCCATCAACATCAAAGTGAACCTCCATGTCCTTGAGATGAAGAGTAACTTCCTCAAATGAATGAAGCCACTTCATACCCAAGACTAAGTCTATATCCCCCATGTTCACCACATAATAATCAGCCTTGAACTCATAGTTGTTCAAGCACAATGGGAGGTCTCTAATCATACGCTCACACCTAAGAGTGTGACCATCAGCTACTTTAACTCTAATGCCCTACAAATATTCAGTAGTGAGTCCACGTTTCTCCACAAATCTAGCATCTATGAAATTATGTGTGGCTCCTGTATCAAAAAGGGTGATGACCTTCTGCCCTACTAAGACTCCATGAAGTCTGAATGACTCATCCGACTGAATGTTGGATAGGCGTGCCTCCTATATATGAAGTTCTAACTCTACCACTGCCTCCTCAAAAATACTCTGCTGTTCAGAATCCTCTGAATCTGAATCCTCATAATATCCCCACATTGCACGATTTGCTTTGCCCTTAGGCCTCAAAGGGCAATCGTGATGGATATCATATGGACCTTTGCAGTAGAAGCAAAGCTTCTTCCTACGTAGATCATTAAGCGCCTCATGATCCAAAAGTGGTGCTGCTAGATTGGAATTTGAATCATTCTTTACACCTGATTTATCTATGCTAAAATCTGGTCTCTCTGTATCTCCGTTGGAGCACTTATGGTCTCTAGATGAAGAAGTACCTCTGGAGTTAGATTTATTGGATAGGGCTGCCAGCTCCATACTACATGCCTTCTTCATAGCTACCTGTAATGAAGGTAGATCAAAGCCTTTGGTCCAACCTCTCAACGGTTTTGTCAATCCTTCCATGAACAGTACTACAAGTCGCCTCTCTGAAATGTCAGGAACCATAACTGATAACTTTTAAAAGTCACCAATATAAGACTCTAGACTTCCACTTTGGCACAATTGTGCCAACTCTCAGAAATAGGACTCTGGATCCCTCCTATCAAATCGCTCTACCAGCCTATCCACAAACTCCTGATAAGATGTGATCTGATCATGATGGAGTGTCACCATCCCATGGTGCCACCAATTGTGAGCTACTCCCTCAAGATGTAGTGTCGCATATCTGATATCATCTTCCTCACCCATTGGTCGCAATGTGAGAAATGTATCCAGCTTACTAACCCAAGCCTGTGATGTCACCTTACCACTACCGTCAAATGTCGCTAGTATGAGCCTGCTCGTAGCATGCTTCAAATCAATATTCTGGGGCCTTGGTCTCCCATTCTGTCGACCTCGGTAATGTTCTTTCCTTTGTGTGAGGAATCGGTCGAAAGTAATCATCTCCCTGACCACAGGTGGTAATGACTCCCACTCATCAGTTGCTGCCCTAAGTGTGTCTGTAAATGCCTCCTCATGCTCCTCAGCTGCTATCACCTCCTCTGCCTCCTATCTCACAAAGATAGGCCTAGTAGGCCTATTCACTGTACGAGAAATAGTTCCATGGCCTCTCGATGATCTTGCATCACTCTTGACATCTCCACAATGTGGGGAATGTCTCCTCGGATTACCCAATCTCGGTAGTGCTGCTACTAATTGCTATAATACCTGGTTATTCTGCCTTTGCCCTTCTCGTAGTTCTCTAAGAGTAAGTAAAACCTCTGCATCATCTTGATCTCTAGGATGGTGAGGAATACGGGCCCTGCCAATATCGTCACCCATGTCTTCTGGTGGTTGTTCTAAAACTTGAGTGCCTTCAAGCAAAGCTCTACTATGTGTGAAATACCCATGTGGTCCCAACCCTTGTGGCTGCATAAGATTGTCAACCTCTCAGGATGGTAGGATTTGGCTCTTATACCACTGTGATGTCCCTTACTTAGGGGCTCTTTTATCTGCACAAAAGCTCTGATACCACTGTGATGTCCCTTACTTAGGGGCTCCTTTTTCTACAATAAAAGCTCTGATCTGGATACAAACTTGCAGAATATCAATTCAAATAAACAGATTACCACAATATAATTTCTTATTTATTTGCTCAGACTATTACAATAGATCTCTGTCATGCACCTCAAAGAATATTACAATAATATTTTACAACCCTGGTCTTGTGCAAATATGGAAACAAATATGAATCTGGAAGTCTCAGCCTACTGTGTCAAACACACAGTCACTGGCGTTGGTCGATATACTACCGACATCAGTCTCTGTAGGTCCTTATCTGCCAATGTCAGTCCTCAGACGGTTGATGTCAGTCACTAGGGATCTCTGTCTGCCGAAGTTAGTATTTGCGTGGATCTGTACGGACCTATACAGACTTCATACGGCTGCCAATTTAGTACAACCTATCTGTTTGATCCCTAATCTAGAAATTTATGGTATCTAATACAATAGATCTCTCTCTATACGATTTATTGAAACAAAACACAAACTAAATCAAGAAATACCTGAAATACTGTGATAACTTCTGTGTGAAGCTATCTCTCAAATCTGTATACCTCTATGATAACTTCTGTATGAAGCTATCTCTCAATTTGGCAATAAATTAGCTGATATCTCACAGCCTCTAAATCGCACATAATGAAGAGTTGACGTTCTCCACTGCAATGGAATCCTGGAACCCTTGGCTCAGTCTTCATAGAAGAAATTATTCAAAATCAATAATCAATGGCTTATTCTCCACTTTCTCCCATGAGAAACCCTTATACCCTCCAAAGGTGTGCTTGCTAAAATTAGATTTCCTCAAATTAGAACTTGGGTTTCTTAAATTAGAATTCCTCAAATTAGAACTTGGGTCTTAAAATTAGACCAATTCTTAAATTAGAATTAGGGTCTTAAAATTAGACCAACTAATTAATAATTAATTATTAATTAGACCAAATAATTAATATTTGATTAAATCAATCAAATATTAATATCTCCCTTAATTCATATCCAAAAAACTCGAACAAAAAGCAGGCCCAGCTCCATCAAGACCCTCTATCCATCCCATCAGCCTACGAAGGTCGCATAATAGGCTAATCCTCAACTCTAAACATGTCAACTCAAAAGGGGACATGACAATCAACCCCTCTTAAAATTGCTTGCCCTCAAGCAATAGCTGAATGATGCACCCATCAATCCACCTGGATCCCAAATGTAGTCATGATCTACCCTGCTGTTAATCAATGCAAACTCCATGCCAAGTCTGTCCCAACTCTCATCCAATGGTGTCACATCATCCTTAGTGCTAATATAAGCACCCCAACATCCAATCCATAAATGACAATCAGCAAGCAACTTAAGCAAACTCCTTACCTGAATAATATCTAAATCTGGATTGTGAAGGCTAGGAATAGTCATATCATCATTAACCTATGACCCAATTGTATCAAAAAGCTGAGTCCCTACCACATGTGATAACTCCTGAATGGCACTCACCTCAAGACCAAGTTTATCCTCATATCTCTCCTATGTAGGTGCCAATGTGCACTCATCATCGCACTCTATCATGTCATGTCATCTGAGCATCTCCATGCGATGAAAAAACATATATCTGAAGCTGCTGCCCCGTATTGCCTTAAGAATATGTGTCTTCCCATCAACATCAAATTGAACCTCCATGTCCTTGAGATGAAGAGTAACTTCCTCAAATGAATGAAGCCACTTCATACCCAAGACTAAGTCTATATCCCCCATGTTCACCACATAATAATCAGCCTTGAACTCATAGTTGTTCAAGCACAATGGGAGGTCTCTAATCATACGCTCACACCTAAGAGTGTGACCATCAGCTACTTTAACTCTAATGCCCTCAAAATCTTCAGTAGTGAGTCCACATTTCTCCACAAATCTAGCATCTATGAAATTATGTGTGGCTCCTATATCAAAAACGTTGATGACCTTCTGCCCTACTAAGACTCCATGAGGTTTGAATGACTCATCTGACTGAATGTTGGATAGGCGTGCCTCCTATATATTAAGTTCTAACTCTGCCACTGCCTCCTCAGAACTATTCTACTATTCAGAAATCTCTGAATCTGAATCCTCATAATATCCCCACATTGCACGATTTGCTTTGCCCTTAGGCCTTAAAGGGAAATCGTGATGGATATCATATGGACCTTTGCAGTAGAAGCAAAAATTCTTCCTACGTAGATCATTAAGCGCCTCATGATCCAAAAGTGGTGCTGCTAGATTGGCCTTTGAATCATTCTTTACACCTAATTTATCTATGCTAAAATCTGGTCTCTCTATATCTCCGTTGGAGCACTTATGGTCTCTAGATGAAGAAGTACCTCTGGAGTTAGATTTATTGGATGGGGCTGCCAGCTCCATACTACATGCCTTCTTCATAGCTACATGTAATGAAGGCAGATCAAAGCCTTTGGTCCAACCTCTCAACGGTTCTATCAATCCTTCCATGAAGAGTACTATAAGTCGCCTCTCTGAAATGTCAGGAACCATAACTGATAACTTTTAGAAGTCACCAATATAAGACTCTAGACTGCCACTTTGGCACAACTATGCCAACTCTCAGAAATAGGTCTCTAGATCCCTCCTATCAAATCGCTCTACCAGCCTATCCACAAACTCCTGATAAGATGTGATCCGATCATGATGGAGCATCACCATCCCATGGTGCCACCAATCGTGAGCTACTCCCTCAAGATGTAGTGTCGCATATCTGATATCATCTTCCTCACCCATTGGTTGCAATGTGAGAAACGTATCCAGCTTACTAACCCAAGCCTATGATGTCACCTTACCACTACCATCAAACGTCGTTAGTGTGAGCCTGCTCATAGCATGCTTCAAATCATTATTCTGGGGCATTGGTCTCCCATTCTATCGACCTCGGTAATGTTCTTTCCTTTGTGTGAGGAATCGGTAAAAAGTAATCATCTCCCTGACCACAGGTGGTAATGACTCCCACTCATCAGTTACTGCCCTAAGTGTGTCTTTAAATGCCTCCTCATGCTCCTCACCTGCTATCACCTCCTCTGCCTCCTATATCACAAAAAAAGGCCTAGTAGGCCTATTCGCTGTACGAGAAATAGTTCCATGGCCTCTCGATGATCTTGCATCACTCTTGACATCTTCACAATGTGGGGAATGTCTCCTCGGAGTACCCAATCTCGGTAGTACTGCTGCTAATTGTTGTAATACCTAGTTATTCTGCCTTTGCCCTTCTCATAGTTCTCTAAGAGTAAGTAAAACCTCTGCATCATCTTGATCTCTAGGATGGTGAGGAATACGGGCCCTGCCAATATCATCACCCATGTCTTGCGGTGGTTGTTCTAAAACTTGAGTGCCTTCAAGCAAAGCTCTACTATGCATGAAATACCCGTGTGGTCCCAACCCTTGTGGCTACATAAGATTGTCAACCTCTCAGGATGGCAGGATTTAGCTCTTATACCACTATGATGTCCCTTACTTAGGGGCTCTTTTATCTGCACAAAAGCTCTGATACCACTGTGATGTCCCTTACTTAGGGGCTCCTTTTTCTACAATAAAAGCTCTGATCTGGATACAAACTTACAGAATATCAATTCAAATAAACAGATTACCACAATATAATTTCTTATTTATTTGCTCATACTATTACAATAGATCTCTGTCATGCACCTCAAAGAATATTACAATACTATTTTACAGCCCTGGTCTTGCATAAATCTAGAAACAAATATGAATCTAGAAGTTCAGCCTACTGTGTCGAACACACAGTCACCAGCGTTGGTCGATATACTGCCGACATCGGTCTCTGTAGGTCCTTATCTGCCAATGTCCGTCCTTAGACGGCTGATGTCAGTCACTGGGGATCTCTGTCTGCCGAAGTCGGTATTTGCGTGGATCTGTACGGACCTGTACGGACTTCATACGGCCGCCAATTTAGCACAACCTATCTGTTTGATCCCTGATCTAGAAATTTATGGTATCTAATACAACAGATCTCTCTCTATATGATTTATTGAAACAAAACACAAACTAAATCAAGAAATACCTGAAATACTATGATAACTTCTATGTGAAGCTATCTCTCAAATCTGTATACCTCTGTGATAACTTCTATATGAAGCTATCTCTCAATTTGGCAATAAATTAGCTGATATCTCACAGCCTCTAAATCGCACACAATGAAGAGTTGACGTTCTCCACTGCAATGGAATCCTGGAACCCTTGGCTCAGTCTTCATAGAAGAAATTATTCAAAATCAATAATCAATAATCAATGGCTTATTCTCCACTTTCTCCCATGAGAAACCCTTATACCCTCCAAAGGTGTGCTTGCTAAAATTAGATTTCCTCAAATTAGAACTTGGGTTTCTTAAATTAGAATTCCTCAAATTAGAACTTGGGTCTTAAAATTAGACCAATTCTTAAATTAGAATTAGGGTCTTAAAATTAGACCAACTAATTAATAATTAATTATTAATTAGACCAAATAATTAATATTTGATTAAATCAATCAAATATTAATATCTCCCTTAATTCATATCCAAAAAACACGAACAAAAAGCAAGCCCAGCTCCATCAAGACCCTCTATCCATCCCATCAGCCTACGAAGGTCACATAATAGGCTAATCCTCAACTCTAAACATGTCAACTCAAAAGGGGACATGACAATCAACCCCTCCTAAAATTTCTTGCCCTCAAGCAATCGCTGAATGATACACCCATCAATCCACCTGGATCCCAAATGTAGTCATGATCTACCCTGCTGTTAATCAATGCAAACTCCATGCCAAGTCTGTCCCAACTCTCATCTAATGGTGTCACATCATCCTTAGTGCTAATATAAGCTCCCCAACATCCAATCCATAAATTACAATTAGCAAGCAACTTAAGTAAACTCCTTACCTGAATAATATCTAAATCTGGATTGTGAAGGCTAGGAATAGTCATATCATCATTAACCTGTGACCCGATTGTATCAAAAAGCTAAGTCCCTACCACATGTGATAACTCCTAAATGGCACTCACCTCAAGACCAAGTTTATCCTCATATCTCTCTTATGTAGGTGCCAATGTGCACTCATCATCGCACTCTATCATGTCATGTCGTCTGAGCATCTCCATGCGATGAAAAAACATATATCTGAAGCTGTTGCCCCGTATTGCCTTAAGAATATGTGTCTTCCCATCAACATCAAAGTGAACCTCCATGTCCTTGAGATGAAGAGTAACTTCCTCAAATGAATGAAGCCACTTCATACCCAAGACTAAGTCTATATCCCCCATGTTCACCACATAATAATCAGCCTTGAACTCATAGTTGTTCAAGCACAATGGGAGGTCTCTAATCATACGCTCACACCTAAGAGTGTGACCATCAGCTACTTTAACTCTAATGCCCTCAAAATCTTTAGTAGTGAGTCCATGTTTCTCCACAAATCTAGCATCTATGAAATTATGTGTGGCTCCTGTATCAAAAAGGGTGATGACCTTCTGCCCTACTAAGACTCCACGAAGTCTGAATGACTCATCCGACTAAATGTTGGATAGGCGTGCCTCTTATATATGAAGTTCTAACTCTGCCACTGCCTCCTCAGAACTACTCTGCTATTCAGAATCCTTTGAATCTGAATCCTCATAATATCCCCACATTGCATGATTTGCTTTGCCCTTAGGCCTCAAAGGGCAATCGTGATGGATATCATATGGACCTTTGCAGTAGAAGCGAAGCTTCTTCCTACGTAGATCATTAAGCACCTCACAATCCAAAAGTGGTGCTACTGGATTGGCCTTTGAATCATTCTTTACACCTGATTTATCTATGCTGAAATCTGGTCTCTCTGTATCTCTGTTGGAGCACTTATGGTCTCTAGATGAAGAAGTACCTCTGGAGTTAGATTTATTGGATGGGGCTACCAGCTCCATACTACATGCCTTCTTCATAGCTACCTATAATGAAGGCAGATCAAAGCCTTTGGTCCAACCTCTCAACGGTTCTGTCAATCCTTCCATGAAGAGTACTACAAGTTGCCTCTCTGAAATGTCAGGAACCATAACTAATAACTTTTAGAAGTCACCAATATAAGACTCTAGACTACCACTTTGGCACAACTATGCCAACTCTCAGAAATAGGACTCTAGATCCCTCCTATCAAATCACTCTACCAGCCTATCCACAAACTCCTGATAAGATGTGATCTGATCATGATGGAGCATCACCATCCCATGGTGCCACCAATCGTGAGCTACTCCCTCAAGACGTAGTGTCGCATATCTGATAGTATCTTCCTCACCCATTGGTCGCAATGTGAGAAATGTATCTAGCTTACTAACCCAAGCCTATGATGTCACCTTACCACTACCGTCAAACGTTGCTAGTGTGAGCCTGCTCGTAGCATGCTTCAAATCATTATTCTGGGGCCTTGGTCTCCCATTCTGTCAACCTCGGTAATGTTCTTTCCTTTGTGTGAGGAATTGGTCGAAAGTAATCATCTCCCTGACCACAGGTGGTAATGACTCCCACTCATCAGTTGCTGCCCTAAGTGTGTCTGTAAATGCCTCCTCATGCTCCTCACCTGCTATCACCTCCTCTGTCTCCTATCTCACAAAGATAGGCCTAATAGGCCTATTCGCTGTACGAGAAATAGTTCCATGGCCTCTTGATGATCCTACATCACTCCTGACATCTTCACAATGTGGGGAATGTCTCCTCGGAGTACCCAATCTTGGTAGTGCTGCTGCTAATTGCTGTAATACCTAGTTATTCTGCCTTTGCCCTTCTCGTAGTTCTCTAAGAGTAAGTAAAACCTCTGCATCATCTTGATCTCTAGGATGGTGAGGAATACGGGCCCTGCCAATATCATCACCCATGTCTTCCGGTGGTTGTTCTAAAACTTGAGTGCCTTCAAGCAAAGCTCTACTACGTGTGAAATACCCGTGTGGTCCCAACCCTTGTGGCTGCATAAGATTGTCAACCTCTCAGGATGGCAAGATTTAGCTCTGATACCACTGTGATGTCCCTTACTTAGGGGCTCTTTTATCTACACAAAAGCTCTGATACCACTGTGATGTCCCTTACTTAGGGGCTCCTTTTTCTACAATAAAAGCTCTGATCTAGATACAAACTTGCAGAATATCAATTCAAATAAATAGATTACCACAATACAATTTCTTATTTATTTACTCAAACTATTACAATAGATCTCTGTCATGCACCTCAAAGAATATTACAATACTATTTTACAACCCTGGTCTTGCGCAAATTTGGAAACAAATATGAATCTAGAAGTCTCGGCCTGCTGTGTCGAACACACAGTCGTCGGCGTCAGTCGATATACTGCCGATGTCGGTCTCTGTAGGTCCTTATCTATCGACGTCAGTCCTCAGACGATCGATGTCAGTCACTAGGGATCTCTGTTTGCTGAAGTCGGTATCTACGTGGATCTGTATGGACCTGTACGGACTTCGTATGACCGCTAATTTAGCACAACCTATCTGTTTGATCCCTGATCTGGAAATCTATGGTATCTAATACAACAGATCTCTCTCTATATGATTTATTGAAACAAAACACAAACTAAATCAAGAAATACCTTAAATACTATGATAACTTCTATATGAAGCTATCTCTCAAATATGTATACCTCTGTGATAACTTCTGTATGAAGCTATCTCTCAATTTGGCAATAAATCAGCTAATATCTCATAGCCTCTAAATCACACACAATGAAGAGTTGATGTTCTCCACTGCAATGGAATCTTGGAACCCTTGGCTCAGTCTTCACAGAAGAAATTCTTCAAAATCAATAATCAATAATCAATGGCTTATTGTCCACTTTCTCCCATGAGAAACCCTTATACCCTCCAAAGGTGTGCTTGCTAAAATTAGATTTCCTCAAATTATAACTTAGGTTTCTTAAATTAGAATTCCTCAAATTAGAACTTGGGTCTTAAAATTAGACCAATTCTTAAATTATAATTAGGGTCTTAAAATTAGACCAACTAATTAATAATCAATAATTAATTATTAATTAGACCAAATAATTAATATTTGATTAAATCAATCAAATATTAATATCTCCCTTAATTCATATCCAAAAAACCCGAACAAAAAGCAAGCCCAGCTCCATCAAGACCCTCTATCCATCCCATCAGCCTACGAAGGTTGCATAATAGGCTAATCCTCAACTCTGAACATGTCAACTCAAAAGGGGACATGACATAATAATAATTAATTTCACCAAGGAGGTCTAAACTCTCAGGGTTACAATAAAGCCTACTGGGAAAATTTTGGCCTAATGCCCAAATGAGAATGCAAAACCATTTTTGGAATGAGGTAAGCTCTCAAATAAGCTAAAAAAAATTTTAGGCACAAAAAAAATATGTTTAAGTTATTTGGATCCAATTAAAACCATGAGAATTCAATGTGAGATCTAAGCTGCAATCAAACCTACTAGGCACATTTAGGCCTAAAAGACCAAATGTGAAACCAACATCACTTCCATCTCTAGGCATGGATTAAAATAGGCAAATATAGGGTTTTTAGGTCAATTAGTACATATTAAAGCCATTTATATGTATGGGAAGCTCAAAATAAGCCATTTCTGGTCCAAAAATAACATTATACCTATGTAAGAAGGTGAAAAGAGCTTGATAGGGCAAGTTTAGATGCTTATATATTTCAAGATACTTTTCATGGAGGAAATAGGAGTTTTTAAAAATTATTAGGGATCCTCAACATCATATTAGTGTAGTTTTTATACAACTCCAACATCATAACTTTATTAATGGACCTTAAGAGTGGAAATAGGCCTAAAACCCTAATTAAACCCTTGCAAGGACCAGTTTGGATAAATGGAGTTGGATAGATGATATAATGGAATATTTTGAGTATGAAAAATATTTTAAGGTGTATTATATTTTAAATTGTATAATACTTACTAAATATACCACCCATATATTTTAATTTGTATAATACTTACTAAATCTACCACCCATGTTTTTTTTTATGAACTTATACAGATAGGGTGTAAAACATTATTTTATTGATATTTTTGTGCATTGTGTAGGATACACAAGGATTATAAATATGAAATAAAGTTTTTAGGGAATATTTATATTTTTTTATAAATACCTATGGTCATTTAATTCTAATTAAAAAACCCTAAGTGTCTAAACTAGGTGCTTCATCTTAGCCAGTTAAAACTGGCCTAGTGGACAAGCTAACGAGAAGGGTGGAGTTATTCAAGTGAGGTGGTTTTAAATAATTAATAATGAATATAATGACATGGAGGGTATTTATAGGTTTCTTCCACTCCTTGCCATGTATTTTAATGATCAACTAATGTCTTCCTATAATCTAAGTGTGTAGAGTGCATGAAGGAAGAGTTTTATGGACTGTAGATAATGATAGCTCCTTTCTAGATGATTCTAGAGGACCAAACATGAAACCAATAAATGGAGATGAATTAATAAGAAACTTTACCTTATTTAAAATCATTTTACCTATTCCTATTTAGTTATAATTCATTAAAATGAGGCCAATAATGAAGGTAGTTTTTCTTAGCTAAAATGAGGAGTTTTATGACACTTTGTAAGAGTTTGATGACTTGGATGGACACTTAGGCTTATTGAAATTTAATGGTTCATCCCATATCCTCTTATAATGAAAAATTAACTTATTCTCTTAGCTTTAAATTTTTCCTTGTGACCCTTTTACTTCTCTCTTCTCCTCTCTCTCTCATGTTCTATAAGAGCTAGCCATTTTGCCATTATAACTTATGTTCCTCTTGAGTATGGAAAATCCATAATCATTTGAATACCATATAATCGATAATATTACTAATTTTTACCTTTTAATTACTATTCATAAGTGTTTTTTCTTAGATTATGGATCTTTATTAGTGAATACTATGGATTCTTTAGCATATTGTCTCATTCTTTCACCTTATTTGTAATTGGAAAGCTTCTTTTTGTAGGGTATATGAAGTATTCTAGGAAATTTCAAGGATTGAGTGAGTTATTATTTTCATTTGTTCCATTCAATCCCTCTTATATATTCTTCCTAACTTTTTAATTTCATCCATATCCTCATAATGTAACATTGATGCGAGAAGATGTAGATTGGAGAAGTGTATGTTTCAGTTTATCCCTTGGTTTGATGTGCAACATGCTATTGGTAGGAATTCATCATATAATTTAGTGTATTACCCCCTTATAAAAGTTTTATTTAATTTATCTCTCTCCCTTTTCACCCTTCAAGATTAGTTTTAGTTGTGATCCAAAGTGGTACATCATGGGAGCTAGCCCTATCTAGAGATTCGCCTCATTCCTTAGGCCACCCAAAAGCCTAGAGGTGTTTCCATTGTGCCACTTGGATTAGGAGAGATTTCCCATCTCCTCAAAGGGTAAAAATATAATTTACAACACTATAATTTAAGGAATATATAGAAAAGTCATCCTCTAATCACCCCAATACCTCCAAACAATTTTGGAACTCCTTTAGACACTTATTCAAGTAACAATCCAGAGCCACCTAAAGGGAGTACTTCTAAACCCAATATTGATATTCATAGTCCTTCTAATAAAAATAGATATAACATAGTTAAGGATATGAATAAGATAAATTCTAATATTACATTTCATTAACCTACACAAATTATAGAGAAAAGGGATCTCCTTATAGAATCTCTATTAAAGAAGTTCAATAATCCACCCAATGATGATCATGCTAATGTGACTATGCACAAATCCAAGGCTGAATCCCCTCATTTCTTTCTCACTATCAAGATGTTTGGTAATAATTTTCATAATTTATTATTATATTTAGGATCATCTACCAATATCATGCCTATAAGTATATGAAAACAACCTGGCTTAATACTTATAAAGTTTGATAGGGTTGTCACCTAATTAGACAAATCTAGAGTTAAGGTTGTGGGATTATTGTTAAATGTTCATATGAAATTAGTTTCTAAATATAGAGTGTATTAGTTCATTGATATTTAATTTGTTAATATACATGATGTTTATGTAATATTTTTAAGTAGGGAGTGGATGAAGGCTTTGAATGGTTACATGCCCATAGATTGCTCACATTTGTGGCTACCTTGGGAAGGAGTCCCTAATGATGAAGCACATGATAGCTGAGTACAATGTTGTGAATGAGAGGGTCAACATAATTGAATTAGACTTAGGTGTTTTCACCCTAGAGACTGATAAGGTCTGTGATACCAAGAATGTTCATGTTGTTCTTGGACTATGGAAGTTACATTCTGATAGTTCTCAATGCAAGGCTAGATCAGGAGTAGGTATTGCCCTTATTAACCCCATTTTTGAGTAATACCATGCCTCCTATAGACTCCAATTCCCTTACTAACAATATTTCTAGATATGAATCCCTTATCATGGGTTTACAATTTGATATCAAGTATAAGGTCAAAAAACTACTAGTTTATGGGGATTCAAAACTAGTGGTAAACTAAGTAAGAAGCAAATACCAATGCAAGCTATCATACCTGAAAAAGTATAAGTTTAGGGTCTATGATCTAATTGAATACTTTGAAGCTTTTAACATTGCCTCCATCCCAAGAAAATAAAACCAAGGTGTTGGTGAGTTGTCATCTAATGTAGCCAACTTCTTACCCACCCAAGATTCTCCCAATTAAAAGCACTGAGTTGGTTCTTTGTCCTTCAATGCCTGATAATATCAACCATTTTCAAAATTTTAGTGATTATCAGTAGATATTAGTTGTTATGACCAATTCTAGAGCATTTTATTCTCATATTATTTATGAGGCTAATGAAAATGCATCTAAGAAGGACAAATTTAATGGTAAAGTCATTCAATTGAATGACAACGAGATGCCTAAGGGGATTATTGCTTTAGAGAGATTGTTTGATCAAGACAAACTAGATGAGGTTTATAAGATTCCCAAGGTAAGTGGGAAAAAACTATAATGCTATTGATCTTGGTCTCTAAGATCAACCCCAACTTAATAAACATTGGAAATGCCTGCCCAAACATTGAGAACAAGAAAGATAAAGAGCTCCTTACCCAATACAAGGATGTTAAACCATGGTCTTATGATGACTCAAAGATATTTTATCCTAGGGTCATCACTCACACCATCCCCTTAAAATATAACTATAAACCATTTAGGAATAAATAGATGCCTATAAACCCTATCTTGGATTTAATGATTTTTTAAGAGGTTAAGAGACATATAGATGATAAGATAGTCTTCCCCATTAGGCATTCTACTTGGGTGGATTATTTAGTACCAATCAAGAAGAAGAATGGTGAGATTAGGCTCTATATTGATTTTAAGAAGTTAAACAAAGCATTTGAGAAGGATAACAATCCTCTTCCTTCTTTTTACCAAGTTATACAAGTTATTCTATGTTCAATGATGATATACTTTCTTGATGGATTTTTAGGTTATAACTAGGTATTGGTTGATAAAGAATACATGATGAAGACAATGTTCACCACCAAGTAGGGAACTTTTGCATACAAGAGAATGACCTTTAGGCTAATCAATGTAGGAGCTACTTTTTCAAGAGCTATGGATAATGCCTTTCAAGGCTTGATAGGTAAATGCATCATTATTTATATGTATTATCTAATGATCTTTTCTAAAAATAGAGAATATCAATTCATGTATTTATATAAAGTGATTTAAAGATTCAAAATATATGGGATTTTATTAAACCTTAAGAAAATTATTTTCTATGTTACTGAAAGTAAAGTCTTGGGATATGTTATAACTAAGGATGGGATCTCTATAGACCCTAAAAGGGTAGATAAAATATCCAAAATAGAGCCCCCAAATAGTAGGAAAGAGATAAAGCCATTCTTTGGTAAGATAAACAGAATTCATTTCCAGATTTGTAGAGATTATCAAGCCATTGAATGACATGCTCAAGAAAGATGCCAAGGTATAATGGAATAAAGAATCTAGAAAGGCATGCAATGACACTAAGGATGTCATTATCCAAGATCCAGTATTTATAAGTTTTGAATTTTTGAATGAATTATACCTCTATCTATTTACCTTTGATCATACGATGGCTACTATATTAACTCATAAAGTTGAGGGGTGTGATCACCTAATAGATTTTGTGAGCACTAATTTCAAGAATGCCAAGTTAAATTATTCAATGATTAATAAGAAAGCATATGAATTAGTTAATGTAGTAAAGAAATTTATTAATTATATCCTTAGGAATAATGTACATGTTATTCTACATGACCCTACCACAAAGCTTATGTTAAGCCAAAATGAGCTAGGAGAATGCAAAGGTAAGTGAATGTTAGTTTTGTAGCAGTATGATAGGGAAATGAAAATAAATAAATTGGTAAGATGCCAAGGTATATTCCAAATGATTGTTAATACTTTCCCTAAGCTAAATATTATGCAAGTTGATCAATAGAACTTTCCATCTAGTGAATGGTATGATTCTATATTTCATTTTCTAATTAATTGTACCTATCTTGTAGGGCTGACAAGGGAGAAAAATAGGGATCTAAGGCTTAAAGATACTGTTTATCTAATTAATAATGGAGTCTTATACAAAAAAAAAATTTAGGGAGTCTATCTCAGGTATGTCTCAAATGAGGAAGCTGCTCAAATCATGGGTACCTTCCATGAGAATTTTGGAAATGGACACTCATTAGGGAAGACTACTGCACATAAGATTCTCAGAGATGACTACTATTGGCCAACTATCTTCAAGGATGTTCACAAGCATGTGAAAGAATGCCACTCTTACCATATTTTTAACACCAATGAGCATAAGGTAGAAATGACTCTATAGCTATTCATGGTTGATAAACCATTTACACAATGGGGGTTAGAATTTATAGGAAAAATTAACCCAAACTCATTTTAAGGTCATAAATTCATCTTGAATACTACAAATTATTGTATAAGGTGGGCTAAAGTTGTAGGCACTAAACAATGTAGAATGTAAGAGGTGATCAACTTCATGGAAGAGAATATTTTTACTAGATTTATAACTCTGGTATCTCTAGTGTGTGACAATGGTTTTGAATTTTCATCCATAGAGATGACTGAATGGGATTATGATAATGGTATTTATGTGAATTTTTCATCCAGCCATTATCCCCAATGAAATGGATTTTTTGAGTCTACCAATAAAAATATGATGAAATCAATCAAGAAATATATTGAATACAAACCTATGACCTAGCACAAGTTACTCAAGTGTGTATTATGGGAAGATAGGATCAAGATTAAACAAGCCTTGAAGGCATCATATTTTCTATTGGTGTATGGTTAGAAACCCATATTTCCTATCACTCTTAAGTTTCCCACATATATATTCATATAGGGATATATGGAAGAGGGTCAAGAGTTAGGAAACTCAATATTACTAGACATAATTCAAATGGAAGATTCAAGGGAGAAAGCCTTTACTAATTTTAGCAGACATCAAACCACAGTCAAGAGATGGTTTGATAAAAGATGAAAGATTAAGGTGTTAATATAGGGGACCTAGTTCTCCTTTAGGACAAAGCATTTGAGCCTAAGGACAAACATGGGAAATTGACACCTTTATGGATTGGCCCATACTAAATTATAGAAACATTAGAAAATAACACCTTCAAGCTTCAAGATCTATAAGGAGCAGAGTTCACATTACCCACCAATGGGTAGTAACTTAAGCACTACTTCTCTACTACTCCTTCTAAGGTCTTCATGGAGTAAACTGTACGATGGTTATATTTAGTGTAGGTAGGATATCTAGTTTCCTTTTACTTCTTTCTTTCTTTCCCCTTGTTTGTATAAAATCATGTATATATTTATTTTCTTTCCTTTGCTTTCTTACTTTATTGATTTTTGTTGTGTGTTTGCTTTGGTTTCCTTGTTCCTTGTTTTCAATAAGTCCTTTTGGACAATATTGAGCTCAAAATTATGCATTTTTCTTGGAAATTCCCAAAATTCCAAAATGTTGGTGTGTACCTCATATATATGATAACTATGGTTCTCGAATATGAGCCTAGTGTTGTAATTTCAAGAAAATGGTAACTAGATAATTGGAACTTGAGATAATATCCATGAAAAAATACAAAGGGCCCTATGGACTTAGATTTAAACCACTTATGGTTAACCCCATGTTCCTTAATTATGGTCCATCACCATCAACTAGTGATGATTATGCCAAAAGTGAAGTAGATTATGATCATAGCTTTTTTGACACCCTAGTCAAGACTAACATATTTAACCCTCATTATATTTATACCCTTCTATGAATAATTTGTTATAACCCACTATAATTTTATTATAACTAATTAATATACTAGAACCAACAATAATCCAATGTGTTGATTGATGTGTTTCAAAAGGATAAGGCTTTCTGTGATTTTTTGGTCCTTAGAGACAATGTTTCATTGGGGGACCATAAATCAAGGTTCTAAATCAAGTTAGATCCTAAAGGATTTTTGGAGAGTAGATGAACACCCTTAACCAAAAACAAATAATTAAAACATTGAGGTACCAAAGTGAAAACCTCTTTGAGGCGTTTTATGACTAGGTAAAAAGTAAAGAAAAAGGCTAGTCTAGTGGTGAAAACCTATTTCAACTGTTATTAGATAGTGTTATTTAACCTTTCTCAAGCATAGCTTAGGAGACCACCAATGATGAACTTGTCTATGAGAGTTTAGTTTTTAAGAATAAAAAGATTGTGATCGAATCATTCAAGATTTTCCAATAGTTTTTGTTACATGGCCAAATCTCCCATTGGGGGACTCTAATTTATCATGCCTATAGCAACTCAGAGATCTAGTCCTACTAGAGGGATCTAATATATCAAATTAATTTAGATAATTGACCACTATCCTTGAATATGGTTCAAAAATTATATTTTAGGACATGTTGAGGCTAATATACCCCCATTTTTGGAAAATTTGGACTCTTGATAAACCCTAAAAGTTGAACATGAAAATATGGCATGTTAATTTTTTTATAGAATTTGAAGATCATCCAGTTTATCAAAATCAAGTTAGTTATGTTTTTATTTAATTTTGTCTAACATTGCTAATAAATGGTCTTCATGGATTTTAGTTATAGGTTCCATGGTGTTTGTACCTGATAAGTTCATGTTCCAAAACCTTGGAAAAACCCTCAATTTAAATTTGAATACATGTAGGAGTTAAATTGGTGGGAACCTTTTAAAACCCACTTTGGACTTAAGCATAAATTTTATATCTTGAGCTTAATCATGTTTTTTAACATGACTAAACATTAGCCTAAAATGCTTGGTCCCCTTTAATATTTTTTCCCCTTTAAATTTCCTTTTGTGCCTAGCTAATATTGGTTTTATAGGGTCCTTTTAATACTTACTATCTTAGCCTAATGTCTTAACCCTAAGGCCCTATTATATTTATTAATACAAATAGGGCCTTAGCTTAACACCTTAGCTTAAGGTCCAAATCCTCTAGTCCAATTAAGATCCCCAATGCATTTTGTTTAAATGTCATGAACCTTAGACTAAAGTCTTATACTAAATCTTATTCTAAAAAGAGTCTTGATAATGTATAACTTAGACCAAGTGCTTCTAGACAAATATTTTCATGTGTTTATTAATGCAATGAAAGTCTATTTAAATGTTAGACATTATATCATTCTGACTCCCTTTGAGCATATTTTATAATCTTATAATAATTATTTTATCCCAAAGTATACATTATGCTTATCTAACATAGTGTAAAATTTGGCTTAAAATATTTAGACTTGGCATCCTCTAAATAAATATAGGAAACTTAGGCATAAACACTTTACCTTAAAGTTTATTTCATGTTTAATAAACATAAAATAAACCTTTTCCTAAGAGGTTTAATCCTAGGTCCCACCTTAATGACATGCTAACTTAAGTCTTGGGCATCTTTATAGATCTATGGTTTGTGATTTACCACAGGAAAATGATCCAATGATGTGAAGATCCTGTGGACTTTTCAATGGAGTCTTAAAAGGTCATAGGCATGATGCATAGTAAAATTAAATTCAAGGTAGATTTGAAAAATGATCAATGGTTCACTCTTCCTCATGCTTCATGATCCAATAGTGTAAAATCATTGATGATTTTTTGAAGACCTGTGAGCTCAACATGTGGCCAATGCTCATTCAACAAACTACTCACATATGATACATATCAAAAGAAGGCACATGAAGATTCCAAGTGGCATAACCACAAGGCTTGGTATAGAAAAGAGCCAATCATAAAAAAGGACCCAAATAATGATCAATGGTTCATGGTCACTCATAGGATCCTCATCTAATGATGTGAAATAAGTAGACGTTTTAAATTCCAATGGCTAGTACTCTAAGGCATTTATGAAAAATGCCAAAAATAGTCCATATCGTTGCCACATAAGTTCCACACAAGAAAAAAAGGATAAAGTGAAAGATCTTGTGAGCTCAAAAATGTGAAGGTATAAAGGTAAAGGTGTAAGTAAAATCTAAGGAACACATAAGCTAGAGTCTAGATATATCCTACCATTTAAGCTTCAAAACCTTAAACCCTACATAAAAGCAACCCATGTGAACTCAATTGGTTACAATTTAATCCAAAGAGAACTTGATTATATTTTTGGGTCCAAAAGAGATTTCATAGAGATGATTTTAAATCCAGAGTGAATGACTTGTAGAAGTAGAAACTATGGCAGCTCATAGGTAGTAATTGAAAGATAAGATGGAACTCTAACTATCAATAGATAATGGAGGAAGAATCTTCAAAGACACTAAATTAGATGTTGCAGCCCTAAATTCCCTAGGCATCAAGAATTAGTTTTTTATCTTCTTAACCATAGAGGAGACACCACCCATTTACAAGGAGTAGAAAATTAACATCATAAGCAAGAGACACTATGACCTGTTTATAGTCAAGATGCCTGACCTTTACTATGCTACCACCAAGCCTAAGTTACTTCATTACATACATGTTATCACTCCAATTTTCATAAATTTTAGGGTAGATAATGATTAGATCATTAGGGAGGGAAATTCTAAGAAGATAACTTACATTTCCCCTATAAATTTTCAAAATATTATAATCTCCCAATCCCCCACATAAACTTATCCAAAATCAAGTAATGGACTAGCAAACATGACCTAGACACCATCCTTAGACCTTGGTTACACCAAAGGACCCATGTCTTCAGATATTTTCCCAATAGTTTAGTTCAAGGAGGTAACCAAGGTGATCATTTACTTTTTAAATTAAGCAATGGGAACCCCCTCAACCACCTATGTAAGAAAAATATAGGTCCCTTATGTGCATTTCATGGTGGAGGAAAATCTCACCCTTCCAATTGGATATTTGATCAGTGTCTTGCTCACTAGGTAGTTCACTAATATCAAAAGGAAGACATATAAATAATTTTATATGATGTCATATATTCTTGATGCCCTAATTTCCTCCATAAAAATCCCAAAGATTATAAATTGGTCAACTGAGGGAAAAACTACCATTTCCTACCATTACTCCAAATTTCACATTTTTAAGTCAAGAATCATATGTAGTTTATTTATGACTATGTCTACCCAGTCATAGTGGAGGATATTATAGGTATTTCAATACCAATATTCCATCCATTGATCAATAAATATTCAATATGATGGGTGACATCTAGTTCTATCTAGACTACACAGTCATCAGGATTGAAGCCCTACATATTGCCAGTGTATGTTCTTAGCAAGATGGCTGATCAATAAATTTCCTCCCAAATCATCCATGGCATTAATGGAATTTTTAAGGAAAAGAGGTAGGGTCTTCTCCACCCCTTCCCTCTAATTATTGGAAGGACTATACTATAATATTGGAAATAGGTTGATACCATGTCCAAGCATAGAGACTCATTTGGGTTTTAATTGGATGAGCTCAAAATGTGGGACCCAAAGAGTATATTGAGTAATCATTTAAAGGAGAAAAATATACTTAATCCTAAACAAATGCATCATATTTATGTTTATGACACCATTTACATTAAGTACATCAACTATGAGTAATTGTTGGCCAAGGTCAAAGGGCACAACATCAAGCTTGAGCCCAAGTTGACAAAAGATGATAAGCCATCAGGAGAGGGATGGGAAATGCATCCTCTATAGTATTAATTATTTCATGGAACATCTATGACATCCTAGGAATAACCTCAAGTGGAGAAAAAACAACCTCAAAATCAAATTGAATAAGGGAAGGAGAAGGAAAAGGTAGAAGAGAGACTTAGAGAGGGGCCCTTATATTTATTACTACCCCAAAGGCCACCTTCCCCAATTGAACATATAGATATGATTAAATTAGAGATATATGAGACACTTGAGGGTGATCTCAAGGAAATTGTAGAGGCATATGGCATAGATGAAGAAAGGGCACATAAAGAGGAAAATCAGATCCAAGTATGGGAGCCTAGTGAAGAAAAAGGAAAAGAACTTACTCTTGACATAGTCCTAGTAACCCTTAAAGAGAAGAGGAAGAAAAATTTGGATTCAGTCCCTATTAGATAAAATAAAACAAGATTAACCATCTCTCACCCTATAAGTGAGGTAAATTTGTTTAGTGATGAATTTTCCATTCATGAACCAATCATCCCTGACTAGTTTATTTATGGAAAATAGCAAATATACCTTCTCTCTCCCATTCATGGGCTGTAACAAAAGTTGCTAACATTAAAGTACATGATGAAATTAATCCACGGATTAGACCTATTATGAAATAAGAGTAAGAAATGATTATGGTCACTCCAAGACTAGAGAGCAATAAAATGAATTAGAACCTCCCAAATTTATAGATTCAGTCACCAATGTCCAATTTAATCTAAAGATAGTTGGATTGGAAAGGGTCACCACTAATAAATCTATGGTGGGAACTAAAGATTTCACCTTTCAAAAGGTGGAACCTTTTTTTTTATTTACCCCTATTGAAAGACAATAACTAGGAGAGCATCCTATTCATGAGGAGGATATTGAAAGTTTACTCAATGCCCAATCAACTCAGGCTAATGCTAAAATCAGAGGAATGAAGCAAAAGATCCATAATTTAGAGAAAGATAAGGAGAACCTTGAGATACACAATTTTGTCTATGATTCCATTTTGGATATATTTGGAGCCTCATTCTTTGATATGTTTGTATCTCTACAGTCCATGAAGTTAAGGAAAGATACACTAAGCCAACAAAGCCAAGTAGCCAAGGAAATGATAATAGAATAAAAATAAATAGAGACTAAGCTAAGGGATCTCATCAACATATGGATTTTAAACAATATTCCTAAGTGAAAATATATTATCTTGGCCCATCTAAATGCCATATTGGGGATAGCAGTCAACAAAATCCAATGCCTAAGTGTGTGGGCAGGAAATTTGGATAGGCTCCTAATAGATGACAATGAATTGATCTCTAGGATTGATTAGCTCTTCGGTTCCATGATGGTTAATCCTACAAAGATTTATTCCCTTGGAGTCATTTATGAAGATAAATTTAAGCATAGGGTCACCTTGGTCATGCAATATTCAAGATAAAAATCCAAGGCCAATATGGTAGGGACAATAGTAGAATTTTGGACATGATATTTAATGTTGAGGACAAGATTACAAAGTCTAGGAGCATAAAGGAGGATATGGATAAATATGATAGAGATTTGAATGACATAGATGATCAATAAGAAATCTACCTCATGAAACTAGTTATGGACCTTGATCTTATCAAGGAGCAACATCAAAAGGTAATGGAATTGCTATAGGATCAGCAAGAGAGTTCAACAAAAATGGGCCCACCATTTAGATAAATATTTATTTTTAAAAAAACTTTATAGTATCTAAAATAGGAATATTATTTTGTAAGGAATATGCTAGTCTATCAGCATATTACCCCTATGTCATTCTGATTGTGAAAAATAAGTGCATACTAGAACTTTCTATGGAAGGAAATTTGTCCTTATCTTCTATACACCTGTATGTTGTAACTGACTAGTTTACTACCTTATCTTTATATAAAATGCATGTATCACCATTTTTTAAGGGGGTAGAGATATTTTGAGAAAATTTATATACTTTGATCAATCAATGCAATTAAGGAATTCTATAAATATTGTCTAGATTGAATGTGTAAATTGTTAACATTGCTTCTTCTCTCAATTGCCAGTTTTATATCTTAAATTTGAAGTGTCATTGAATTTTGGGTTGCCATTTCTTATCATAAAATTTCTAATTTTTGCATGTGTTACATTGGATGAAAATATCTTCGGTTTGGTTCATTTCATTTTGCTCTATATTTAGATGTGCAAATGCTATTTGATTATAGTAGTAAATCTTCAAAGTAAATTTGGTTCTCACTTGTGATTATTTACATCATCCCTAAAGTTTGCCTTATATATAGTGAAATATAAGATTAGTCTATTTTACATTATATGTTGGTTTGAACACATAATCATTTTTAGTAGATGTTTTGTCATAATATTTAAGACTAAGATAGGTAATCGCTTATTTATTTTCTGCCTTACCCTTCTCTTTGCTCCTTTTTTACACCATCTTAAGGTAGCTTAATTTTCATTGTCAATATACATATAGATTAATTTGTAGTTTATGTTTGGATCATAATTAAATAAGTTAACATATATCATCTATAATTTATAAGGAATGAACCATGATGGATCCCAACCAAAACTTATTATAAATTTTGTGGAACACTCAGACATATCTCTAATACTATTTCACCATAGGTGGCATCAAGTTAACATAACTTGCTACTCATGCTCTAAATTCATAGAATTATAAAATGAGAAGTGTTCTTTGAACACTAAGAACCTTTGTGGTGCATTTAGAGACATAAAAAAGACATAACAAAGGTAAACATCAGGTCCCCAGATGACCCAAAATGGATTGAATTAGGTGTGTCCCTTACCGAGAAGGAATTTGAGGTCCTTATAGCCCTTTTAAGGGAATTTATTGACGTATTTGCATACACATATTCTAACATGCTAGGTTTGAACCCCACCTTGGTTCTACACCATCTTATGGTAAATCCTAATGCCAAACTAGTGAAATAAAATTTACATAAGATGCATCCTCACATTATTATATTAGTGAAGAAGGAGTTTGGAAAATTCTTGGAAGTAGGATGTATTTGGTCGATCAACTATTCAGAGTAGATATCCAATGTTGTGTTAGTCAACAAAAAGATAGAAAGAATCAAAATCTCTACTAATTTCTAAGATATAAACAAAGCTTTCCCCAAAGATGATTTTTCATTGTTAACCATTGATAGATAGTTAAATCCATAATGGGTTATGATATGCTTTCACTAATGGACAACTTTTTAGGGTACAAACATATTAAAATAACACCAAAATAACAACACAATATAGTGTCACCATTCTATGGGGAACATTTTATTATCAGGTTATGCCATTTGGTATTAAAAATTCATGGGCCACTTATCAAAGATCCATGACCATCATATTTCATGATATGATGCATGACATTGTTGAAGACTATGTTGATGAAATTCTTGGAAAATTAAAGATGAGGTTTGATCATCCATCAGCTCTAAAAAAATATTTGAAAGAGTATGTGAGTATAAATTTAGACTTTATCCTAAGAAGTGTGTTTTTGAAGTCACATCAAGAAAATTTATTGGCTTCAGTGTGTCTTGTTAAGGTATTAAAGTCGATCTAGCCAAATTCCAAGCCATAATAGTGATGCCACAACCAACTAATTTGAATTAGCTCCATATTTTGTAGGGAGAGATCCAGTCTATCTATGCTTCATATCACAATTGGTTAAAAAAAATCCTTTTATGAATATTTGAAAGAAGGGAGTCACATTTCATTGGGATGATCACTGCCAAATGCTTTTCA
Source organism: Torreya grandis (assembly GCA_037957365.1). Taxonomy (NCBI): domain Eukaryota; kingdom Viridiplantae; phylum Streptophyta; class Pinopsida; order Cupressales; family Taxaceae; genus Torreya; species Torreya grandis. The sequence continues at coordinate 71,100 of JARHVA010008828.1, read as the reverse complement.
ATAGATAAAGAACTATCTAGAGAATCCACCTATTTTATTTCCTCTTATGTTGGGAAAGCCTTCTTATTGTATCTATCTAATACTAACAATGCCCTAAGAGCACTTTCATATTAGCATGATGATAATGTAAAATAACATGTCATATACTACTTAAGTCATACACTGGTCATGTATGAACATAATTATATGCCCATGGATAAAGATTATTTGGCCATGGTCTTTATAGCTCAAAAATTGTGCCATTACATGTTAAAAAATAAGACAATGGCTATTTTAAAATTATATCCACTCAATTTATACTATATAAAATATTTTTACAAGGTTGTATGGCCAAATAGATCATGCTTCTTAGTGAGTTTGATATCAAGTACATGAACCAAAAAGCTATTAAGGGGAAAGTCTTTCATATCAACTTACTAAAGCACCCCTTTATGATACAAAACCACTCACATTCCAATTTACTAATGAATATCATTGACATGCCTCTCAAGGAGTAGCTAGAAGTTGTATTTTGATGGATCATTTACTACACATGGATTAGGGGTAGGCCTTTTATTTATTACATGACAAGGGGATCTAATCCCTAAATTAGTAAAGATCAACTTTCCTTGTACCAAAAATATGGCCAAATATGAAGCACTTATTGCAAGGATTCAATAGGCATTACAATGGAACATATATCATCTCAAGTTTTATGGTGATTCTCAGTTAATCATCAATTAGATTATAGACCTCTTTTTAAAAAAATATGACAAGTGCCATATAAGGCCATGGTCAACACTCTCAAATGATAGATTTATGATGTCTAATTTAAACACATACCAAGGGAAAGTAACAAACTACAAATGCTATGTCTACTATTGGATCTCTGATTTGAAAAATAGACATTGCTAAAGAGTATCATTTCCTCATCAAGAATTTGCTATAACCAACTCATGAAACTTTTACCATCAAAATGATTTGTGATATTATTCATCCTAGCTATATCTAATACTCAGACCTCTATAACTACCTCCATGACCAAATTATAGCACCTGACCTATCCTTAAGTCAATCCAAACCTATCATCCATTGAGCCACTCATTATACCTTAATTGGATCAACCATTTACCACCATATTTTTTATGGAACTCTGATTCATTATTTAAATTTGATAGAATATACACTAGCATTATGGGAAGTTAACAAAGTATTATGTGGATCCCATACAAGTAGGGTAGTCCTATCTAAAAAGATCTTGAGTACTATTTATTATTAGCCCATGATGGATGTTGATGCAACTACAAATGTCAAGACTACAACAAGTGTCAATGAAATGTCCGTCTAATTCATGCCCCATCCAAGACTCTGAAACTAATTTTGACACCACCACATTTATTACATGAGGCTCTGAACTCATTGGGAAGATCAATCCCACCACATCTAATAGACATAAACATATCCTTACCACCACCTAATATTTCCCTACGTGGGTTGAAGCTATACCACTCACTTACATGATTGGAAATCAAATTTTCAAGTTCCTTTTTAACCATCTCATTTGTCATTATGGTATCCATTCTAACATTATTTCTAGTAATGGAGGATCATTTAAGAATAATTATATCTAAAATCTATGTGTCGAATACAATATCACACAACACTTTTCTAAATAATATTATCATAAAGGTAATGGCTAGGATGAAGCATCAAACAAAACTATTTACAACATTCTCAAAAAGATTTTCAATGATGTCGATCATGATTAACACCTTTAGATATTTGATACCCTTTAGGCATATTGTACCAATCATTTTACACCCATATAAACCATTCCATAATCACTTATTTATGATACTGAGGCGACTCTTCCCATTGAGGTTGAGTTTCCTTCTCTACACATCTCTTTCAAGCATGTACTCAATAATAATGATTATCAAGTAGCTCACCTATAATATCTAGATTTACTTGATAATAAATACATGGATGTGATAAACAATCTCCAAGCCTATCAAAACTGACTTTGAGGCCACTACAATCAATGTGTGAAACATAGAGAATTTGAACTTGGTGTTCTTGTCCTTAAATAAAACCAAAAGAATACGATGACCAAAAAGAAGCATAAAGTCAAGTTTAAACCTAGTGAAATTTGTCCTTTAATCATTATGGTAAATTATTTAATAGGAGCATATAGGATTGACACACCAGATAGACATGAACTTGATGAGTGGATGAACATTATCCACCTCAAGTGATAATACACTGAGTGACTTGATGTATTGTCTATAAGTACCATTTCAAGTTGTATCATTTTATCAATCTTATTATTTATAATATATAATTTTACTATCCTATCATCTTACCAACATATCACTTTTTATAATCACATATCCATTCTACCATAGCTTACCCATAAACCAAGTTGATATCTCCCTTCCTACTTGATCCTATGACCTTGGTTCTAGTCCATTTCATTCGAACACTATTTATATCAAGATGATTTAGATCGGTTTAAGTAGTTATTTAAATAATTATATATAGAAACAATATTTTGTAATAGTAAGACTAAAGTTTGGTAGTTACATCCTTCATTTCTTGATCCATTATCTATACCAAGTGTACTTGATTATAACTAGCTATGGGCAAATTATTGTTGCACTGGTAATGTTATTAATTACAACCACTTATGGGATAATTAGTATCATTTACCTATGTTTTTTTTCCTATTTATAACTACCTATGGGAAAACTAGGGACAACACTTGTTTATTATACCTTAATGTACCAACTTATCATTCTTATGTCGTACTATGACTTTATACCAAATATTCTTATTTTGTTTAAATTGGTTGCTACACTAGTCATATTTCTCTACTGTAAGGTATAACTATAGTGACTTAAGGTCCCATCTTGAGATTATGTAGGTAGTGCTCAATACTTTGTGAGGTTCACTCAATCACCCTAAGACACACTCTCACTACTTTTGGAATAACTTAAGCCATGGTCTCACCATTTTTTAAGAAACCTAAACAACACTCTCACCATTTTGTGAATAACCTAAGCAACACTCTTGCCATTTTTTAATCTTGAACCCTTTAATATCTCATCATTCTTAACTGAGTTGAGATATCCAAAAATCCAAAAACATTTGTAAAATCATTAGAAAACCCAAAAACATTGACCACTTATTGATCTTAAGGATTTTGGGAACCTTTACTAAGTTATAATAAAATCACTTGTCATTTAGTTTCCCCATCCTTTTTGGCCTTTTATTCCATGGTTTTTTATTTTTCAAGCTCATTCCTATTCTTCTATCTCATCCATCATGTTTATTTTCATCAGTTGTCATTTTCTTCCCATTTCCTCAGAGAACTACATTCAACCTAAATGTTTAGATGGATATTACATCCATGGAACTATGTATTAAATGTCAACTTACCTAACACATATGGAAACAACTAGACCACCCCCTTCTTTTTATTCTATTTTTCCCCCATCTTGTTTGTTTGAAAAGTTATCACCTAATTTCTAGGGGAAATTTTTGTCATGTTATTTGTACTAACATTAGGACTAACTATTATTTATTTCTTTATTAGTTTGTTTTTTTGTTCTTTGTGTGCATATTTATTTGCTTTCATCACTATTGCCTCGATTCAGTCTATATGCATTCATCGGGTGATTCCTTGTGAACTTATACTTGAACCCATCCATATTCATATGTTTACATTATCATCATGGTTTTCATCATTGTTGCATTATTTTACCTTGAATATTGGACTATGAGAGTTAGTTCTTATGCATATTTTGACCCAATCCTCATGGTGTTCTATCATGATGCCTACTATGTAATTCTACAACAAATATTAGGTTCAAGAATTCTACTCAAGAATGGTAGTATCAACATCTCCTTGGCAGTGACATTATTAGAATCCCAATCATATCTTAAACAGAGTAATTAACCATGAAATAATTTAAACCTTTATTAGTTAGGATGAGCATCTCCCTACTAGGAAGTTTTTCCAATTCATCGTTACCCTCTATGTCAAGCTATCATAATTATAAACCAATCAATCATGTTTTCCATAATTAGGGTCTAATGATTATAACCACCTACGGGAAAATCATTTTACACCATCCCACCTACATTTCTCAATGATTATAATTGCCTTTGGGTAAATCATTATGTTCTTACCAATTATACTTTCCTTTTACCCAAATAGGGGCATGTTCTTATCTTATTTGTTTATCTTAACTATTCTAGATCCATCTCTCAATGACTATAACCTCCTTTGGGCAAATCATGTTGTTATCATACTATGTTGCCACTATTAAGGTACAATTATTATAACTACCTTTGGGCAAACAATTGTACACCATCCCACTTGCATTTTTAGTGATTTTGACTAATTTTTCAAAAATCATTATGTTCTCACCCCATCATATTCATATGTTTGGTCTCCTCATCTCACTTCTTTATTTTTTAAGGGACCATTTGTCAACCTCCTTATGCCAACAATTCCCTTGAGGGGGCATCATAAATTTCATCCATTGTCATTGAAGTTGTAAGCTTACATGATATTTTCATTCTTTGAGAAGACATTATTATTAGTATAGCTTTCAATGCCTTCCCAAATATGGGAAAATTATAGACACCTAAAAGTGGCCACTAATGACCTTCAACTAGGCTTTTGACCAATTTCTATCAAAATGCACAATTTTCTCTAAAAATACTAAAACACATTAAATGGTTTGAATTTGTCATATAAAAGTGCTAATTTTGTCCAATGTATCCCTAAATGGGGCAATGCATTTTATGAAACAACTAACTTTGATCAGATCATTTCAAGTCAAAATGATGATTTATCACTAGGGTTCTCTAGATTGCTATTTTCTACCAATTTTCTTACATGAGACACATGCTTTTATTATTTTGTGTTGGTAATATCCTAACTATGATAATGGAACCAACGTATCTAATACCACCTTCCAATTCTAATCCAATAAATTTTTGACATTTTGACTTGTTTGATTAATTTATGCACCAATTACCAAGATTTGTACCAAAATTGATAAATCATGTTAAGGCTAATTAATTTTAATAAAGAGCTTAAGTTAATTTTCCATGGAACTTGTTAAATATTTCATTAAATTAAATTAATATTTAATATCTACATCATCAAGTGAGGTCATCTATGGGGTGGCATCTATATGCCATAATTGTAACAAATATATGATTAAGCCCTCCAAATACTCTTTAATGCCTCTCTATCTCAAATATTTATGTGGGTATTTATTTATTTTAGCCTCTAAAATTGAATAGATTCTTATCCACACATATTCATCTTGATATGGATGGTTTAGGTTCATTATAATCATTTTCAAAAATCTATAAATACAAGTCCTCACAACCATAATTTTATGTTTGGATAGTGTAAAGTTACCATACACAAACGATTCCAAATCCTCATATAATTAGTGTTATTATAACAAATTTTTATACCAACCCAAAGGTGCCAAGGAAAGAAGGAGCCAAACAACTCCATTGATGAATATTCTTTGATTCACATTCTGAGCAAGCCACTTTACAAACCATTTAGAAGCTCCAAGGAAGGTGAAGGAGCTTTTTTTTCATGTTTTAGTTTTTGATTTCATATGAATGTTTGTTACTAAGATACCCCTAGTATCTAGGCCTATATATGTCATGATTGTTAGTGATGTATGCTCATTTTGATTTCATTTTGAATTACAACTTAATCTAACCCCCTCTCTTGAGTTAAATTCCTAGTTCACAAAAAATAAATTTATGCTAGAGATGGTAGTAATGCAAGCCTATATAAAATAATATTAACCACTTATATAACATCAAAACATCCCACATATCTAGGTGATAACTTTGATGACTTACCAAACTTTATTACACTCTTTTGGGGTTTAACCTTTAGAAAATATTTATCTCTAAATGAAAATTTACTTTTTATTCTTTTTAGATCAATGTAACTTTTATACCTATCATTGACTTTAGCCAATATATACTTTACTAATATCACTTTCTCTTCATTTCATTAAGCATATTAGGTCTAATATCCACTCTATATTTTATCTTGTCCAAAAAAATTATTATTTTGCACCTCCTACCATATAATGCCTCAAAAAAAACCATTCTAATAATTTATTGGTATGAGTTATTGTAATCAAACTAAAAAAATAGTAGGTATTCTTACGATTTATATTTTTGATCCATGGAATACCTCCTCAAAATATCCTCTAAGATATAATTTATTCTCTCCATTTGTCCATCCATTTCTGGATGGTAACCTTTACTAAAATTTAACTAATATCTTGAATCTAAATTTAAAGTCTTCCAAAACCTAAAATTCATCTTACAGTCCCTATCTAAAATAATATTTTTAGGAAATATATGAATCCTATAAATTTATTTAACTAACCTCTTGTAAAAAATTGGTGTATTATCAGTGATATTACCAGGATAAAAATGTTGCCTTGGTTAATTTATTTATAGCTACAAAGATCATGTCATGATGGTTCCTAAACATAAGCAAACATTGGAAAAATTCCATACGAATAAATTTGCATTTCCATTTATGTAAAAAATATGGGTGTAACAACCTATATGGATGCACATGTTCATCCTTGACTCATTGACACTCCAAGCATCTAGACATGAAATAGTTATATCCTTCTTAATTATTTTTAGGAAATACAAAGGTGTTAAATCTACTACCAACTTAGTCACTTTAGGATGATATGAATATTGAACATTGTGTAATTGATTTAGCATAATATTCCTCAAATTTATCTTATTTATAAAATATATCTTGAAATTATACCTTAAAATCCCATCATTCTCAAATATAAAACCTTGGTATCTACAATCTTGAGAGTTTTCAACCAAATCTTTATTAAATTTTTCATAAAATTCATGTCCATGTGAGAAATTTTTTTCTTGATCTCAAAAGGTAATCCTAACTATATCAAATGTTGCAATGTATCTTCTATGGCTAAGGGAATATAGAACTCTATTCTGTTTGTCATTAATTTAAATGATATCAAAATCATAATCTGATAGAAAATATAACCAACATTTTTAATGAGCATTGAGGTTGGGTTGGGTGAAAATATAATTAAGACCTAAGTTATTAGTATTAATATCAAAAGGTTTACCCAAAAAATAATTCCTCCAAACCTAGAAAACATGAACTATATAAGTAAGTTTGAAGTCATAAGGAACATATTTTTTCTCATAAAGCTTCAATTTACTAAACTCATAGGCCATACATGCACCATCCTACATGAGAAGTCCCTCTAAACCATCTCTTAAAAAATCTATTATAATTGAAAAATTACTATTTGGATTTAGAATCTATAATTCTAGTACAAAATTTAGCCTATATCACATACCATAAAAGTCTTATTCACATTTATTTAACCATATAAAAAATTTCTCCTTCCACTAAAGATAGGTAATTGGGCTAGCTATCTTGAATAAATTTGGTACAAACTTCCTATAGTACCTTATTAATACAATCAAACGACACACCTCATGCACATTTTTGGGTGTCTCCCAATCCATGATACCTGTAATTTTATCTTGATCAATATAAATTCCTTTTATAGATATGATGTCTCCCAAGTACTATAGTCTTTGTTGAAATAAAGCACACTTAGAAACTTTCCCATAAAGTTTGTGTTTCTGCAACCATGCAAAACTAGATACAATTTCTCAATATGATCTTCCTCTCTCTTTGGATATAACATATGTCATCCAAAAATACTAGCAAAAACTAATCAAGATAATATGTAAACACACTATTCATGAGATTGATGAATGTTGTTAGTGCATTTATTAACCCAAAGGGAAATATTGTGAACTAGTAATTACCATAACAAGTTTTTTTTTAAATATCATTATCTTAAATCCTCAACTAATGATATCATAAATGAAAATGAATATTTTAAAAGACTATAATACTATGCATTTGATCTAAAAGATCATCAATGTAAGGTACTGGTTACATGTTCTTGATCATTTTTTGTTAAGCATGTGTTATTTGATGCACAAGTGAAGGGTTTCATCATTCTTATTGACAATGACTATAGGTTCACACATGGAAAAATACTCAGTTGAATAAAAAACTTGGATAACATCTCCTAAAACTGTGCCTTTAACTCAACTAGCTCTATTATTATCATTTTGTAGGGTGCCTTAGACTATGGTTCTAACCCTAGTATGATATCAATAGTGAAATCAAATTCCTTTTTTGGAGTTAACCTAGGTAATTATTTTTGGAATAACATCCCAAAATTTTTGGAGAAATGGATATTCTTCCAAGGTGGGTTCCTTAATTTCAACAAATTCATCCATTTTGACCAAGAATGCTTGACAACACTTATGTTGAGCCTTTTTTAACTAGATGTCTAAAATTTGACTAAGCTTTAACTCCATTTAAATTACTTGTGTTTGGGTTTGGTTTCCCAAATCATCTAGATATTCAAACTTTTAAAGGAAATAGTAAACATTGGATTTATGCTTAGAAATCCAATTCACTCATAAGATCACATCATATGACCCTAGTGGTGCTGCATAAAGATCAATGATCATGGTAAATTATGATAACTTGATTTCAGACTCAATGTGACATCTATCAACCTTGACCTTGAATTCATTACCATACTATATTGACCATGTAGTTCCCATAAAACTAGCTTTCCTAGATAATTTACTCAACATTGAAGGAGAAATATAGACTATATAGCTCTAGTATCAATTGAAACAATAATTGAATGTCCAAACATAGTACTTGATACTTTGATGGGATATGATTGGTATTAATCTTGTCGATTATCCATTATTTTATGGATACATTATTGTAAGGTTCCTTATTATGAATAAGAGGATATGTTCTTGATTTTTCCATATGTCTTCCACCAAGGAAAATCTTTGGCATAATGACCTCCTCCACAAGTAAAACACCCTCCTAGTGTTCCCTTGATCTAAAACCAATTTGCACCCTTAAATATTTCTCTAAAATGGCCTCCTAGCTTCTTGTTCACATAAGAATTACTAAATATTATATTCTAATTATTGAACTAGTTCTTATAATTACCATTCCATTTTTAGTTCTTATTTTTAAGGGTGTCTTCAAACTACCAAATGTTTTCTTATAGTTATCTTTGACCTCTATAGTGATTTTCATTTTTCTCCTACTTCACATCCTTTTCAAAAACTCATCCATGGTGGATGGTTTGTGAACATCCACTTCACACCCAATTTAGGGTTTCAAGCCCATAATGAATTTTATAATTTGGAAATAATCATCCTTATAGTGACATGGAACATACTTCAAGATCTTTGTAAACTATTCCCAATACTCATTCATTAATAAATACCCTTGCCTCAATTTTTTATAATCTATCTACTCATGGTTATAATAGATCTAAGGTAACCATCATTCTATAAAAAGTGTCACAAATTATTCCCATGTGGTAGTAGTAAAATCCATATTCATTTTGAATTTCTTGTTAGCCCACTAAGTTGTTGCTTCACCAACTAATTGGTAAACTCCCCTCATAGCCTTAGTTATCTCAAAATATTTCTTAATCTCAAAGTATTTACCAAATATGTGAACCAACCTTCAACTCCATCACGCAAAACCATGCCAACAAACTTGGGTGGATTTACTTTCTTTATGTCACATGAAAGATCTGTAGCTGCTTTAACTCTATATAATTGTTGTATTTTCTCATGCCCTTGATCCTAAGACATTTATTTCTCTTTAGGTCATTCTTATAGAACTTATATTTCCTCTTATTCTCTAGGTATATGGAGTTCTTGATCAAGAGTTATTCGATCTTTAGTCTCATTTAAAATAACAAGAATCTAATTGAGTTTTGCTTCTAGTTATATTACGAGTTAATTATGATCCACTTGAGGGTTCACATTATAAGGTCTCTCACTAACTAATCTACCTCACACCATTTTAATTTATTAAAATTAGGATAATATAATTATTTTAGTGGAATCATTAGGTTCAATATCTAAACTTTAAGTTTTGATACCACAATATTAGACCCCACTGGGATAACCAACAGTTACATTAATTTTTTAACATGTAATTACTGTTAAGATGATTTATAACTATCTATTTATTACTTGACAAATAAATGAATAAAAATATATAAATTATGAAATAACATTAGCTCATGAGCTAAATTGATTTCATTTAGTATTCAAGGAAGAAATGAATCTATATGTTGAATAACTATCAATCAAGTATAATAAAATGAAACAAGTAAAATGACTGATGTAATCCATAAATCAATTATAAATGTCATTATAGCCACTAATGTTTATATTTTTATAATAATATAAAAATGACATAGCCACTATTGAATTAAATATCATTAATTAATAAGTTAAAGTGTAGTATAATGTGAAGTATATAATAATGAGTTCAATGATACAATATGAACTACATAAACAAATCCATGATCCATCACATAGCTTGAATATAATCCCAAAGTTTGAAACAAATAAATAGGGAGAGCATCATCCAATTCCTTTACCTCCAACCATAAACCAATAGTCTTATGCACACCTCCCTTTTAGGAGTGGACCTACCCTTCACTAAGATGTAGATAAGAATAGTGTAGATATCAAGAAATAATCAAAACCAATGGCTGTATTATCACCATTATATACAAAAATAAAATAGACCATGGAATCCATTCCTCTATCTAAATTATATCATAAAACACATGTAAACTACAAGTATAGTGAAATGACAATCTCTTAAATATAACATTACTTGGGCTAATATTTTCATTATAGAATTTTGATTTAAGAATGTGAGTCATTTTCGCTCACATTAAACTCTTTTATACTAAATCATGACATAATATGATATTAGGGGATAAATATATGAGTTACCCACTGACATACTCATATACATATCTCCTATTACCAGGTATAATCTACTATAAATATTCAAAAAAAGAATAGTACAATACCAAATAAATGATGTAAATAATCATCAGACAATAATCCAACTAATTCCAATCACTTAATAATAATAAAAATACATAAATATAGTAAAGCATATGATTTCATGATATATATGTGCATTAAACTTAAAACATGAATAACATCTCCATTCAACACCATTTACATAAATATATAATCAGAGTCAATACATAATCAACATAATATTATTGGAATCTTGAGTACCCTTCATCATGGAATTAAACTATAACTAACCTTTTATTGTTTTCCATTTGTTTTTATCATTACGATCTAAAATAGAATAAAACTATAATACATCTGGGTGATATCCTAGTCACATTCCATATATAGGTTTTACCTTATATTTACATATTAAATGAACCATCATGCCATTGTATAAATCTATAAGTTAACATATACTTTATATGTTTGTCCTTTATATACTTTTTGTTGACCAATTCTTGCCCAACAGGCAAAAATTTTGGTTCCCTTCTGCCTCTTGCTGTTTTAGGCCATTTCTTTTGATTTTTACATAGGTCCTGTAAAAGCCATGGACTCTGCAAGAATATTTTCTAAGGATTCAATAGTTCCCTATAGACTTTATGTTTCTATAGACTCAGTTGGTTCAGTCATTTGGTTCAACTGGATAGTTCATCGGCACTTGGTCATCCATCTTCAAGTTCAATGGCCTTGTTTCAAGCTTTGGTTCAATGGTTTGGTTCAATGAGTTTGGTTCAAGGCCACTGGTTCAACACTTGGTTCATCGGCCTAGTTCAATCAGTCAGCTCATTGGCCAGTTCATTGGCATGCAATGGTTGAATCACTTGAACCGTTGAACCATTTTTGGTTCAATGGCTTGGTTCAACGGTATACCCAATTGGCTGAGGGGTAGTCTGAAGTTCAAATACCCTTGTGGAGGGTAGACACTTCAAAGCAAAAGGCAACCGGTTAAGTTCAAATTTTTTTAAGTCCCAAATTTGTTTAAAGTCTCGAATTCCTTTGGACTTTTTGTCTGAAGGAATTCCTTCAGACAAAAAGTCCAAAGGAATTTGGGCCACAGTTGAAGCAAAGGATGAGGCCGAGGTCAAGAAAATATCTATGCATAAAATGTCTACAGGAAAACATCTACAGACAAAAGACCATGGGGAAAATGTCTGTGGACACAAAGTCTATGGGAACCCAGGAAAACATCTGGAGGAATGAAACGACCTGCCGAAGGACCCTGAAGGGTAGGTGCCCTTGCAGGGGACTCTTGTCCCAAAATGAAGGGGGAACTTTCAATGATCGAAGCAAAGCCAGTGAAGGACCTGATGACATTTTGATAGGGATGAAGACATCTTAAAAGATGTCAAGTTCAAGAAAGTGAATTAGCCATTGTTTTTTACAAAGTAGTGACGGTTGTGAGAACATCAAAATTAACAAAATCAAATAGCTGTTTGCTTTCAAAATGAAAGAGTGCTAACCATGGAAGCCCAGAATGTAGTGACACACCAGAAGATCACCCTCGAGGGCCAAAGGAACTGGAAGAGACAAAATATAAAAAAGGACAAATCTTAGGAAACAAAGAGAGAGAGGTGTCATGTGAAGGAATAGATTACCAAGTACCGAAGGCAAGTGTCAACTCAAGAAGTTATTTTGGAAGATGATATAGTACCTATGAATTAACCATTGGGGGATGCAAATAGCTAGTAGTGCAACTAGTTTCTCCATTTCACATTAATGAGTAGACAAACCATGTAATCACCTTGAAGAAGTGGCCTTACAAATAGACAAAGTGTGTAGCTCATTAATGTTTTGAGTGACTTGCTCTTCGCATTGAGGGGATGCAAAAGGGCCACTTGTAAAAAGGGACACCAAAAAGGCCTCATTTCTTCTCCTATTTATTGAGGACTTGTCATTTAGAGAAGGATCTTACACATTTGTAAGGCGTAGCCCTAGCAAAATTTCACCTAAATCAATAAATGCATTTTTTACCTCTATCTTGGATAGATATTTTTGTGTACGTTCTGAGTGTTAGGTTGTGTTTAGTCATTATTTCTTGATGCTTTCATAGATTCAACACCAACATATCTGTTGTCTACAAGGTGCCATTTCTGTAGCTATCAAGTAGAGTTCTATTTGGGAGTAAAGAAATAGAAGAAATTACTTATAGTGTGCATCTCATAGTACCTTTAGTGAATCTCTACTTTTTGTATTTTCCATGAAAGCCTCCCTGCCAAGTTTCTAGCAGCCTAGTTCTTCTGCCAAGTCTGAAGTGTATGTATCTGTATGTCTAATTTAAAGTGTGGATGTGTGAAGGTCAACTTATTTTGGTGTATCACCTCTTTAGAGTAGTTTGTTTTCCTACATATTTCTCCCTTTTCATCCCCCCCAGTATGTGTGTGTGTGTGTGTGTGTGTGTGTGTGTGTGTGTGTGTGTGTGTGTGTGTGTGTGTGTGTGTGTGTGTGTGTGTGTGTGTGTTTGTGTGTGTGTGTGTGTGTGTGTGTTAGCACTTACTGGAACAAATATGATGCATCAAAGGGAGCTAGCCCTTATCTAGAGACTCTCCCCTCTAGCTTTGCCACTCCCACAGGTGAGAGGGGTGTTTCCATAGTTTTGTGAAGAAGGTAGGAGCTTGGCCTCCTACGAAGGGTGCAATCTTCTATGTCAACAATTTTGGCACACTTGGTGGGACACAGTTTGAAAACTCAATAAGGTTTTAGGATTGATGTTAGTCCTATTATAGAAAATCAAATATTTCTAGCATCTGGTGACTCCACTGGTAAGAGCTTCAATTTTTCAATTAAGACTAGTTTCTTAACTTTCTATGCCTAAAGTCACCACAAGGTCTGCTTCTAAAGGGGTTCCCTTCAATTTCATTGAGTTACCTTTAAACTCAGAAAAAAGACTAAGATTTGAGAGGACCTATCCTTATTCAACAAGCCACCCTTCTAGACCTGTTGTAATGGATGCATACGTAATAGAGCCATAGTTATAGCCTGTCCCAGTTATGGCTTTGCCTTTTATAGCTTTTCATGGTTAGAGCCCCTTGAATCTCCTATGTTATGATCCAATTCTAGGAACAGCCCTAAAAAATGTGCCTTCTTTTGATGGAGAGGGACCCATTGTAGTCATCAAGCACATTAGGAATATTGCTAACCTCTGCAATATTCACAATGTCATAGAGGAAAATATCGCCATCAAATTGCTAGCATTGTCTCTCAAAGGCAAGGTTCTTGACTGGTATGAAACTTTGCCTATAAATTCAATACATTCTTGGAATGAATTAGGTACTTAGTTAATAGAGCATTTTAGGGAAAAGAGTGATGGCCTCTCACTTGCTGAGTAGCTAATGACCATAAAGAGAGCTCCACATGAGTATATGCAGGATTTCAACACGCAGTTTCAAAAGACTTGGGAGAGAATTCCCATCTTTGTAAGACTGACTCCCAGCTATGCTTTCCTATACTATTTAAGAGCATTAAATAGTGATATTGTAGTAATGATAAAATCCATGGGAGGGCATATACTACCTGCTGCTTATGACATAGCCATAGCAGCTAAAAATTGCTTAGTACAAGCTGAGTAAATATCCCCTAGACCTCACATGCCACTTTTCCCAAAAATGCTACCTCTAATTTAGGCCATTACTCCCACATTAGCTCCCCTACCTAGCATAGAGAAACCAGCTATTGTTTCATCCAATGAGCTTCATGAATTTAAGAGTCTGTTGCAGAGCATGTCAAATGAACTTGTTGCTCTCAAAAGGCAGAAAGCTCAAAGCAACAAACTGAATTAGGGATACCAGCATTATGGTCAAGCCCCTAGACCCCCTTTTCAAAACTATAATCAAGGATAGGGTTAGCTCACTCAGACCAAGCCATTATAAGGATACAATCTAGGCCCCCCTTCATCATCTAAAGTTATGGTGCTGGTTCAGAACATTCTAATATAGGGACAACCAAGTTGTTTGACCATGGGATATGGTCAAGAACAGGCTGTTTATACAAATGAGATGATGGGTTATTTTTAGAATGCATAAAATCAACCAGCCACTCATTCCTAGATCTTTGAGGCTCCAATGCAACCCAACACAAATAGCAATTATGCCCAGCTTGATTCTACCCTCATGAATCATTTGGAAGGATAATTTTATTTAGTGAATAATATGGATGTTATAGAAAATTAGGCTGACTATGTTGCGGCCAATACAAAATTTAAGAGAAGAGCAATGGGAGAAGCCTAGGCTACCACCCAAGTGGTAGTAGCACCTTCTCCATCAAACTCAAATCAAAAGGCCCTAAAATTTAGACAGTTGTTTGTACCTTTAGCCCCTCAACTTGTAGCTCAGGTTGGAATTAGTCCCAAAGAAAACTTGAAGGGAGGTAGTCCCCAAGTCAATATAGTAGAACAGATGAAGATGCTGCATATGAACATCTCTTTATGGGATTCATTGTCTCTACTATGATAGAAATACGTACTACAGAAGGAATTGCATGAGCTAGATCGACAAGTTGTCCCAGTGAACACTGATAATGTCTTCATGATGAATGGATAGCCTTCCACTTCAGGTCAGGTAAAGAAGGAAGAGAAAATTCCCCCTTCCTTGGTCATAGGAGATTTCTTGGTGCACAATTTCATAATTGATAGTGGGGCTAGTACCTCAGTGATGCCTAAGTGCATAGTTGACAAGATGGGATTAAAATATGAAGAAATGAATAAAGGGGTCCTACAGCTTGATGGGACACCTACAAAAATAGTTGGGACTTTTAAGGGTTTAGGCTTGACATTGCATACATGTCCAACCTTCTTAATTCCCCATGATATAGTGGTAGTAGACGTTCCTCCTTATTTTGCAATTTGCTTGTCCAGGGACTTCACGTCAAAGATACGTGGTTATCTAGCAGTGAATTGGTCCTATCTAGTTTTTAGGACCAAGTATGGGACCAAGGTAAAGATTGAATCTGAACCACTCTACAAGGACCATCTAGAACCATATATGCCCAATGCAACAAATGTCAATTACACCATTATTGACCCAGAAGAGTCCCAAATAGACCAATCTCCATCCTGTGCTCTTGAGGAGTTGCAAACCTACTCCTGGATGAGTGGGGAAATGATAACTTCGAGCATGATCCTTACAAGTTCATAGAGGAGGTAGACCTTGGAGTCTAGTACATGCATGAAGAGGGCACCTTCATATCAAATATAATGAAAATAGGCCAAGAGGACCTAGGCCTATGGTAGTTATATTTTGATAGTTCCAGAAGTAGGCTGGGAGTTGGTGGTGGGGCAATGTTAGTCTCCCCTTCAAAGGATAGGTACTTTTCAGCTTTTTGTTTCCAATTTTCTTGCACAAGCAATGTTATAGAATATGAGTCCCTTATCCATGGTCTAGAATGGGCAAGAAAAAGAGGGATCAGGAGTTGCAAGTTTTGGGAGACAGTGAGCTGATTGTAAATAAGGTGAAAGGCTAGAATCTGACCAAGATTTCCTTGCTAAAATCCTACAAGCATAGGGTCTAGGACTTGGTGGAAGATTTCCTCACTTTCAATATCGCCTCCATTCCTAGAGAGAAAAACAAACAAGTGGATAGGCTAGCAGTAATTGGTGCTCAGTTTGATGTTTTTAGGGAAATAAGTTGAGACTGTGGTTCATGCCACTTGAAGGTGGTAGTTTGACCCTTTGTCCCCAACAACATTACAAGCTGGCAGGTTTTCAAAAATGACCAAAAATAGCTTTCTTCTTGCAGGAGGAAGCTGAGTTCGCAACATAGAACCAGGTGAAGCTACAACAATAATATGGTAACTAGATTGTTTAATTGAAGAACAATAAGCTCCCTAAAGGTTTGGTCACTCTTGAGAGCATCTTCAATGGAGATGACCAATTTAGAAATGACAAGGCATGCATCACAATGAAAGAAAAGAATTATGAAAGGGTTGAGATATTTAAGGACAAGTTGCTTGTGCTTGGAAAAGTTTGCATGATTCAAGAAAGGTGGGATTTCATTTTGTTGTGTCAAGAGTTTGCCAATGTTTTTGCATGGGAATACAGTGATTTGAAGGGCTTCGACCCAAGACTCACCTAGCACACCATCAAATTAGAAGAAGGTACCAGGACAGTCATGCAGAAGTAGAGACCTATCAACCTGATGATTGAGCCCCTCATGTAGAGGGAACTGGCCAAATTGATTGAGTCCAAAATTATATTTCCAATCAAACACTCCTCTTGGCTAGCCAATCCTGTTCATGTTCAAAATAAGAATGGGGAGATCAGGCTATGTGTCAATTTCTGAGACCTTAATAAAGTCTCTTTAAAAGACCATTATCTCCTCCTAAGCATGGAGTGGATCCTTTAGAAGGTATTAGGTAGTGAGCATTTCTCCCTTCTAGATGGTTATTTAGGGTATAATCAAATTCTAGTGCAAGGCTATGACCAACACAAAATGGCCTTCACTACTAAATGGGGAATGTTTGCCTACAAAAAGATGCCATTTGGGTTATCTAATGTTGGTGCTACCTTTCAATGAGCCATGGACATAGCTTTTGGAGGCTTGATAAATAAAAATGTGCTGGTATACCTCAATGATGTGATGGTATTCTCTAAGGAAGTGAGCCAACACATGGAACACCTTAGGCTGATTTTTGAGAGGTATAGGGAATTTGGCATCTCTCTTAATCCAAAGAAATGCGTGTTTGCTATTCATGAGGGGAAACTCCTTGGCCACATTTTGTCCAAGGAAGGCTTATCCATTGACCCAAAGAGAGTTCATTCTATCCTGGAGATGTCCCTACCTAAGCACAAGAAAGGCCTGCAGAGCTTCTTTGGCAGGATAAATTTCATTTGGAGATTCATTCTAAATTTTGTAGAGATAGTCAAGCCACTGACCTCTATGCTAAGGAAGGGTGATGAGTTCAAGTGGAAAACACAAAGGAAGGATAGCTTTAAAGCCATCAAGTAGGCCATAACCTGGGCTCCTACTTTGATCAACCCTGACTTCAACAAAGACTTCAACCTCTACACTTTTAGTAATGAAGAGGTGATCTTCACCATGCTTACCCAAGCAAATAGTGATGACCTCGAGCAACCACTTGCCTTTTTTAGCCAAGGGCTAGAGGATTTTGAAGTTAGGTAAATGTATGTAGAGAAGTAAGTCTTGGTAGTAGTGTGGAGCCTAAAGAAATTCAGGCATATGTTGTCAAATAGAAGGATTCACCTCATGGTCCCACATCCTAGCATCAAGGATTTCTTGACCAATCAAGACCTAAATGAGAAGAGAGCGCGATGGATCACCAAAGTGATGGAGTATGATGTAGACATCAAGATCATCAAGTTGGTGAGGGGTAGAGGCCTATGCGAACACCTTGCTATAGACTTCAAGTAGAAAGGGGAAGACAACTTACTAATTCACAATGTAGCTACAATAGAAGAACTAGTTATCATAAAGAACTGGACATCGGGCCTGAAGTGTTTCCTTCTAACTAGTGAGTGCCCACAGAGTCTTGATAAGACCAAAAGAAGGTACTTTAAGCTCCAGTCTCTCCCTTATGTTCTAATTGATGGAGTATTGCTTAGGAAGGATCTCTATAGGGTTCTTCTAAGATGCATTGATCCAAACTAGGCTGATAAAGTACTGTCTGAGTTCCATGATGGGTCAGCAGGCGGTCATTTCACTCCTTGAGCTACTACAGTAAGGATAATGAGAGCTGGCTATTTTTTGCCTACCCTCTTCAGGAACACCCATGCCTAGGTTAGAAAGTGCTACAAGTGTGCACTTTTTGATGGGAAACAATGGTTGGATGCCATGCCTCTACAGCCTATTCAGGTGGAACATCCATTCATGCAATGGGGCCTAGACTTCATAGGGATGATCAATCCTCCCTCTAGTGCTAAAGGCAAGTGGGTCCTGACTGCTATAGATTATTTTACAAGGTGGGTGGAGGCTAATGCTTTGAAAGAGGCAAATGAAAGTGTGGTCCTAGAGTTTTATGAGGACCTAGTGATAAGATTTGGGGTCCCAGCCACCATAATCTCAAATAATGCCTTGGCTTTTCTAGGAACCAAAACAAGTGAATGGGCACTGAGGTATGGTATATATCTCAGCACTTCATCAAATTATTACCCATAGGGGAATGGGTTGGTTGAGTCTACCAACAAAAATTTGATCAGGATCATAAAGAGGACCATGGAAGAAAATCAGAGGACTTGGCATGCCATGCTGAAGATAGCTCTGTGGGCTACCGAATCACTTTGAAGAGAGCAATAAAAAATTCTCCATATATGCTCATATATGGAAGGGAAGCTAGGCTTCCCATCTCACTTGAATTGCCAGCATTGGACCTCACTCGCTAGCTACAATTAGAAGAAGGAAGTAGCATGGAGGTCAGGATGTGTGAGCTGATGGAGCTCCAAGAGACAAAGGATCAGGATATGGCTTGTATGACCAGTCACCAATAGTAAATAAAGAGACACTTTGACAAGAAATCTTCATCAAAATATTTCTCTAAAGGAGACATTGTCTTGAAATGGGACGAAGACTGAGCTAAGCCTAGAAATCATTCAAAATTTGATGCCCTATGGAGTGGCCCATACATAATCACTCATTTCAAGTAGCATAATGCATTACAACTCTCCAGATTAGATGGTGAAGAGCTACATATCCTAGTTAATGGGATACATCTAAAGCATTGCCACTGAGTCTCCTTTTATCTGTATATATTTTCCCTTGTTTTCTTTCCCTATTTTCCCTAAGTGTTGTTGCACAAGTAGTAGTTTTCTCAGTCTTGTGTGTGTTTTCATTTCCTTGGACGTAAATTTGCTTGACTAGTTCTAGATTTATCAAAGCTATTGTTGTTTTTAAGTTACCATCTGAATCCATGCCCAATGAACTACAAGGTAATTGGTCTCTAAGCATAGCAGGCATGCTTCCCCTAGGAGTCACCAATTTGTTAACCAATTCTTGCCCAATAGGAAAAAATTTTGGTTCCCTTCTACCTCTTGCTGTTCTAGGCCATTTCTTTTGATTTTTACACAGGTCCTATAAAATCCATGGACTCTACAAGAATATTCTCTATGGATTCAGTAGTTTCCTATAGACTTCATGTTTCTACAGACTCAGTTAGTTTAGTCATTTAGTTCAACTGGATAGTTCATCAGCACTTGGTCATCCATCTTCAAGTTCAATGGCCTTATTTCAAGCTTTGGTTCAATGGTTTGGTTTGATGAGTTTGGTTCAAGGCCATCGATTTAACACTTGGTTCATTGGCCTAGTTCAATCAGTCAGCTCATTGGCTAGTTCATTGGCATGCAATGGTTGAACCACTTGAATCGTTGAACCATTTTTGGTTCAACGGCTTGGTTTAAGGGTATGCCCAATTGGCTGAGGGGTATTCTAAAGATCAAATACCCTCATGGAGGGAAAACACTTCAAAGGAAAAGGCAACTGGGTAAGTTCAAATTTTTTTAAGTCCCAAATTTGTTTAAAGTCTTGAATTCCTTCAGACTTTTTGTTCGAAGGAATTCCTTCGGATAAAAAGTTTGAAGGAATTTAGGCCATAGTTCAAGAAAAGGATGAGGCTGAGGCCTGGAAAATATCTTTGGACAAAATGTCTATGGGAAAACATCCATGGACATAAGTCTGCGGGGAAAATGTCTATAGACACAAAGTCTGTGGGAACCTGGGAAAACATCCAGAGGAATGAAATGACCCATCAAAGGACCCCGAAGGGCAAGTTCCCTTATGGGGGACTCTCAGCCCAAAAGGAAGGGGGCACTTTCAAATCTTGAAGCAAAGCCAACGAAGGACCCAATGACATTTTGATAGGGATGAAGACATCCTGAAAGTTTTCAAGTTCAAGAAAGCAAATTAGCCATTGTTTTTCAAAGTGGTGACGGCTGTGAGAACATTAAAATTAACAAAATGAAATAGCTATTTGCTTTCAAAATGAAAGAGCACTAACCATGGAAGCCCAAAATGCAGCGACTTGCCAAAAGATCACCCTCGAGGGCCGAAGGAGCTAGAAGAGACAAAACAGAAAAAAGGACAAATCCCAAGAAACAAAGAGAGAGAGAGGTGCCACATGAAGGAATAGACTGCCAAGTAGCGAAGGAAAGTGTCAACTCAAGAAGTTATTTCGGTAGATGATACAGTGCCTATGAATTTACCATTGGGGGATGCAAACAACTAGCAGTGCAACTAATTTCTCCTTTTCACATTAATGAGTAGACAAACTGTGTAATCAACTTGAAGAAGTGGCCTTATAAATAGATAAAGCGTGCAGCTCATTAATGTTTTGAGCGACTTGCTCTTCCTATTGAGGGGATGCAAATGGGCCACTTGTAAAAAGGGGTGCCAAAAAGGCCTCCTTTCTTCTCTTATATATTGAGGACTTGTCATTTAGATAAGGATCTTCCACATTTGTAAGGCGTAGCCCTGGAAAAATTTCACCTAAATCAATAAACACATTTTTTATCTCTATCTTGGATAGATATTTCTTTGTATGTTCTAAGTATTAGTTTGTGTTTAGTCATTCTTTCTTTATGATTTCATAGATTCAACACCAACATATCTGTTGTCTATAAGGTGCCATTTCTATAGCTATCAAGGAGAGTTCTATTTGGGAGTGAAGAAATAGAAGAAATTGCTTACAATGTGGATCTCATAGCACCTTTAGTGAATCTCTATTTTCTGTATTTTCCATGAAAGCCTCCCTACCAAGTTTCTAGCAGCCTAGTTCTTCTACCAAGTCTAAAGTGTATGTATGTGTATGTCTGATATAAAGTGTGGATGTGAGAAGGTTGACTTATTTTGGTGCATCACCTCTTTAGAGTAGTTTGTTTTCCTACATCTTTCTCCCTTTTCATACCCCCCAGTATATATCTATATATATGTGTGTGTTAGAACTTGTTGGAACAAATATGATGCATAAAAGGGAGATAGCCCTTATATAGAAACTCTCCCCTCCAACTTCTCTAGTCCCACAGGTGAGAGGGGAGTTTCCATAGTTGCGTGAAGAAGGCAGGAGCTTGGCCTCCTGCCAAGGGTGCAATCTTCTACATCAACACTTTTCTAACCCACAACTTGGAGTTAACACTTTTAATTTATTTATAAATAATATTCAAACATTTTCCATATAAACTTGCCACTAAATAATTATAAATTGTATATATGTCAATGTGTATATATTTAAAGTATTTAGCTACTACTCAATTCCATAATTTGTGTCTTTATTATACAAACAACCATTATATATCTTCAATTCAGAATACTCTAACATAAAGGCAAGACTAAGGCTTACTTAAATACTTAAGACGATGAGATTAAAAATACTCTCTTATGATATATATATATATATATATATATATATATATATAGGTGTGTTATGATATGACTATACTAGGAAAATTGGTTATGTTAATCCAAGGGTATGGTATATATATATAATTTATCATACCCTTGGATTAGCATAACCAAATTTCCTAGTATAGTCATATCACAACACACCTTCATACATAATTATAAATCCTACAAGTATGTATAACATTTTGGTTTGGTCTACAACTACTTTTAATGTTCTATATTTTCTTGGCATAACCTAAAACTACACAAACCTTATAAAATTGGTTGTAAACTTAATGAAAAATCAATTGTAGTTGAGTATATAAGAACCTATTGTACATATTCAAGTATAAGTAAAACATATATATGTTTGTGCCATTAGAGAGAGTTCTATGAACATAACATAGGTCACAAATATAAATACAAACCAAGATTTTCAAATATTTTCTTTAGGTTTTCTTTTGCATTTTCATGGATCTGACTAATAGGTAAAAAAAAGTGTGAAAGTAATACATCTCAAAACTTTATAGAAAAACTGTGTGAGTTTTTAGTTTTCAATCTTTAGAATCATCTTTCTTGATCTTTCATTTTCTACTTATCATAGTTTTATCTTGATGAAGGATCATGGAATATTATTTGAAATGTTGAGAAATAAAAATTCACACACATTTTTTCCAAAAAGTTTCAATATTCATATGGATTGTGAAAAAATCAAATTTTTGAATGTAATACATTTAAAATCCCTTACTATAATTTTTTGGTTATTTCAAAACATATCCCAATACCTTAGTCAATATAGCTTAAACACATTAAATTTTACTTAACAAAACCCTCCAAAAAATAGAATCAAATGATTCTACATAGACCATATATGAAATATCTATTTTTAGGTTTTAGGGAAGGGATATATATTACCATTATAGACCATGAAATATAATGAAATTCCACTTATATGGATATAACCATAATGTTCTATGTCAAGTGAAAGAGTCCATCAATGAATATAAAATCCATCCACATAAATTATATACCAAGCTTTTATTTATTTGCCTCCTCACAAATTTAATACTTAAATAAAACCCATTTTATTTTAAACACATAAAATTAATATGCTACTTGCTTGGTTAGGGAATATTTATATTTGATTGTAATTTTGTGATAGATTTTCCTCCACATGCTACAAGCTAATTTACAATTTTACCATCTGTCATAGTCTCTCTTTCTTCCTCCAACCATCATTATTCTTATCTCCTTTACTTCATTCATGCATGCCCTTCATGAACTCCACTATAATTCTTATTTATAAACATAATGCATATTTTCTTCATTAATGCACCACTCTTCCACTTTTTTTCAAATCGTAGTCCATCTCCCTACATGCGAGCTCAAAAATAGAGTTAATCTCCATCCTTCCTTGACAAGTTCAACCCTAAAATCACAATGATAAAAAAACCTTGATTTTATTCTTGTTTTATTTTTTGATTTAAAAATATATCATAATAATGAAAGTGTACCAAAGCTTTTAAATAACCCCAAGTTTTATTTATTTTATAAGTGTGCAAAATGACTCCTAATATATAAATCTTCCAAGTTATACTTAGGTCAAATTGCTTTTTGGGGATTATTTTTATTATATTTGACCCTTATGTATTTTCCCCAATAATTTAATGTCATCAACAATAAAATTAATTAAGTAATAAAAATATTAACACTTCCAACCTCTAATAACCATAATCATAGTCAAGGTTATATAACATAGTCAAATGAGAAAATTAACCATCCTAACCTAATCCAAAATATATCTTAAAATTAACATGTAACTAGTCAAAAAAATGTATAAACAATCCACTAGATCATGCAATCAATATTGTACTAGATACAATACAATGATAACATCATAGTAAACTTTTAGCATACATATGCAATTCATAACTCAAAATCAAATAAAATAAACAAGATTTCAAACAATCAGTACAAATATCATCCATTTCATTAAAATAACTTATTTTAGTGTATATATGGGTCTTCTAAGATCTCTCTTTCAATACTCATTTTTTTATATCTACACCCCCCTTTAATGATACTCTCCCTCTAAACTAACTATGAATATGGAATAGTCCTACATCCACCTCATCAAACCAACTAATAATTAACACAAATCATGATAATCATCAACATATAACCATAATAAACTACTAAATGTAATTAATATATAAAAATAATGATAAAATACATTATAAAACATATACAAAAACTATATATCTAGATACTCATCACATAATAATTAATATATCTATTAACCAAAAAACATATACAAATCCAACTCAGGAATATATGACAACTTTGCCAATCATTAACTGCATAATCCATAATTGATATTTTGAATAATCCATAGATGAAACTAGATGTAACACTTTGTGAGATATAAAAGTTCTTCCCTAGGTTTCGTACTTTATTTTAGTTTATTTTTTATTATAATAAGGAGACTACCATTTCTTTTATCTTGATCATTTTCATCACAATTATCACACATATCTATTTTATCAAGAGGTCAATATCAGAGGGCATGTTTCAACCTAAATCTTTAGAAATACCTAGTTAAAGTTTTAGTGGTGTCATTATATTTTTTAAGTATTCCACATAATGTGGTGGTCAAGTGTACTAATATTTAGTTTTAATATTTTTAAACTACTCCATGAATTGACCTACCTCATTACTTTAATTTCTTATTTCTAGTTTCTTAATACTAACCTTTGTCCTTGAGTAAGTCCTAACTAATTAATCAATATCATTGAGACAAATTTTATTTAAAGATGTTTTTTCCATACAGTTTAAGTATTTACGAACATAATCATAAAATTCTTTAAATAAAATTATTTTTTCTTAGTTCTTCATCTAACTCATATCCATACCTTCTAAGGACTAAAAAGAAATGGTCAAGATAGTATTCCATGTTTTAATCTTATTTTTATTTTTATGTGGAATAAATGTTATTTTATATATCTTACCATATAGTAATCCTAATATTTATATGATAACCCATATTCTATTTCATCCCATGTGTGAATGGAATCTGGTTACAATCCCATAAACCACATCATATCTGAATCCTTAAGTGTTGAAGGAAGTAATTTCAAATTTTAATTATAAGTTTTTTAGTCATAGATTTGACATAATGCCTTGAATTAAAATAGTAATCGGTTGAGATATTATGTTGACATTTATATGAAATTAGGTAATATATATAAGGATATGTTTTTCATTGGATCATTTTCATATAGAACTAAGACAATATATAGGTGAAGGCATTCTCTACTAGTTAGACTCTACTTGATTTAGCCTTTTTTTTTCAATTTACTATGTTTCCTATGTTTTCTCCCATTTATTACCAATATATATTTTAAAGAGATCTCTTGGGAGGTGGTGAATCATTAGAAGTGTCTAGAAGACTACGTTATTGAGATTTAGTACTCTGGTTTACAATATTTTTTAGTCTTGATTATTAGTTTTGAATGGATGCACCTCTTTATCTATTCATAATTGTTTTGAATTATAAGAAGTACTTATTAATTGATTTTTAGTTGTTTAATTTTTATAAAAACCCTTAGAAATGGTTCCAAATTTCATGAGGGTCATTGTATGCTCTTCATTTAGGTTATATATGTCATGTTAATTTGGATATGTCTAATATTTATATGCAATAGTATATGTAAAGGATTATAATTAGTAATACTATTTTTTTGGGGGTGTTTTTTATATTATTTACTCTAATTTTATAATCTACTCTCTTAAATTCAAATATAATCTATTACTCATGAAATAAAATACACTCATTGAATTCAAAAATGATTTAGAAGAGAAACACACATCTAGACTAATTTGTTGGAATTGAAATTGCATGAAAAGTAAATACACTTTTAATTTATGTTGATAAAATGAAAAATTTAAAGAAAATTAAACACACTTTAAATAAATGTTGATGTAATGAGAAATGATAGGGAAATTAAATGTTTGGAATATGAAATTAGTTTTTCTTGAAAATAAATTAACATACAGTCCTACACGTGAAACACCAAAAATAATACTTTCCATAAAAAAGAATAAAATACTTAGATCAAATAATAATGTATTAATAACATATAAATATTTAATGGATCCTTCTTATTTAATTGAGTGGACCTGTGATCTTCCTTAGAATAGGATTTTAACACTCTTAGATTTGTAGAAAATTCATGAACTTATCTTTTCATTGATTTTGGAAACTTTCTTATAATACTAAAAATAGTGATGTTAAAACTATTCATTCCTTAATACTCTATTCATATACTTTCTTACACTATAATACGTAATTATGACCTAGTTATAAAAAAATTGGTGTCTTTCCAATGTAAATGTTAGAATGAAATGGTAAAATAGGTAACAATGTCTTCCACTAAATAAGTAAGGTAAATAACTCCTTTCCTAATTTTAATTAATAATGATTTATATTATTAACATCCAAATAAAATTAAAAGTAAGAAATTTTTGGGGAAAATTAGTTAATTACTTAAATATAATGATCCATTTTATGGATTCATCAATAATTATTGCTAGTCACAAAATCATGCCATTACATGTCATTTTATACACCTTTATTCCAACGTATTTTTTTATGCATCCTCGAGACCCAATGGTTCAAGTTATGAACACAAATTATCATTATTATGAAATTATTAAACATGATATTTTTTTTTATCTTTTTATGTAGGTTTAGGAATTCTTTGTCCTTCTACGTGCAATGGAAATACCGACAAGTAGGATATTTGGGTTAGTCACATTGTTAGTGGTCTAGAAACTTGCACTTATAAATAAATCATTATGGGAACCTTACATTGTTGTGTCATCTAGTTTATAATTTATAACCAGATTATTACCCATACTATCCATAAGCTTAGTTCAATGGTCCCTAGATAGATGGTCCTACAATAGTCTATCACATGCCTCGCTCTCACACCTTGTAGATTTCATTAATTACCTGATAATCTTTAGTGTTGTGGGTAGAAGCATCACTAATTATATAGTACATGGAAAAATTTGTATCAGTTTTCACTATAAAATATGGAAATTTCATGCATCATTCTCTCTATGTAAAATATCATATGAGATTAATAAATCATGCACATTATACCTTGGGAAATTATTCTTATTATGCCCTTCCCCCTCGTAGTCTATGAACCAAATCCCACTACAAGTATCATGTGCAATATTGCATATTAGATTATAAAATTATGATTTTATTAACATAATATTAACCTCTATGAATGGGTTAAATAATATTTCTATACTACTAAAGGCCTCAACCCTCAATGTTACCTCCAGTGTTTCTCTTAGTTTCATGAATGTTTTCATATAAAAATCACATCAAAAGGATAAAAATAATCCTCCAATATACCATTATGAATTTTATACTAGTTTGATCTCATAATAGAGCTTGGAAAATATGATTTTAAAACTAGTATCATATGCTTGAACACCCTTCATCGGTTCTTATTTGATTTCATTAAGTGCATAAATACTCTACTACTCAAATTTAGGGATGTCAAACTCATTTAGGAAGGTTGTATTTAGAAGTTAATAGTCCATAATATCATTGTTTGTATCAATATTATAGTACCAAATATGAGCTTAATATAGTACAGTGGTGTAAACATGGCTTCCTTTAAGCTCTAATAAAGTCACTCCCTTTGTGTGCTAGATGATCTAACACTTTTTAAAATGTTTTACACCATTCTCAAATCTATAATAGTTAGGTAAAATCAAAAAAATATTTTAATATATATGGGGGGTATGGACATGTGAAAATAATGTATATGGGGATTTTTTTACTAGTGTGCTACCTGAATTCATGCCTAAGCCTTGACTTCATCTTGTTGGTGGCATAGTTCCACTAGCTCCCATAGTATATTGTAGCATAGCTCCTTCCACCATTAGGATAATTTTTTGTCATGCCACTAATCCTATAGTACATACTATTAATCATTGTTTAAAAATATATATCGAATTAGTTTTAACCCATCCCATTGGTTGCATATCATATTGCATTTTACTGATAATGTGACCACTGGTCAAAGTGGTGGGTAAGGTATTACCTATTGTATCAAACTTCATTATTATGGTAAAAATTACCTTTCATTTTAAAATCCACCATGTTTTTTTATTCTCTATGTTATTTGAATTCATGATCATGTGCTTAAAGGAGATGAGAAATGGGCATTTCATCATAAGTCTCCTACCATACTTATTCTTCCTCTAGAACTCACTCTTTCTCACTGGTGTGGTTTCTTTAATATCAAAGTGCACATAAGATACATAAGAATCCTTAGTATTCCATATTTTAATATGTGGATCATTGTGGTATATCTAGATTTATACTCTCCCCTCTACTATATTCCTTTTCAACCATTACCTTTTGTTGAATTTTATCATATCTATGCCTCAAAAGTTCATGCTCATATGGTCTCTCCATGTTAGAATCTTTTATCTCCTTTAAATTATTTGAAACCATGCCTATCCAACACTATACCTTCCATGATACTCTATATATATGGACTTAACCATCTATTTTCAAGTTCTCTTATCACCTCCACTCCCTATTGTAATAACAAAAATTGACTTGTCCTATCAACAAAAATAAAATTTTGGTGTAGTTTTGGAAATCATGTAACAATCCCATGTGCATCCCATATGATAAAAAAATTAACCTCATTTTCCCAAAATTTCACACAATTTAAAAAAATTGTGCTCACTTGAAGCATAGAGAGAGAAAATGGGGTAGGTTGAGTGTAGTTGGAAATGGTGATGGTTGGATTGTCTCACATGTTGATTCTCATGCACATTAGTGCCTATAGTAAACTTGGTACTACTTAATTAAATAATGGAAATAAAAAATCATATAAATGAACCAAAACATAAGAACTCCATTAAATTAAATAAAAATACATCATTCAAAGTTTAAAAAAAAATGTTCTAGATATAATAAAAATGTTATTCATTCATAGGTATAGATAACAATCATAGTTTCAATAACATATTTAATTGATTATCAAATAAATATTACAAGGCACTCAAGTAACTTAAAATTATATAAGATATAACTACTACTCCTATCTCTACTTGATACTCTTTCTCTAGTTCATATGGCATTCTAAATGATATCCAACAAGGTTTTTTTCTACAGATTATCTCTATTTAACTAGAAAAAATATAACCCGTCTCTCTTTTAAGTACCTTGATTTTATAGTATTATAAAAGGACATTGTATGTCACTTAGTATCTTAACTACCACAACTTTATTAGATATTATGCCAAATTTCCACTTGGTAGTTATTTGTATCCTCTATTTAAATCCATCTATCTTGTCATCACTATTTTTTTTCAACTGCCTATTACGATCAATTTGTTAGTATACAACTCCTATCATTTATCCCCAATATCTTCACTATGTCTCCTAGATTCAAGTGGTCTTATTTGTCTTGATATTATTATTTTATTATTATTTTTTCACATGGATTTTTCCTTTATTATCTCATTCTTGCATTGAAAGAAGTTCATGTTTTCAATGCATACATATTAGGGTTAGGTCCATTCCCACCAATATCTACTCCTTGGGAATTTTGGTATTCATATATATCTTCACTTACCACTTGTGCACTCCTTTTATTAGTTATACTTAACCAATTTTGGGGGTTAAAAATGTAGATAAATATTTGTGCATTGTATTTCTAAGGAAAAAAACTACACTACAAATTAGTCTATCTCTTTTTTGATAATTTTGTATATTTGATGAAAATTAGTAAACTATGGGACTTTTTCATTAGTCCATATATTTCAAATGTCCTTCTTTTAGAATGAGATTTCGTGAGCACCTCCTAAAAATTAATTTATATTTTTTTAACCCTAAATTTAGATATACATGGTATCTAAAGTTAAGTGGTATTAATATTAAATTTTATAAAAAGATGGTGAACTAACCTAATGAGTAGGGAAAATAATATAAAATTTAGACAAATAGTTTTATGAATTTATACAACTAAGATTGTTAAATAAAGTAAAGTAAAAATAGTGATAGATATTGCAATGAATTGGGAAAGAATGATGTTTAGTTGTTTTATTATGCGCATGTAGGTCTAATTTATAATAGGATAGAAGTGGACTACACGCATAATATTTTTTAAATTTTATTTCTTTGTCCTCTAATGTTTGTGTTAGAATTAGATAGTTCCATTGGTTTAGGTGCTTAACCTTGTAGCAGGTGTCTTGTACACAATATTGATTGGATATAGATGCAACAAACTAGGGAATTCTAGATTTTATTTTACCTTTATTATGATTTATTTAGATCTTGCACATAGGTTTCCACTCCTTGTAAAATAATCAAACCTTAGATTTTTCACGCTTAGAGTGATTGTGGGAAAAATGGGTTAGTGGGATCACAATATCAAATCACCCCAAAGAACCATTCATAATTGGGTATTGCCTACATAGACAATACTCTAAAGAGGACATCATAATTAAGTTTTTATCCCTTATGTGTTATATTATATGTGTACAAGGATGTAATTTTTGATAAGAAAAGACATGCAGTGACCTACCATGTAACATGGAAAATATGGATCATGAACTACTCTGCAAATGCTTTAGACCTATGAAAATACTAATCATATGATGTGTGTGTGTGTGTGTGTGTGTGTGTGTGTGTGTGTGTGTGTGTGTGTGTGTACATGATTGTGGGAAAAATGGGTTAGTGGGATCACAACATCAAATCACCCCAAAGAACCATTCATAATTGGGTATTGCCTACATAGATAATACTCTAAAGAGGACATCATAATTATGTATTTATCCCTTATGTGTTATATTATATGTGCACAAGGATGCAATTTGTGATAAGAAAAGACATGCAGTGACCTGCCATGTAACTTGGAAAATATGGATCATGAACTACTCTTCAAATGCTTCAGACCTATGAAAATACTAATCATATGATATATATATATATATATATATATATATATATATGCATGTATGTATGTATGTATATGTATATGTATATATACATATATATATATATAGACATATGTATATATATCTATATATGTATATATATATATATATATATATACATACATATATATATGTATATATATGTATATATATACATACATACATACATACATACATACATACATACATATATATATATATATATATATATATATATATATATAAGGATGAATTAGGAAGGTTTGTTCACTTTAATTCTTGATTTCATGTTTCTTGGTGTGTTTCTTTGTGAGTTCCAAGTGTTTATTAAGTGAGGAATGAATGATATTTTATCTTGTACATACACCAATACCTTTATTAAATATCTCACACTTAAGCACTAAGTAAAAACTTTAGGATATGTTTCATTTAAAAATATTATGACTTTTGGGCACTAAAAACTTTTTAGGAAAAGTGGACACTTGCATAAACATAGGTGTCTATCTGGGACATAAGTATTTAGGAAGATATAAAATATGTATAGGTCTAAAAATAGAAGTAAAGGATAATAATAATTTTTTAATCTTTTTTCATAGTGTGAAAGTATTTAACATTAGAATAAAAATGGTTGGAGTAAGAGATAATAAATTTAGGCACAAGGAGATAGTAAATTCAAGCCTTTTAGCAGTGAGTAGGTTTAAAACTGAAAGGTAGAACCATGATAGGTGTTTTACAAGTATACAAGACTAAGGTACTACATAAATAATATTTTAGTATATACATTTAACTCCAATTTAATCTAGTAATGAAATTTCCATTTTAAAGGAAAGAAAAGTGTACCAGGTTATGTGTACACACCTTGTCTTTTTGTGAGGCCAACTTGAGTGATTTGATGGTGACTGACATACAACCAAGATCATGTTATAATATATAATCAATGTATGAAATATGAAATTTAGATAATTTGAAATTATTAAAGGTAAGAATAGAAATATTAAGAGTACACATGTGTGCCAATGCAACCATATTTCTTTTTATCAATTTGATTTGAAAGGATGCATCACTATGAAGAATTAAATCTAATATTAGGATAATTATGAACCTATAAGTGCATATATATAGGATAACACATGTCACCAAACTTGGTGTAAAGGTAATTTACAAAAAAAACCATTGAGATTATTTAATCTCAATTATGTAACCCAAATATGTGCATAATATGGTGAGTGTGAGTGATTTAATCAAGTCATGATATATATCTTATGAGTGTGGATGATTTAATCAAATCTAACATATAATTCTAGTAAATTTATATATTTAATTAAATCTAACTTATAATTTTGTTAATATTGAGTGGTTTAATCAACTCAACCTTCAAAAGGTGAACCAATCACTATAGTAGATTGGCTAGATAATAGTGCATAAAAATCCATATTAGGAATGATAAAAACCCATAATAATATTTGAAGTATGTAAATTGATTTGATTTTACAACTTTAATTTCCCTTTTCATGGAATATGCACCTCATATATCTATCAATATAAAATTTAGGTATATTAATATTATGAATGTATAAAATGTTACCACAAATGTGTATCTAAATCATATAATTGTAAAATATTATGAATTTTAAATAGTTTAAAATGTGTAAGACATGATTCTATGGCATGCCCCCACTGAATCTTGATAATTATGTGTGGATTTCATTCATTTTTGGCATGCCCCTGATATAATCTGAAACTATTAAAGTGTAAAATCCATGCCTCTATGACATGCCCCCACTAATATGCCCCCCATTTTAAAGTGAGGGTAAAAATAATTTGATAGTTACCTTACTTCAAAAGGATAAGATAACTATATAAGATATGTATGGATCATGTATCATATTGGAGTAACATGTATAGGTAGATATAATAATGAATAACCTAGTATGTGATCATATCAAGTCCTAATATGCCTGATATAGATCATGGGGACATCTAGAGAGTAAGAGTACAATATCATCAATAAATCAAGTACACACATAAGAGAAATCAAAATCAAATCAAAGGAAATGATCCAAGGAAACCTCATACAAGGGACATGTTCAAATTCCACACAATCCAAGGGACATTACTTAGTCAAATGTCCACACAACATGGAATGGCATATTCAAATGTCCACATACAACAAAAAATGATATATTAAAATGTCCAAATAGGAAAATAAAGGCATGGGGGACATAATCAATCAACCATATTCAACTATTAAAAATAGGTAATACAATGCAATATAATAACAAGGAACACACTCAATGGAATGACAATATGGAAAATTGGGACATATATAAGAAACTAGCATGAACATAGAATACTAGTTCCTAAACATGTGTTTTCAAAATTTTAAATACATAGCATATCAAGTACACTGTGAAAGTTATAAGCATGTATATATGCATGTGTAGGTATATAAGTTCAAACATGATAACGGAAATTGATCATAGGAAAATTTAATTTGGGTGTATAGTGATCAAATAAATAGATTCCTCCAATATACTTAGGATGTGAATGGAGGGAAGTCCCAAAATATGTATGTACATATATCATGTATTTGGGTATACATGTATCACACTCAAAAAAATTGAGAAACATATGTGTAAATATGAAACAATGATATGCTAACTACTAATGTGGAAAAAAATAAATGTATAATAAATATTACGACTAGAATCATGTTGATTTTTTTGGTATTTTTTAATTATTTGAAAGTTTTTTACATTATTGGAATATTTTAATTTTTTTTAGATTTTTAGTACATTTTAAAAATGTATCCTTAGGTTGTATGATTTGCATTTCTTGGATTTTTGAAGATTATATTGAATGAAAGCAGATGATTCATATAACTCAGAAGATAAAGGCTTATCTTATGGTTTTATAGGGTCATATTTTTCACTATTTTTTATTCAACTTAATTTTTAAAGATTAAAATTCATTTATAAATTACACTATATGTCATTTATAAAGGTTTATCATTATGTCTATCATGTTGTAAATGGATTAGTTTATTTTGTAATTTTAAGTAAGACACATATGAATGATATCAATTATTTCTTTCATTTCTATTTCCCAATGTTATCCTAGTCAAAATGAGAGATTTGGTTTGGTATACATTATCCTTTTGATGGTCTTTCTCAATTTAGATTCACATGATATGGGTAATTAAATATATCCAAGAGATTTAGGTAAAATAGAATAATGTTAAACTTATTTGATAATATGCCCTGATGTAGGTAAGTATAATACATTATAAATAGTGTCACAATTATTTGTATTAATTTTCAAATGTGAGAAAGAGAAACCATAGATATTTATGGGGATTTTTAGTTTTTATGCCTTTCTCATTTTTTAGATTGATTTTGTGCACAGAGATTAGAAGTATTTGTTAATTTTTTTACTTGGTCACAACTTGTATGCACCACTCACCTTTGTATTTATGAATATGATTTTGTGATTTTGCACATTAATTTTTATAATGGTTGATGATTTAATGGTAATCAAAATATAGCGATCCAATTTTAGGAATGAATTTCTTGCCCAATATGTGTCTATTAGGAGGTAAAGATATCATGTGATTCTCAAGTAACATATGAAGAATTCAACATGGAATATTTTTATATGATAAGATATGGATAATCTATTTTGGAGGTTTTTCATAGGAATCCACATTATTGACATGGTGTATTTTCATTGGTCCCTTATAAGGTTTGCTTAATGTTTTTATCCAAAAGGGATGGATTGATTAATAAGCATCCACATGTTCATTTTTTTATTTTTTTCTTGTCCTTATTTGAATGTGGTTTCGTATCCTCTAGTGATGGATTTAACTAGTGTGTTCTAGGACCTATATGTGTGAATAGGCTATGAAAAATATGTTCAAGTGGATAAAATACAAGTTTTTTTAATTGTTCATCAGTCATATCATGAGGAATTTCATAATCACTGTCATAGGAATCTAAAAAAATAACTTTTTTTTCTCGGTGTTAACTAATAAAGGAAGTTTGAAGATTGATTTTTCTTATTGTTTTGGTATCATTAGCTTCTTTGGTAATCATTATTTATATTTATATGCATCCATGTGCACCTTAGTGGTTAGTTATTTGTTAATTGAGGTAAAGGATTAATTATTATTTACTCCTTCATTCTATATGTATGTGAATTTTCAAGCAGAATACAATGTTGAGGTGGTACCACTTTAGGTAATTCTTCTCTGTCATAATGTATTCTTTTTTAGAATTTGTAGAGTTCATAATCAATATTTATTATGAATAAGGTCCCATATGTATAAATTTCACACATCAATATAATGTATATGTGATGTATTCCATGGTATGTATCCATCATCTACCTAAAATCAAGTTATAGTGTACTGACAGATTATTTAAAATGTATTTCAAATCATTTTTAGCCCAAATGGCACATTTAATGTCATTTATCTAATTAGATGTGCACATGAATTATAAAATAGTATTCATATATTATTTTTAATAATATTTTTGATAATACCCATGGTGGTTAAGAAATTCATGCCATATTGTTTTAGGCCCAAACCATTATCGATTAACACTTTTTTTATTCCCTTATGAAGCAAACTCATTTTTGTGAACAAAGGAAATTTTTGGTGAATAATATATTTTGATGGTAAATATTTTAGATCAAATGTAATAATATTTACATTATTTTTGATACCTTGTATGATATATACAAAATATGTTGGTTCAATATCACTTGGTACTTGGGTGTCATGTAATGCTTTGTATAAAATATCATTGTAGATAGTAGATTTATTTAGGAGTTTGAAGATTGAAATTTTATCATGCATGTTTATAAATTGGTCAATAAGATCATATCCTTTTGATTTAATAATAAGTTTAGGCTTAAGAGGAACCTATTTTATAGCAGCATGAGGTGGGATAGGTTGGGTACACTTACCTTTTCAAGTAGTGATAATGTGGACTATGTAATCTAATATAAGCCATGGGAAAATAATGTGTACAAGATGGTAGTTGTCACTTGAATCAGATATATACATACATATATATATATATATATATATATATATATATATATATGTATATATATATATATATACATACATATATATATATATATGTATGTATATATATATATATGTATCTATATATATACATATATATATATATATACATATATATATATATACATATATACATACATATATATATATATATATATATATATATATATATATGTATGTATAATAAGAGGCTAGGAGAATCCACATTGGTGTATATATATATATATATATAATAAGAGGCTAGGAGAATCCACATCGGTATGTGTGTGTGTGTATATATATATATACACCAATGTGGATTCTCCTAGCCTCTTATTTTATATATATATATATATATAAAATAAGAGGCTAGGAGAATCCACATTGGTATCTACATATCAGCTCTATAGCATTACAAAAGGAGTTATAGAAATAAACTTGAATATTATACTTTCTTATATTTTTGTTTAATTTACACATGTATAAAGTATAGAAATAAAGGGATAATATGAAATATTGAAAAAAAAAATTAAATTATATATGCATCCATGATTAATTAATTTAAAATAAATGGAAATATAATTATAAAATATCTACATTTCAAAAATAAAAAATCATAGAAAACTCAAGAAACCCTAAGTCCACTAGGGTTTAGAGACCAAATATTAGGTTCACCAATTAAACCTATATTTAGATATATGTGGTATTTATGCTCAAGTATTAAGATATTATATTTTACACATGGATGGTAAACTAGCCTAATGAGAAGGCTAATTAATGGAAAACTCAAATAAGTAGAATTTTAAATTTATACAATTGAGATTACTAAAGTAGTAAATAAAATCGATTAATATATATTGTAATGAATTAGAAATAAATGATAATTATCTATTTTAATGTGTGCATGTAGATCTAAAATATAATAATATACAAGTGTATTATAATATGATCCTTGAATTATCATCAAATTCTATAATTATTCTTTTTGTGGCCTCAGATTCTTGCATTAGATCTGGACAATTGCGTCGATGCAATTGTCTAACCCTATCACATGTGTCTTATATAAAATACTGACCAGATATATATGTGACCAAATAGATCCTTTTGGGGCTTTTTTTTCCCTTTATTTTTATTTCTTTATATGATGTGCACAAGTTGTCATTCTTTGTCAAATGATCAAACCCTATCTTCTCCACCCTTGGAGTGACTATGAAAAAATGGGTTAGTGGGATCATGGTGTTAATCTATCACTAAGATCCATATATCAGTCGACACTACCTAAATATCTAATACTTTTAAAATGGACTCAAACTTGTGTATTTATTCCATATGTGTTGTTTTGTGTGTGTACAAGGATATAATGCATTATAAACAAATACATGAAATTACCTAATTTGTAACTTGTAAACTATGGATCATAAACTAATATTCAAATTCTTTAGATATATTGAAATATTTATCTTATTATTTATATATAAATAGGTATGAATAGGGAAGGTTTAATCCCTTAAATACTTGATTGAGTGTTTTTTGTTATGTTACCTTGTGAGTTACATGTGTTTTTTATGGGATGAATGAATGAGAGTTGATATTGCATATATACCAATCCATTTTATAAATATATTTCACTAAATAACTTAATAAAAATTCAAGATATTTTTTATTTTTATGTCGGATGAATTTTATTTACTTGACACTTTGTATGAAAAGTGGACACTTATGTTGATGTAGGTGTCTGTCTAGGATGTAAGTGGTCAGATGTTATAAAATAGGTAGAATTCCAAAATTGATAGAAAGGATAATAATCAAGTTTTGATATTTTTTCATAATGTAGTAGTCTAGGTTATCATAATACCAATTTTTATACTAATAAATAAGATATTTAGGCATAAACAGATAATGAATGTGAGCCTTTTGGTAATGGGTAGGTATAGAACTGAAAGGTAAAACCATGACATGTATTTTCCAAGTGTACAAGATTAAACTATACTAAATAAACCATATTTTAGTATATAAAACATTATTCCAAAGGTTATGATCCATTGAACTCTAAAAATAATGTCTACCTACCCATGACAATACAAAACATAGGAGAATTAAACCTATACTATCCCATATCAATTTTAATACCATGAAATTTCCTTAAACATTTTGATAGTGCCACCATCTATAATCATGACTTGAAATTTATAATTTGGATAAATAAAATAGTTTAAATTTATTTACAACTTATTTTTAATGAACTTATGTGTAATTTTATATTAAATAAACACTATCATCTTTTATTTCTCATGGAAACCCACAACCTTTATGGTTTATAGTTATAACCCTACTAGGTTCAACTTATAATTTCAAGTTTTTTTTTTTTTTTTGAAAAGTAATTAAAATTAATTATTTGTTATTTTTAAACTAAATTTACCAAACATCATATTATTATAGGTTTTACATTATTTGAAATACATTTCTCTAATAAAACTATGCTAAAATCAACTAAATACAATAATTATATTTTACACAGTAAATCCATTGATCTAAGCATTAAAACAATAATTGTATCAACCCATAAATGGGTCTTATTGGTGTAAAACTTGTAAGAATATAAATTAGTTATTTATTACATAATTTAAACTATGACATGACACTTAATGAATACTAGAGTATTCCATATCATCTATAGATCAATTACAATATAATAAATAATTAGTGTGCATGTATCCCAACAACCACTACTATGTAAATAAATATACTAAAATAATATTAAAAGTACAAATAAATAATATATATTTATTGAAATAACTCATGAAATCAGTGTAGTATCCATGAGTAACCATCAAAATTAGTTCATATTCAACTATAGAGACATAAAACATCATATCAACTATTTACCTCCAACCATAAACTGACGATATCCTATACACCTCCCCATTGGGAGTGGCCCTTCCATATTGAAGTAAGACATTTATTTCAATATGTCTCATATTATAAATCTTACTAAATAACATATTAATAGCTCAACTCAATAGTTACATTATTCGTGTGCATGTTTGTGTATTATAACTTTTATAAAACAACATATTAAGATGTTATTAAATCCAAATTGGTAAATAACATTCCTCCATAATAGCTATTTTATAACTATCATACATGTTAAATATCTACTTTTTAAAATAGTTTTTAAATAATTTTATCTAAATAAGAGAAACCCACTATTTAACATAAAACAATCCCCTAGATCTCTTTATAACAACATGCTATAGTCAATGTAATTTCTTATAAATTGATATTATTATAGGTAAGATGTGGATCAAGGCATTATTTTTAATTTTTTAATGGCCATTATTGCTTTTAAAAAATAATTAATTTAACTTCTAGCTATAGATATGATAGATCTCAAACCAAAATAAGGGAAACATGTCCTACAAAATCAAGTTCCATTATATGGTGAATATCTCCCAATCATCATAAAAAAACTCATACCTCACTGAATAATAAAAAAACATAATAAACCTTGGTAAAAATTGAATATACTTCACATCATTTTATGATCATTTATAATTTGTTATTCCCAATTTATACATGATAAGGTTAGTCCCTAGAAATGACTCATACTATATTTAGAGTTCTGGGTACTTGATTGATAAATATTTCACAAGGTTATTTAAATTTTAATGTCATGCCTTGAGCCCGATTTTTCACTCTTTTTCATTCTTTCATTCTAAACTCTTATGTTTATGTTATTATTTTTCCATTTTACCTTGCCTTTATCATTTTAAAACCCTTGTTTGCTAGAGTAATCGCCTCCTAGTTTTCTTTTGTTTTCTTCCAGCATTATCTCATGTAAAAATACAATGATGCCCATAAAAATAAGCATTATTAAAATTTAAAATAATAAATAAATTTATTCCACTCTAATTTATTTTATAAAAACTTCTTACCCACTCAAAAAACATTGTTGACTTGCATGCCAATCAAAACCCTATTCATAACCCTTTTCTAATTTTATTGTAATACATCAAGTTTTCTAACTTGATTGGGGGTTCAAAGGTTAATTTTACCATACCATGGTCAAAAGGTGGTTTAAATTCATTTTATATCCAAAATTCTTACCAACAAAATTGGTTACCAAATTAAATACATTATTATAATTTTAGTGTCATATAAATGTTCATAGCTTCATAATAAGGGTTTAGGTAGAATCAATCATCATGCCACTAAAGAAAAGGATTTCAAGGACATGAAAAATTCATGAAGTAAAATACACAAATAAAAAAACTATCAAAATAGTCTATAGAGATATAATAAAATGACACAATCACAAGCATTGACAAATTATTTAACTCTAAACCCTAAAATTCAAGAAATCTAATGTCACCAAGCCAATATGATTAAAAAATCATTATGATACTAGTTACTATATGTTATTTTCATGAGAAAAAAACATCATTCATAATAAATTTAGACATTTATTATATCAATGTGGAACTAAAATGAAATCCAAAAAATCAAAATCACGTAACTCTATATTCATGTGTGGAATAGTTCTTGGAAATCTCTATGTAATCCCATGTGTAATGATTTTACACCCTATCCCATACGATTTTATCCATTTTTACTAATACATAAGAGTAAAGTTTTCCTACATCCACCTTAGACAAGGAGAATGTATTTAGTCCATTTATACCAATATAGCTATAAAATTAACTAAAACTAAATGAAATAAATACCAGTGTAATATATTTACTAGAATGCATAAAATTTAACTATAAACCATTATTTTTATTATAAATAGATTTATTGTAAATAGATATTTAGAATGGAAAATACAATAATGAAAATGAAAAAACCACTTCAACATACATCAAAATATTTCGTACTAAAAAAATAGTTTAATTATTTTTTAAAAATACATATGATGTTTGTTAAGCATAAGATGGAATGTAACATCCTCCCCTCCTTAAATATTTCATCATCCCAATGATGTTATTATAAATAAATCATTTATAAAAAAATTATAAGTTAAACATAATCTATCAATCAAATAAATGAGGAAATAACCTATGAAATTATTCATAATCCTCCTAAGTATTACTATCTTCATAGTATTGGACCAATTAAACATTGCATTAATCTACTTCTATGTTACACAAGATAATTTTTCATATATAAATTATTATGAGAAGCTATATTGTTACCACTCTTAGATCTTGAACTTGTAAATAATTCCAATTAAGCACTTGTGAAGGATCATCCACATATTTATTTAAATAAGACACATTAAAAGTATTATGAATTTAATCAAGTGTTGGTGATAATAATTATGTATGAAATAGGTTTAGTCACTTCAATAAACTCAAAGCGTAATACATTTATAGGTTATAACTTGGTTGATTTTCCAAATTTAATAGATCTCTTTTAGGTTTAACATGAAAAAAATGTTATCTCCAGTTGAGAAATTTTTTTCTATTTCTTTAAAATCAGCATCACTTTTTTGCTTATCATTGGATTTAGTCAACCTTTTTCTAATCATATTTACTTATGCTTCCATTTTAGAAATAATTTTAGGCAAAAAAATTACCTGGTATTCTAATCTAATCTAGTTGATACGAGTTGTACATTTTTTACCATATAGGGCCTCAAATGGTGCCATTTTTAGAGCTAAATGGAAATAATTATTGCACAAAAATTTAACTAATGGAGGATACTCTTTCAACTTATGTTTATAATTCATACAATACATCCTTAGAA
The DNA here is from genome assembly GCA_037957365.1 of Torreya grandis. NCBI lineage: Eukaryota > Viridiplantae > Streptophyta > Pinopsida > Cupressales > Taxaceae > Torreya > Torreya grandis. The sequence goes on along the minus strand of JARHVA010008828.1, from coordinate 28,947 downwards.
GGTCTTATAAAATCTAATTTACTATTTTTATTTACCCATCTATTTAAATATGATTGGTTGTACTAAAGTTGAGTTATGTTTGCAAGGATACATTAATATTTTGCCAAAATATCGAGCTTATGTAAAGGACTCTATCAGAAATGATTTTCTCTGAAATTCCATGAAACATGAAAATTTAGTGTAAAACCCTTTTACCAAAATTAGTGAATCATTCTTTAAATTTCCCATTGGAAAATATGCCACCTTGGTTAAGTTATCAACAACCACTAATCATATCATGATTTTTTATGTACATTGGTAGCCCTTGGATGAATTCCATGTTGATGAATTTCCATTTCCATTATAGTATGTCATGAGGATACAAAAATAAAATAGGATGAACATGTTATACTTTTATCCATTGAGAATACAAACATATTAACACAAAATAAACTTCCTCTTTCTTGACCCCTTACCAAAAATATAATGGATTCAATTCTACCATTAGCTTCATCACTCTAGGATGAAAAAAATATGAAGAATTATGAAATTACATAAGAATTTTGATTCTCAAATTCTCTCTCTCTGGTACACACATTTTCCCTTTAAACCTTAGTAGTCCATATTTTTAAAATTTTAATCCTTCTTATCTAGGGTCTTGAGGGTTTTCTACCAAATATTTTCTAGCATGATCATATAATTAATCTCCCAAAGAGAATTTTATAACCTTATCCCAGAAGGTAGATCTAATAGTATCTAAATACTCTATTTAACTTATATGACTAGTAACATCTATAAATCTTTTCTCTTTTCACTTTATGTAATTGATATCAAAATTATAATCTAACAAGAATTTAAACCATTGGTTTTGGAGAATTCAAATTTGGTTATGTGAAGATAAACTTAAGTCTTGGGTTATCAGTCTTAAGTTCAAACATTTTTTTCCAATAGATAATGCCTTAAACTTGTAAATCATCTACTATTTTAACTAAATCCAAATCATGTGGAGAATAATTGAATTCATAATTATTTAGGTTTATTGATTCATAAGCCACTATTGACCCTTTTTGTAGAAAAAACTCCCAAACCATCTCTAGATGATCTATTACCATAATAAAATGTCCATTTAAATTTGGAACATGTAACACTAGTGAATATTTGATCCTCTTTTCTAGGATCTGAAAGGTTTCTTCCCACCAATCACTACACAAGAACCATTTTTCTTTCCATTGAAAGTAGGTTATTAGGTTAACTATCTTGGAAACTTTTTATACAAAACTCTTATAATACCCTACCAAACCTATAAAGATACACACTATTGTGCCTTAACACACACACAATCCATTTTTAAAAATAAAATAGGAACCCATTATAGTTTATATATAATTATTCAAGGTCCTATATGCCTTATATATTCATGACATTGGATTCAATGTGAAAAATTCTAAGGTTGTCCTCCATGTCTAAATTTATAGAATTTTGAATTATGAAAATAAAAAATTGAACATTGATCTTGATTTATTTTAAACCTTGGGTTTTCACAATTCTTCTCATAAATTGACTTTATTATTTTTGTGGACTAACAGAACTAATGTGTCTCAACCTAGTGTCTATATGCTTTTCACATGTTCAAAAGACTATTGGTGAGAACTTATAAAGTATTTACATCCAAGACATACCTTGATTATTTAAATATCATGAAAGTGATAGTATTAGTTACCCAAAGCCTTTAGACTTTATAAAATCTTAAGCATTCTATATTTACTAAGCTTAAAAACCTTGACATATGGCATCAATATATTACTTGGAACTAACCATAGTTTAGAAAATATCCATAGTTTATTAACAACTAAGTCACTTCAAGACATCCACATAGTAAAACCACATTTGGCCAAGAAAAAGTTCACTTCAAATATAATTATAAGTCTTCAAAGTTTTTAATCCCTAAGAACACACCATGTGATGTAATTTTATTACATAGAACCATGAAATTTCAAATCAAGGTTAATAATCTAATGGTCTCGATGTTTTGAGTTTTGAGATATTTAAATTTGGTGAAATTTTGTTAGCTTGAAACCTAAAAAGATTAAATAAATTCTAATGGTCCTGAAGACCAATAATATGATGGTCCTAAGGATTCCAAATTTTAGATATTTATAGTTGGCATAATTTCATTATCCTAAAACTATGAAAGGATTAAACAAAGTCTAATGGCCTCAAGGCCCCATAGTTTAATGGTTCAATGGCTTCAAGTCTTTGTAGTGATGATATCGTGCCATGTGGAAATATTATGTTATCCATATCTTTCATAGGGACATACATAGTTAAAATATTCAAGAAATTTAAGTCTTATGCCTCCAAGTTCCTATAGTCCAAATACCACTCCACATGGCTTAATTATGTTAACTATTGGCCATGCAATATATAGAGAAAAACTAAAAATCTAGATACTCAATTATGTGAGAGGTAGATAAGTGTCATGATCCAATATATATATGGAAAAAATATGAATAAATTAGTTCAATATCAATTAAAGAATCATTAAGGAAGAATTCTACACCTTCCTTCAAGAAGTGACTAGACATATTAATTTAACTAAAAGTTGAAATATGGAAAACACAAACCTACTAAAGTTGACTAACACACTTAAATTTAAAATGGGAATAAAATCAATTTTTTTATTTGAATTTAATTTGTAAAAATTGTGCATTAAAGGCATATACTTTGGGAAATATATACAAAATTTAATCAAAGCAATGTCACTTCACCATTTATCTACGAATGAACATTTTAATTATTGAGCTCTTAAGTGACCAAAAGCCATATCTTTCTCAATGAATTTGAAAAGATAATTTAGATAGTTTTTAAAGTAATTTCATAACCTATATAATTGAAATGTATTCTCATAAATCACCATGCATATAGGCTCCTTACATATATTCCATCACTAGACACACTAAGTATACTGACACAATATTAAACTAGAGTGCCCTAGATTTTAAGTTCTCATACTATTCAACCCTTTGGAATGAGGTGGAGTCTATGGCATGATACTATTCAAATGATTTACTATCTTAATAGGTTAAGTATTACATTGATGACCTATTACCAATCAAGACCATAAGACTCTATTAGGCAGTGGCTAATCTAGAGGTAATGTTTTATGTTAATTTGTTTCAGTATCTATTTTTCAATGGTACTTGTTATAGGGACTATTTATACCTCAAAAAATGGAATAATACAATTTAATATATTTATAGAAGAGAATTTGAAATGTGCCTCAAGATATCAATGCTCAAGGTTAATTATAACCAAGGGAGCCATTTTTTTAAACAATGAAGGGAATTTGAAAAAGTGGTTGGTGAAGGGTCAAAGACCCCAATGGAGCCATTTCTTTAAACATTATCATCAAATTTAGGAAAGGAATTATAATATCCATGTACATTTTAAATATATTATATGGATTTACTATAATTACTTATGTATAGATAGAATGGGTTCCATTTTTAGACATTCACCTGAATTATGATAAAATTATGGCCTAGGAGAGATAATTAGTGTCAAACTGAGGGTGTAAATGTAAAAACATTAACAAAGGCCTACAAATGGAAAATTTTATATGTTTTCTTATCTATTATATGAAATAATTAGTATAGTAAATATATAATTATGGAATCCATCAAAAAAATATGTGGATAATAGAATCTGTGATGACTATTCTTTTATTTTTGTCTATAGATATAAGAATGAAATCACAAATATTTGTGAGGAAATATATCATTAGCTTTGTCAAGTTAGTCATGGCACTTTAATTCCTATAATATATAATAATTTGAGAATAAGAGTAGGTGAAATGGATTATTATTATTATTATCATCATCATCATCTAGATTTTACCATAATAAAAATAATAGGAACAAGGGAACACCCTTTAAATTTACCATGACACATTCTAGACAAACTTGCAGTGTAAGAGGTGGAACACCAACTAACAACAATATATATTAATAACTTGGCCTTAAACATTAGGCCTATTAATATAAGACCCTTCTAATTATATGACAACTTTAATTTTTTATGAGGGCATATTTTAACCAAACTATGAAAATTAGATCATATTATAATTTAAAGGTGGCCTAATTTAGGGAATGGGACCCTAAAGGAAAATTCAATCATTATCTTCAATCCATTAAGGATAAGAAGGGGAAGATCATTACATATGGTCACCAAGATTGTGAGAATGATTTTATCTTCATGAATGCATTAGATGATTCAGAGGTGTAGACTCATATAAAAAACAATCAAATGTACATGATAATTTCCCAAGACATCCAATATGACTCAGACATTACCAAATAATAGGAAAATTATGTGGTGAGGAAAGTATAAAAACTTGGATACATTAGTGGCCTCCAACACAACCTTAAGACTCATCATGACAAGAATAGCCTCACTCCCCTATAGGAGAATAAGTTAATCTAAAATAGGGAGATTCTATTAGTCAAAGGGAGGAAAACCACCAAAACAAAAAAAAAAAAAAATTGTAGGTCTCCTTATTCCACATGTATCCTCTACACATCTATCTAATACCACCATTTTGGGTATAACTACTATAGTGGAGAAGACTACACCTCCTAAAGATAGGCAAAAGATCACATTCTCTATAACACATCTTCCTCCACAAATAACACATATATAGGTAAGTATCCTAGTGTTTATGTAAGCTTCCTTTTCATGTCTCTCGTAAACTTCTCCATACCCTTAACTAGTTTCATCTCCATCTATTATTCCTTCTACCACTATTATTCCACTCTCCATTCTTTCACCACTTCCTTTAGTATTGGTCACCATTACCATGTCCCTATAATTTTTTTCATCATCCCATTTACCCACCATTCCCCCCATAGTCACTTACCAAAGGAATTCCAAAGTTCTTCGAACCTCACCCAAAATTCATCAACTAGAGGAAATATTATCATTAGGACTTACTTCCCCAGAAAAATCCCTTGATGATAAGGAATCATACCAAGAGGAATGTGGACATGTAATATTCCTAGTAAAACATACTATATATGATGATGAAGGAAATATATAAATATTTTTAATACTATAAATATGTATAAATGAATAATGAGCCCTAGAGGAAGTATATGACTAAGCAAAATTACAAAAGGCCAAAGCAATGAGCCTAGGAATTTTTCAAAAAGAAGAAACTCTAGATAAGGCATTAAGATAATACATCCTCACTAAAGAGTAAAGATAAAACATTAATAATGTATTTTCTTACATTTCTTATTATATTCCTATACTTCAGCTATAGATCTACCTTAGTCCATTCTAGGGCCACCATTGTCTAGATCAGGTGATTCCTTTACTCTTTCAATACCCACACCAATAATGACTCTAACAGATTCTATTTTGAGAATTTGTTTTCAATTTCCATTTTTTATCATAAAGTTCCACCAATAGCCCTTAATATTCATCTTGATTAGAACTACCATTTCCATAATATACACTATTATTGTCAGCCATAGTGGTAGTTTTAAAAACCTTAGGCTTGACCAAATCTATGGTTGAAGTCACCCCATAAAGGGAAGCCTCACCATGGTAAATAATTATTTATCCACCCTTACAATTCCTAATTCAAATAAAATATTCATTTCCATTTATAAAAATAACTCCCCCTTCAATGATCACTCCATCCTCTACATATAAAGACCCAAGTAAACTAGAAGAATAAAGGGAACTTATTATGATCTAATGGTTAAAGAGATGCAAGGCCAAACAGATGAGAGGTAAAATGTGGTCATGATTTAACTAATTATAATATCCACTTATTTTTATAGGTAGAGTGACACCATTATGATGGTGAAGAAGAGGAATGTGATGAATATAAATATAAGGGAATAAATCAAGTTTGAACAAAGGGAAAATGTTTTTCCCTTGGCCAAAATGGCCAAAAATAATCCAACTAATTCAATAGAGTATACAAAGGAATTTTTGGATTTCATGGATTCATATAGAGAAGTAATGAAATAAATGTAAAATATCAAGGAGGAATAATAATAAAAGTTACTATAGAGAAAAATTATCCATGCCCCTCAAGAAATTGTAGACAATGTACAAAGTGAAATCACCACGATGTATAATATTTTGAATGATATTCAAGTCTCCAGAGGAGGGAACCAATCTAATAGGATAAAGGTGTTTAAAATTTATAAATAGATAAAATAATATAAGAAAAGGAATACCTTTTTGGTTCAATTTTCAATGAGTATTGCATTTATTCATCTAAACCTAATGTCCAACCAAGATGCTACATGGGCCCTTAGTTATATAATAACAAAAATGGATGGTGCGCTTAGCTAGGATACATAGATGAAGGCTTGGATGGGAAATTTTTAAAGCCATGAGAATGAGGCCCCTATATTATTTTAAGATATAATGGTCACTTATGTGATTACCTATATTAATTAATTAGCCAACATGACTAATTTTAGACATTCCATAAAGTAGCTACAAATAGATTTGAGGAAGTTGAGGGAACTATATATAAAACTAATGATGAAATCATAAGTATGATCAATTTTTTTAAATATATATCAAAAATGTTGAAGCCTTTGGAGATGAATTAAATTCATAGGTATAAAATTCAAGGTTGATGGCCAAAGCCATCAAAATATTCAATCCTACCTTGCTTAGTTTTAATATTATTAATGAGTTTGAGATAACATATGCATTATTTGAAAAACTCAGAGGATCTAAGGGATATTTTGGAGTAACACAAAGCATGTAAGAAATTAAAATTTATTAAATTTTTATATAGGTTTTTCAATTTTTTAGATATGAAATCATTTATACTCCAATGGGGCTAGTTTTAATTCTTCAAGTGGCTACATTGACTATTTATGTTTCTACAGCTATCACTCAGCCATTTCACTCTACTAGCTATACCACATCAACATCATTCTAAATATGAATATGTATTTTCATGTTTTAGTTAAGTTTTAATTGATGGTTCATAATTTATTTAGATCACACACACACACACACACACACACACACACACACACACACACACACACACACACACACACACACACACACACACACACGCACACACACACACACACACACACACACACACACACACACACACACACACACACACTCACACACACACACAAATATATATTATATTTTAGATGAGGAATTAGTTCTTGGGTAAACACTTTTGTACATGCATTCTCTACATTATCTTGACACACAGTATTATTTTTAGAGATGTAAATTTAGAATTTAATTGGAGGATGAGGCATTCCCCTCACCAATATTATATATTTTTACCCTTCCTATCCCAAAGTGATGAGAATTTTGGTTATTAACATTAATATGAAATTCTATAGATTATTTTATAAATTGTCTTCATGTGTAAATAGGATTATTATCTAGACATGTTAATATTTTAATAATGTATATCATTATAGTATCTTAGTCTCTTGATTATGAATAACTATTTATTACTATTTTTTTATCTATATATCAACTTTTGACTAGCGATAAAACCAGTTATGGATCACATTTGGTGGTCTAGTTTCCCAAAAATTTATAATTAAAATTATGAATGATTTTGTGAAACTAAAATAACCCCAATAAATGAGATAAAATAAAAATATATTAACTTATCTCTAAATTAAATTTTAAAGTCCAAAAAAAAATAGAATAGAATTTAGAAATATTAATATATGACAACTATGAAAACATAGTGACAATCATTAAATCAACCTTTTAATGCTTGTAATCTTCTCTCCCTAATGGAGAGAAATGATTAAATATTCCATTGAGTTATATTTCTAGTGGAAGTCTGAGTATCAATTTATAGTCTTTATTATTCCATTTTCCTTACTCTTTTCCCTTTTTTCCAAAGTTAGGAGAGTTCAGATTATAAGGTCTCTGAGCTATAGGTAAAAAAATCTACTTGTCAGCTCCTCTTTTTCTTCATTCCAGCCTTCCCATTCCTTTTATGAGACTTCATTATACTAGGAACTAACCACTAATGGGGAAAATATGTTAATATACTTTAACCCTGTTATCTTATCATTATCCCCCTAACCAACTTAGGAGAAGAAAGTTGTCCTGATTATAAATCAATTTAAACTTCCTCTATCTATGGAACCTCACTCTTCTTAGTTTTATCCTAAAAATCCTAAATAATTTTGATATGGTACCCTCAATAGAAATGGGTTTTGAATTGTCTTGAACACTTTGAACCAAATAGTGATTTAAACAACCAAACTTTCTTACCCATTTATAAAGAATCATAGCCTAGGATCTTTTAAAACCCTTTTGAGAGAAAGAATCAATATTATGATCATATTGGTTAAAACTGAAGCATATGAAAGGAAGTCATTCAAAATTTATAAATTGTAAGCTTTTTCCATGAGAAGATACAATTTTAATATATTGGTGTAGAGGTTTTGATAGATCAAATAATACACACACCCTTACAAAACCTAGTTTAACCTCAATAGTATCATCAATTTTAACAAAGATTCCTAGTTTTCTTACTATTTGTTCGAAGAGCCTAGGATCATGCAAAGCTAAGGGTAGATTATAAAATCTTACCCATAATAGAGCTTGTAATATAACTAATGAAATTAGATAAAAAAAAGGTTCCTAAGGGGAAAGCAACACCCCATGTTGTCCCACAAACCATGACACATTCATGCACACAAAATCTATGTCTTTCAAAGTTGGAAATAATAGTAAAAATAAACCATCTGACATCATAGATATTTTTGGATAATTTAATGATGGCTAGGATCTAGACACCCACTACATAAGTACTTCTCATGAAGGTAATTTCCCTACACATATACCAATCAAAGACTTATTTCCCCTTTCCAAACCAATTTTTGATAGCTCTGAATCTAAAATTTATATAATAAGAGGAGTATCAGAGAAAATTAGGGGGACATCTCTTATGCAATCTATTTTTAAAAACATTTATGCTTTTTTTTAATCCTTTATTCCCCTAAAAAACCACATATCCTACTTCCTCCTATAGAATATTTTCAAGAGAAATCTAAATTATAGGAACAAGAAATGAAACTTCCCCAGTCTATGTCCTAAGAATAACCTCTTTAAAAATGATGTACATGAATGATAAGGATTAGAAATATTAGTGTAATAAGAATACACCATATCCTTAGAGGTAAACCTAGTTGTACCTACTAAAGCTTCAAAATCCTTCTTCACAAGAGAGGATCCTCCATTTGATAGGTCACTATTCATTCTCAACTAATTCAACCCTAAAAAATCTAAATTTGTATCTAAACCTAGTTCAAGATAATCATAGGAAAAAGCAACTAGATCTAAAAATTCCTTTTTTATGCCTCTCTTCCATGACTATTATTCACCTCTAACCCTTGCTCACCCAATCTCACCCTAAAAATTACATCACCATCCTTCTCTTCTCTTACCTACCCACTAGTCTACTTAGTATGTTTAGACCCCTACCTACCTACTATCCTACACACTTGCTCACCTAACCCTGATACTGCCATTGTTGATGCTTCCAAAAGCTTCCCTTTTTTCCTACATGCATGTTTACCTATTTTTATTTTCCACTCAAATCATCATCACCCCACTTTATTTATGCATGCATATTATATTAATTATAGTTATTCATATTTTTTTATTTATAATTTGAATGCCTTTTATGTATTAATCATAATCTCCCTTTGTAGATATGAAATTGTAATATCATATTGGTAAGAACCTTTGATTATATATGCAAAAGTTTAATTTATTATTTATTTCCTTAGAATATTAATTTTTTTAGATTATTGGTGTGATTATAATAACTTACAATGGACATTGGTTCCTCATTGCTTATCAAACCTTATTTAAAGAGCTATCTTATAAAGGTTTCATTTTATTTTTTCCACATGACTTATTTTATACCTTACCTTTCCCTCTTTTTGATTTTTTTTTTCAAACCCACCTTAGGTTAGATCCATCATCTATCTACCCATATTAATTAGATCTAGATTCACATCCATAACTAAACCATCTATGGTAAATAACTACTTCGTTAACCACTATTCCACCAACAGGATGTTTACAAAACACAATACCTTATAACTCATGCCTTGGGGTGAATTTATTTCAATAATCCTAAAATTTTAGAGTCTACCTCATAAGGTTTCCTGTTGTGCATAAAACCTACATAAACACACACCTCATGAAATTTTTTGGGTACTATCCATTACAAGATGGATTTTATCTTTGATGGGTCTATGGATATCCATTCAACTAAAATGATATGACCTCAAATATTTTACCTTTTCTATAAGAAATAAAATTTTGGCATTTCTATGTAGATATTATGATTCTATAGGCATTGAAAAACAAAATGAAACTATTTTCAATGATCTTGTTTATCCTTAGAATATATCAAAATATCATATAAAAAGATGAGCACAAAATCATCTAAGTAATTTACAAACATGTTGTTAATAATATTATTGAATTATAAAAGTTCATTCATTATCCTAAAAGGTATTAATATGAGTTCATCGTGTTCATACCTCATCCTAAAAGTAGTTTTAGGAATATATTCCTCTTTGATTCTTAATTGATGGCACCATACTTTATGGTTAAATTTTGAAAAGATTATTACTCCTAACATTTGATAAAAAAATCATAAATATAAGACAAAAGATAACTATTATTAGTGGTTTACTTGTTGAATATAAATTAATATATGCACATATGAATAGTCTCATCCTTCTTATTATCAAACACATGTGTTCCCCATGGAGATATACTAGGTTGGATCAGTCCTTTTGATAACATCACTTGGAGTTGGGCTATTAAATTCAACAAATATATTTATTTTATTTTATATGATGCCTTGTATTGAGATTTCAATCTTAAAATGATATATATCATGAAATTGAATTCCATTTTAGGAGTAAACATAATAAGTTCTTCTTGAAACACATTCCTAAATTCATAAAAAAGGCATAATCCATGATGGTAGGTTCTTTAGGTTCTCCTACCCCATAAATGTTGAAAATAAAAATCTCGTAACCCCTTATTTATCCTTCTTTAATTGAATCATTTCAATTTTCATTAAGTTATTTTCTTTCACTCAAATTTAGTTTGACTTCATAGATCATCTAAGCACTCTAATTTTTTCAAAAAATAGCCTACCTTTGCTTTGTGATTCCAAATCAAATTTAGTCATAAGTTCACAACATGAACTTAGCAAGGATATAAATAATTAATACCATATTCATTAAATTGGGTAATTTCACTACTACTTTTACTAGGTAATTTATCAACCTAGACCCTATAATTGTTCCTATATTGCACAGTCCATGCATTTTCCATATGACCATCCTTCCTATGAAGTTTGTTTATAAATTGAGGTGAAATGAAATATTTATTAGCTCTAGTATCTATCAAAATATAAATATAATACCAAGATAGATTTCATGACACCTCTATGGGTTAATTCTAAAATCCATCTTGTCAGTTGTCAATAGTTTCATGAATCTATTGTTGAAATGTCCCTTGTTCAAAACATGAAGAGGAAGTATTTTTAAATTTATTCCTAGTTTTCCATTGAGGTAATTTTAATATAATGAACTATTTCACAAGTAAAACATCCCTTATGCAATATTTTTATTTTAAATGTGTTACCTCCTATATTTACCTCTTTAAATCCATTACCTAGTTTCTTTTCTCCACAAGTATTATTAAACCTATGATTCCTATTTCTAAATCTATATTTAAAATCCCCATTGTGTTTCTAATTCTTATTTTTGAATAAAGGATTTATACCTCTAAACTTATTCTGATACTTATCTCTTACCTTAACAAGAAATTTGAGGTTACGTTCATACTTGATGACTTTTTCAAAGACTATTTATTTAAAATATAAATGTTGTTTGTAAATGATATGATAAGATTTAACATTTTTGGAGTGATGATACAAACAAGTGTATAAAAAGAGATAGTTAGTTTTGACTATTCAAATTCCTCCTCTATATCTTCCTTAACCTTATATGGAATTTCATAATCTTATCCATTTTCATAATATTATCCATCTTCATTGTCCCTTCAATGTAAAATAATTTCTTCTCAACACATTTAAGTCCTTTGATATATCTACTATCATAGTTGACACATAATATTTTTTCTTTTTTATCTTCAATTTTCTAAGGATTTAGGTTGGGAATGATTTGATTAGGAACATTATAATCTCATAAAGTACTTAAATATCATCATTTTACTAGATCTATTTCCTCTAACCTAAATGTGAAGATCATGCACTCTGATATTGATCTTGCATTAAACATGCAAACATCAATCTTGTTTCTCTCCACACCTAGGAATAAGTCATGCAAGTGTTTTCATGTATTTTATCCTCCATTTAATATAGTTTTTGTAATTTATTAATAAATACTTTATTAATATAATCCTTGATATATCCCATTTATCTCAATTTTTTAAAAGTTGAAGTAAATTTTTTGTGACACTTTTAAATTAATGTAGTTTTAACTCATCAGTAAACATTAACTAGGTAATAGTAAGTCCCTTATTTTTATCTTGAGTGCAAACAATTTTATACCAAATAAAATACTTAAATTGAAAATATAGAGATGTTGTTGTTGACATAAAGTCTACAAATGGGTTACATATAGTTATGTGGTTTTAGTTGAATACAATTAGAGATAATGTAGTGAAAAGGTTATTATTGTGTGAGATTAGTTGTTACATGCATTCATTAATTTTTATAAGTATTTGTATTCATTCACATTCATAGTATATAATACATATATATTTCCTACTCTAACTAACTAACTAACTAACTATATATATATGTGTGTGTGTGTGTACATATATATATATATATATATATATATATATATATATATATATATATATATATATATATATATGTATATGTGTGTGTGTGTGTGTATATATATATATATATGTATGTATGTATGTATGTATATGTATATATATGTATGTATATATATATGTATATATGTATGTATATATATATATATGTATGGATGTATATATATATATATATATATATATATATATATATATATATGTATATGTATATATATATATATATATATATGTATGTATGTATATATATATATATGTATATATATACATATGTATATATATATGTATATATATATGTGTATATATATATAGTTATTTAGTTAGTTAGTTAGTTATATATAGATATATGTATGTATGTATGTATCTATGTATATAATGAGAACAACTTATCAATTCCACATATCTAGTTACTCTATATATCTATTCTCTCTACTATGTGATCACTCTTTTATGGCAATACAATTATATGTATACTATGTATCAATTATTTCTATCGTATATCACTCTATTCAGAAATATCATAATATATTACAATAATGTGGTATAAATACCAACTATATACATTTTACGACTCAATTTTCATGGATTTTTAATACATGTATTTTATTTATACAAATTATCTTGTGTTACTACAAGTGACCAAATCATACTACATCACCGAAGCCATTAAGAGGCTTTAAACCATCAACCTAGATATGTAATCTATTGTCATGGTAGAGATGGAATCTCTATGATGATTACATGTCAAATATATAGGTTGTTGAAGATTCTTTTCAACATTTTCCAAGATTTAAATTTTTTGTCTCATCTTTGAAACAACTTTTGAATGATTCCATTAGGTATCACAAAAAATAATTTGAATACCTCACTTTAAAAATTTCTAACAATGTTGTATTGCCTAAGTGTATCACCCCTCCTTGGGTAGATATTTCTCAAATCTAACTATGATAGTCTTGAAGAAGCTTTCTCAGTTCAAAAATATGACATTAACATCCAATATATTATTTTTATTATCCACTATAACCACATATTTTTGGAGGTGGTGAACTCTCTAGTATTTTTTAGTATGCTTCATGCACTACTATTATTATTTACATCTTTTGCATCTATGAGTTTAACAATGTTATATAATCCTTAAATTCTTAAAATATGATTTTACTTGTATTCATTTTGCATATGAATTCAATTATCCTACTCTAATTTGAAATAAATTATGTTGTTACCAAAGCTAGTAGAAGAAATACTGAGGTGCATGTCCATATCCTTTTATTATTTATTTTGTTCTTATGTCCATAGAGACCAACTAATATAATATTCAAATTAATTGGTTTCTTCTTCCATGACTTTTTATTACTTCTCTAATTACTCTTTGTATTCCTTCCTATTTATCTAATTTTTCCCCAATAGAGGACCCAATAATTAATCCTTGTATTCATTTATATCATCTAATTTGATGAGGTTTTTGTCCACTATATCTCTAACACAACTAATGAATTTTAACACAATTTCCTCTAACTATTTATATATGGCTCATGTTTAATTTGGATTAAATTATGTCCTAGTAGTATTTAAGGTTATGAGAGACATTTATGTCCCTTCCTCTAGATCCACACACTATGTCATCCAATCTATCTTTGAATTAACAATTTAAAATAATTTGGAATTATTACTATTCCAAATACAAAACAATTATAAAAAATAAGTCTAAATTATTAAAACCCCACTAGGTTTAACCCAAAAATGGTATTTTTATTTTACTTAAATAATCTAAACCAAATCATTCTTAATTAAAATAGGATATTATATCTTTATCTAAATTCATAATATATAATTAAATGGTTATGATTCAATCAGATAATGATCAAATCATCATATTTAATAGTATTACAAATTCAATACATCAAAAAATGTATATTTGCTAAATAATATCTTAGGCTACTACTGAAAGTTTATATAATAAAATTATACAATAAGAGAAGTCAGTTGGTGGTTATAAAAGTACAATTATACAATTTTTTACATCATAGTGAATATAAATAAATATAGTATTCCTTAGAATTAATGAGTATCCACAACCTTGCTAATATATATAAAATTTAATCATGAGTAAAAGTCTCTATTGTTTGATTGCTACAAGAGAGGAAGAGCATCATCATAGTAATTTTCCGCACCAAACATGGACCATATATCCCTCACACAATTTTATAACTAGGGAATGTACCTCTTTTCATGGATGAGTAGATGATAATGGTATAGGTATCAAGAAGTCAAATAGATATTGTATGTTGTAATATTTTTACTACATGCAACATATCATTAAGAATTTCATTCTAACATGACATCGTGTATACATGAATATTAATATAATAAGTGAAATGATAACTTTTAAATATAAACACTATGTTTTCCAAATTTTTTATATAGTTTAATGATCACATAGATCAATCATATTCACACACACACTCCATCAGATTTCATTTTTTCCATGTATTAATGACTCTAAATAAATCTGTGACAACCTTCTCACAATATTATCTCCTTAATATCAATAATACAAAAATTTACTAAATAATTCATATACAAGATTCCATATAATTCTCATATATATTTATTAACAATACCATAGTATTTAAATATAAGGAAATAACATGAAATTATTACATGTTATATAATAACAACATAAAAATATTCTATCATCTTTCCTATGTTCTAATACATCCTAATGGCTATTTCCAATATTGAAATATTAAAAATAAATCATTTACTAAAAATATTCATAATATTTAAATATTTAACAATTCCATATAAAACACCCCTTTTTGTAGGTATTATAATAAAAGTAAACACAATTTAGGAATTTCACATTAAAACCTAAGATAATAAACATATATAATAACCACACCATTATTTGTTCTAATAAAAAATTAACTATTTTCCATGAAATTAATAATTGAATCAACATATTATAAATTAATGATATACAACCTAGTTTTCATATGAATACATTTACTCACTATATACAATTATCTCTTTACATACCAAATTATCTACATATGAATATATAATATGTATGTCCACTTATATTTATATATTTTTAAAACCCTTAGCCAATTGATTCCTAATGTAATTACACACACACACACACACACACACACACACACACACTTTATATGTATATTTGTATGTATGTGGTTTTTTACAAATTATTAATAAAGAATATTATAATATCTTTATGCATAATTCATAATAAAATGTGTGTGTGTGTGTGTGTGTGTGTACGTTCAATACAACATAACCTATAGTAATTTTTATACTACTCATCCTTGCCATTGTATATATATTCATATTACTCAACATTTAATCATCACAACTAATCAACAACAATTATATTTACATAAACTTATCATAAATAATAACTTGGTACTTTTATACAAACTAAACCTATGGTTTATATTAACTCATTTATTTAATGTATACAAATATCATAGTGATATAACAATACAACACTCGTATATATCCCATAAAAAATAAT